>PVIA01002823.1:0-192199 GCA_004024845.1 Tonatia bakeri | reverse complement strand
AATGTGCTGGTGCCTTGGTCTTGGACTTGCAGCCTCCAAAACTGTGAGAAATAAATAGTGGTTGTCCAAGCCCCCCAGCCTATGCTAATTTTGTGGTAGTACCTGAACAGCCTAAGATGATAATTCATTCCTGTACTAAGTTATTCTGGTGTTCTAATTGTGTCTGACTTGGCCAAGGGGCACTCCTCCAAGGTGATTCCTATGTCCTTGTGACAAGCCCTCATCCTTTTCAAAATTTGTATCACTTTTATAATTGGTACAAAAGTGATGTTATTCACCTGTGTGTTCCCATGGAGAAGCCTCTAGAAAGGCAGGAGAGTTTCAAGCAAGTAGAAGGAAACCCCCACTTGCCCTTACCAAAGTCCTGGGGAAGGAAGCTACTTTGCCAAGGAACCAATGAACCTGATTAACCCAAACCATCACAGGAAACGGGCAACTCGAAGAAGTAACCCTATAGAAAATGCTAACTTGCCTTTCCCTTTCTGAGCCGTTTCTCAGAGCTGAGAGTAAAGTAGTTAGTGGCACGGGGCAGAGACAGAAAGATGCTACTTCCTTGAACCATTGTACCACTACATGGCACCTTCTTAGAATTTTGGTGAATTTCCTTACAGTTTTTAGCATCTTAGATGCAAGAGTCCCTATTAACATCCTCATTTTGGGGCGCCAGAGCTGTCTAATTCTTCAGAAGATCCCTCTATCCCCTGACTTATCTGTTAGCAAAGGATATTTGGGTAAGGTTTCTCCACTCCCATTTTATAGATGATGACACTGAGGTTCTAAAAAGTCACGAGATTTGCCTAAGGTCACACTGCTGCACATTTGCACCCAAGCATGGAAGTGGTCCTGGCCACTCTGTGCGTGTCCTTCTGGGTACTTTTGTACCCAACAGAGTAGCTACCTTGCTGAGGGTCCCACACCAAAACAGGACCCCCAAGGCTGCTCTGCCTGTGCTGTTCCCAGTGATGGTAGTTTCCTGGGGATCCCCCCACATCCACCCCGCATCCTCTGGACAGCCTGAGACAGGGGGCTGTGGCTACATCCAAAAGCCAATGGTGGATGCACCTGCACCCTTGGGCTTGTCAAAGCAACTTCAAGATGCTGAAGAGGCCAAGGCAGCTGTCCAGGAACCACGCCCAAAGCAGGGTGTCTGAGGGCTCCAGATGTCCCAGCTAAGGGGACCCAGTCAGGGGAGACAGGCACAAACTTGCATTCCTCTCTCCAGGGTCAGAACAAGGACAAGGCCCACAGCTCAGTTGGGACTACTTCTAAAGGGACAAGAGTCACAGGAGTTGGAGGGCTCATCTGGCCCAAACCTCCACAATTTCCAAGGCTTTGGCTCAAAAGAGGAAATCACAGAAGATCAGACTTCACACATGGCTGATATCTGTTTTGTCCTCACCCAGCTCTCCTGCCTACCATACCTATCACACTATATATCCACCACCCAGACCCACATCCAACCCCAGAGGTGTGGGATGGAGGTGTCAGAGCAGGACAGAAATAACATCACTGTCCATGGGTCTCTGACTGCTGCCCACCCACCCACCTGGCCTCAGTCGAGCTGGCCAGACAGGGAGAAGACCCCGACACAGTGAGTCACCAGTCAGCTCAACCAAGGATACTAGCTGCTCGGGGGGAGCAAGGCCTGAGCTGTTCCCACTGGGTTGCCGGTCACAGTTGGGTCAGGCTCTGCAGAATCCCTGTGCCCAACATTGCAGGTAGGGCCATGGAGAATCACCTCTTTCGGCATTCTTACAAGGCTGCCATCACATAACGAGGACTGGTTGCTGCCCACCCACCAGCCAGGAAGTTCTGGAAGATAGAAGAGTGGGAGGAGGCCTGGTGGAGGAGAGAGGCGGGATGGGCAGCAGGCCCGGGGGGGGACCCTCACCAGCAGTTCACTGTGGCTCAGTTCCACAGGGCAAGCGGTTCCCATGCCGCCTTGGCTGTCCCCACAGGCAAATCAGGGCACTTCCGGAAATGATCACAATCAGCCACACTACCCTGAGAGCTGCCCGGGGCCCTGCCAGGACCAGAAACACACTGTTCTTCCACTTTAGGAATGAACAAGCCTATATGCTTCCTATAAATGTCTGCATAAATCACTGGTGGGTATTCCCATTTTGGCACAAGCAACACCCATCCCAGGCTGCAAAAGCAACTTCTTCCCCTGAGAAGGAGGCCCAGGGGCCATTCCCTCCACTTCTCCTGGGCTCTAGGGAGCTGCCTCCTAAGCTGCTGGGCTCTACAGAGAAAGCTCTTGCTCAGACAATGAGTCGGCCCCAAAGGGGCAGCAGCTCACCTTTCCAGGGGCCTCCTGGGCTGAGCTCCAGGTGAGGCCCAGCCAGACCTGCTGGGGTTTAGATCCTTTGTAAGTTGTCCTCCCAGGAGCTCCAGCAGCCCTCCCTCCTGCCCCCCCGCCAGCCATAGCCTCCTACCCTGCCTACCACAGCCCGAGTTGGGGAGCGAGTGCCCGAGACAGCCACTGGAAAGGTCTCTGTGCCACCGGCGTTCTATGTAAAAGCTCTACATCCACTTAACTAACGAGTAATCATTAATATTACCCCTGGCCCACGTACCCAACTGTTAAACTGACACTAATGAAATGAGCTGCGGGAACCATGACCAACATTAAAACCAAGTCCAAACTGTTAACTTAAACGACCCAGGCTGATTCATACATCGTGCTTTGCATTTAACCAGAACGGAGGGTGTTTTATATCAAAATGCACAGACATTTCTTCCACCCTGGCTTTTCCTTTCGTACTACCTCCCAACCACGACTGGATCAGACCAGACCACACCAGACAGTCCCCTTAATAACTGGGATCATAGTTTGGCTTTCTTGGTGCAAAGGGATTCCCAGCAAAGGGGAAAGTGTGCAGAAAATCTGGGGCTGAAAGTGATGTATTGATTTGTATGCGTAATTTTGAAATCTGCTGTGATGAGTGTGCTCTGGAATTGGCTGATTCTAACAGTTTGAGTCTTCACTATGGTTTAAAAAGGGGGTGTTGGTTTGGGGAGGGTTTCCCCTGAGGGGCAGACCTTGCCTCCTTCAGGCTGGCCTTCAGGAGCCAGGAGAAAGTTAGAAACCAGGAGGACTGAGTTGGGGAGACCCTGCTAAGGATGGCTACCCTACATCTGCCCTTACCTCTTCCCATGCACGGTTGGGTTGGAGGTCTCCCTTAACTCAGAGGTAACATGTGCCTGCCATAGAACAGCAAGCACATGCCAGCCTGCTACCTTTGTCATGGTCGCACCCTAGCCTCCAGGACACAGCCCATTCCGCAGACTCAAGGCAGTCACTCAGCTTTCATCACCCATTCATGAATCCCACATAGTAATGGTAGAATCTAGAGGAACAGAGCCACAGGCCACGTGGGCAAACATGGGCCAGATCGAGATGCCAGGTGGCCATGGAATCCCAAGGACCCTCTGTGACAGGAGGACATGAGCATTTGGAGTTAGGTAGCTTTGGGGACATTTCAGTCCAAAGGTCTTCAAAGCTGGTGTCTTTGAAGCAGGCATTGAGGGTTCAGGGGTGTTCTTGGTTAGTTAATAGCAGCTATTCCCTGTAACCACCTGAGGAAGACCAATGGACCAATGAGGTAGAACAGGTAAGGAGCCACCCAGCCAAGGTATGACTCTTGGCAGCCTAGGATAAAAGATGAAGCTCACCCTCCAGTCCCGGCAGACACACCTCCCTCCCCCCACCAGGTGGCACAGTGTACTGGCAGGGAACATGCTCATTTAGAACAAAGGTTCCAGAGTCCCATTCTTGATTTTTTTAAAAATTATTATTCACTACTTGGTTTTGATTCCTAGATCTAGCTGTGTGACCTTAGACAAGTTACCTACCCTCTCTGAGCTGCATTTTCCACATCCATATAACAAGCTTCATAACCACCATACCACCCACATCAAAGGACTGGGTGAGGGATTGCATATATGAAGCCCTCTACACAGTGCCTGGCACACGGTGAATGCTCCGTAAGCAGAGGCTGCTTTTCTTTTCCTTATTCTTTGCATTGAGCAGCCTAACCTCTCCACCTCCTAGCCTTTTCTTCCCACCGGCTTCATGTCCTCCTGTTCCTCCCACTCACACAGGACAGGGTGGCAGGTCTGAGAACTATCAAATGCCAGGAGACACAGGGCAGCGTTCAGCAAGCCCATTTCCACCGGAATTGCCAAGGTGTGTAGTCCCACGGCTGTGCCCTTGGGGTATCAACTTCAGCATTCAGCTCTCCCCCTCTCTCTCCGCCCCGCCAGCCCCTTCCGATGCTCAGACACCCTGGCTGCCTTGTCAGGCCCTAACTCGTCAGGCCGGCTTGCCTTGGTACCCGGCTTATCCAAACATCGTCATTGCTTTTCATAAATTCAATCCCTTCTTATCAGCCGCACCATCAGGAGGAAGGACAGGAGGGGCTTGTGACTGAAGTGTGGGGAAGAGAAGCTTTAATTAGCCTCCTCCTCGCTCCTCAGGGTCACCCACAGTTCAATCACCCTGCCTTCACATGTTCCCAATCACGTAGCGGGAATATCAGCGTCACACAGATCATTCGCGTCTGTCCTCCGTTCTGTGCTGACAGGGTTGGGGTCCTACTGGGCACAGACCTGCAGGTTGTAAGTGGAAGTCACCTGGTGTGGTCCTCGAAAAACCTCAGCTCTGTGATGGCATCCCTGCCACCATCTCCCAACTTGTATAAGCTTCTCTGATACAGCCAGTCACTGTACAAACTGCTATAACAAAACGCCAACATGTTCCTGTGAGCAAACCTGCCCTGCAGAGAGCGTCAGAAACACCCAGCAGGATGCAAAGTGCTCCCACTGACCTAACCAAACTGGTGGAAGGAGCTCTGGGCTCATGGGTGAGGGCTCCTCGGGACTCGGGATGCTGCCAGCCCGTAGCTATGCAACCTTGGAGAACTTCCCTTGTTGGGGGGGGAAAAAATGGAGCTGATCATACCCATCCTCCCCACCTCCCAATTGCTCTGCACCCTGAGCAAGAACACGTGCAAACACACTCCCTTCCATGCCAAATTCTAAACAAATGGCCCATATTCCTAGTGATCCCGCCCACTGGGTATGAACATGAATATGGTAACATATTGCCACAAATAGGCCTAGAGACTGCTTTTCACACTTGTGTTTTCACTCAGCTCTGCCATTTTCCTGATGCCCAGTTTCTTCCATGAAGACCTTGACTTGCATCCAGCCCTTTGCTGATAGGTTTGAAAAGCTGGAGCTAATTTTTCATGGTGTAAGGATTGCACACAAATGCCACCACATGCATCTCTGGTTGCCTGCTGTCCCAGCCCATTCAGTCACTTGAGGGCTGGACAGGAACCCTAACCCAAAGGTTCCTGGGTCCCTGACTTGTGCTTTCCACAGGCCTCAAATCCCCAAGATAATCAAGTAGACAAATTGTTTTTTTAAAAATCAGCACTGCTGAGGGTCCTTCTTGGTGCCAAGCTCTGTCTTAGCTCCTAGGAGAGGTCCTTGACTTTTTTATGGTGCCCAGAAAGATTGTTGCTGGGACGCTCTTGAGAATGGAAACATGCCATTAGCGCGTGGAAACTGGGACTGTTGTAGAAGGGGAGGGACGGCTATCCGTTTTCTAGGTCTGGGCAGGGGCAGGAGGAGAGAAGACAGAAGCAGCTTCTCAGACAGAAACGGATGCCCAGCAGGGCCGGATGAATGAATTCTTCAGTCACTGCGCCCTCTGTGAGAAATGGGAACCCTCATTCTCTAACTCAGTCCATCAAGGGCCCCACTGGGGAGTGAGACCCCCGGTGCGCAGCTTATGCCTGGCATATTAACATGCAGTCTGTGTCAGCTGGCCTGAGCTCGAGGAGGAGACAGATCGCAGGGAAAGAGACACAGCCCCACATTCCCCACAAGGTCCCAGCCCAAGCACTTATGATTATGATTATAACTGGCATGTGTGCGGTAACCAGGCCTTCGGAGCACATTCTCATGCATTTCTCTTTTGATCTGAGGCAGATAACGCAGACCGGGAGCATGCATCTGAAAGGCCACCCCGTGGAACAGCACACTGGCTGAGCAAGAACAAAGACCGTAAATGAAGAAGGATGTTTGCACTGGGTTTCCCGCCTGCTTGAAAACAGGAAGCTTTGGAGGCCTGTTCTGGCGAGGTCTCCACCTCTTCCTTACCCCAAGCTACATGGCCTCAGAGGTTTTCTTTTTATTACTTTTTACTTTTAATGGGGCAAATCTCCTCCAAGAGACTTTTCTTCCCATCCCGTTTTGCTGCGATGAGAGGGAGCCACGTCTGTTCGAATGGGTCAGTGGGGAAACGAGGGTGGGGAGTGGCTGCCCTTTTTCCCTCTTACCTGACAAGCCACCTCTGCAGATCTCACCTTACACAAGCACCTGGGAGGGGAAGTGTCACCAGGGTGGAATGCCAGAAGCTGACCCAACCGAGACAGCTGGGCCGAGAGAGGCCTGAGGCTAATGACTTGGAAGAAGTCAGAGGTGGCAGGCTGTTGATCTAGGCTTCCCTGCAGATCACAAGGATTGCAAAACCACGAAACTGGCTTGTCACGGGGATGGCATTCATTGACACCGAAAAGGATTAGGGAAGATGTCTCTTGCTGATAGAGGAGGACCAGGGACCAGCCACAAGGATACCTGGGGGGAAGAGGGGGTGGCTGAGTGTAGGAGGGGAGTGGGGTGGGGGAAGGGGTGGTTCCTGGAAGCAGCAGGCAGGACGTGGCCCAAGAATGGCCTCAGTAGCCACCAGGTCTTCCAGCACCTTGTTCTTAACATTTAGATATGGGCAGGAGGGTAAATCTCAGTGACAGCCAGCATTCTCCAGGGAAACAGAACTGATTTGTTTTAAGGAACTGGCTGGACAATTGTAGGGGGGGCTGGCAAGTATAAATCCACAGGGCAGGCAAACCGGCTAGAAACTCAGGCAGGAGTTGATGCTTCAAGAGTCTTGAGGAGGAATTTCTTTTCCTGGAAACCTCATTCTTGGTTCTGAAGGCTTTTGACTGATTGGATTAGGCCCACCCACACTGTCTGGTGTGATCTCTTTTACTTAAGGTCAATAACAGTCTACGTTAACCTCAAAATACGAAATACCTTTACAGCAACACCCAGATAAGTATTTGATTAAACACTGGGTACTGGAGCCTGGCCAGGCAGAAACAGAAAACTAACCATCTCAGCATCACCAATGAGAATCTCCAAAGTCATTTTATAGGCTCTGCCTTCCATACAAGGACACAAAGGTCTACGTTCAAATGACAACTCATTGGATCAGGGACTACATCCACCCCTCAATCACCAGCCCTCTCAGGAGCTGCTAGTATGACTAAGTGCCCAGTAATGGACTGAATTACATTGAGAAAATTAACTCAGCATCATGGAGAGAACCCAGACCTGAGAATAAGAAGACCTGGGTTCAAGTTCCGGCTCTACCATTAGTTGCTGGTATCTCTCCGGTAAGTCACGTCTCTTCTATGGACCTCATCAGGGTAGGCAACAAAATGCTCTCTGATCCTCATCAAAGACTGACACCCCACAAGTCCTTGAGGACATGTGTCTCAATGCCTTCAAGGGATAATGTACCCCAAGAACATGGTGGAGAATATCACAGTAAATTCAAAAAACAGATGGATAGATAAATAGATACATACATACAAGGAAGATAGACAAGTAGATAGATAGATGTAATCTGCAATTAAATATATCAGATAGAATATAAAATTAGCCCTGGCTGGTGTGGCTCAGGGGATTGAGTGCTGGCTGCGAACCAAAGGGTCATGGGTTTGATTCCCAGTCAGGGCACATGCCTGGGTTGTGGGCCAGGTCCCCAGTTGGGGGCATGTGAGAGGCAACCACACACTGATGTTTCTCTCCCTCTCTTTCTCCCTCCCTTCCCCTCTGTCTAAAAATAAATAAAAATAAAATATTTTTTAAAAGAATATAAAATTATACAAGTAGATATTAGGGGAAATGTGATGCCCATGCTTTAAGATTTGGATTTTCCTCTCTCATTTCTTAAGCTTGGTTTTCTTTGGAGACTCGCTGAAAATCTCCGGCGAAATCATATGCTCTGAATGTGGATATATTGCAAAGAGCAGCCCAGGGACTGGCACACTTGCCTCCAAACCCGAAGAGAACAGGTTCGGAGACAGCCGCCCTGGAGAAACAACAACTGCAGAAAGGGAACAGAACACTGGCAGGAGGTGTCCAAGGGCCCGAAGCAGCAGAAAAGGCTAAAAGGTACTCGGTCTCAAGCTAATCCCAGAAATCAATATTTCAGAAGGTATTTCTTTATTTTTCTACCTGACTGGCAAAAGTTAAGCAGGTTGGTACTACACAGAGTCAGTAAGAGTGAGGGAAAGGTATTCTCACAAACCATTTGTTGCAACTTGCTCAGGGGTCATATGGGGGACCTGCCAAGTTTAAATCATATTCTTCAACCTAACTCTGTGTTTCAGTATCCATCCCAAGGAAATACCCACTTTGGGGTACATATGTTGCGGGGAGGGGTATGTATCAGAATGCTTACTGCAATCTTTTGTGTAACAGTGAAACACTGTAAAAAAACCATACACCCTTAAATGATTACATAGTTTACTATAAATCCAGGTTATGAAATATGCAGCAGTTTAAAAAGAACAAGGGACCCACAGGAAGGATGGCAGAGCAACGCATGTACTATGAGCCAAATCGATGTTTTCTAAGGTCTACATCTTGCATGTGTACACGTGCGCACAAAATTACCTAGAAAGAAAGGCTAGAGGAACGCGCAGGAGGCCAAATGAGAAAGACTGCGGTTGGCTGGTGGCGGCACAAGGGCAGATTAAGTTATTCGGCCTATAGACACCTGTATTGTTTTCTTGGGCTGCAATCAAAACGTAGTCACATCACATGGGTATAATTTTCATAACAATGAGAATAAAAGCAACAGGGATAATAGAAGGAGAAACAAGAGAGAGTGGGTAGCCTGGGCTGATTCCTGGGATTAGCTTGGTGTCCCTCCCCTCTGCTCCTGAGTCTTCCTGGGTGAGGCTCTCCAGAGCTTAGCTGACTCTGAAGGAATGTGAAAGCAAAAGGGTTCGGTAAATGTCACTACAGGTTTTCACTTCTGCCATTTAACTTTCCGTCTGTGTCCGTCAGGGTCCTGGCAGGAAGGATGACACACTCAAATTAGGTCATTTGAGGCGAGTTAGTAAGGGATTGTTTTACAAGGTGTGGGCAGGTGTAGAAAAATTATGAGAAAGAGTGCCTTCCACACGGCTCGACTGTTCCCCTGGAAAGAAGAGGGGAATAGAACAGGATGGGGGCTTCACTCTTCCCCTCCTCCACTCCAGTCTCCCAGTAACACTTGGCATTGCCCAGAGCCACTGGGAATCCAGAGGGGCAGGGAGCCTTCTGATTCCGTTCATACAGGCTAGTCTCCTGCAGCACAGCGGAGAGGGGCTAACAGGAAATCCACACACACGGTTCTCCACTCTAAGGGAAGAAGTGCGTGACCACAATTAGATTTTTAGCTCCAGCAACCCCCACCCATTCGGATGTGCACGTCTCTGTCAGCCGCATGCCACTTCCATCTCTACCACTAATGGCTCTGTGCCCTTGGGCACCCTGCCACCCCAGGCCCCTGATTTCTTGATCTGTAAGATGAAAGTGTTGGATGGGCCTAACTATTTCCGAGATTCTTTCCAGCTCTAACTTCCATGACAGTGAGTCTAGGCCTCTGCCTGAGCCTTGAGACCTTCACACGGTTGGTAACATTGCTGACAGCGGTCAGCTCCTCGGCAGGGAAAGGGCCAACTCAGAATGCGTGTGGCAGGTCCTGAGCCTGCAGGGATCTCCTTGCAGCTGCGGCCTCTTCCGCTTGCCCAAATAAGGTAAAACACCTTTGCAAAAGTGGGCCAGTCCTTAACACTTCCTCTGCCCGTGCTTCCTCCTGGGGTGGCCCAAGGACAGTAAGTGAGCTCAGAGCTGTCGAACCCTCAGGCAGTATACTGACTCACTCCTTCCAGGCAAGGGGCAGGGAATTGGGAAAGGAAAAATTAGGTGATAGAGATTTTCCCTTAGTCCGGGGCCCTTCTCCCCTCTATACCCTCCTCAGCCCCAACCCTCTGAGTCAGAACAAAAACAGTTCAATTCCCAAGGGACGTTGCCAAACACCTTTTGTTCTTCATCCAAAGACTCACATGTGAGGAATGTGATATGCAATCCACACTTTACTTGGGTCACCCCTGTACCCCAATAAACAGGAGGACAGCTCTGCCTCTCTAAGGCCATAGGCTCTGAGCTCTCCTTGCTCACAAAGCTAACCAGTCCTTTGAAATCCCAGCATTTCTGCTTTGCCTCCAGAGCATAAGGGCTCTTGACGGTGACCTTGAACCCAGTGCACAAAGGCTGAGAAGTCAGCTGACTTCAGAAGAATGGAGAACCCAGCTTTGCTGTAGATGTGATCGCACATGCCTCCTCCATGGGCTAAAAGCAATCACTCCCCACCGTCTTTCCTGCAGACTCTTGGCTTCAATAGATGGTGAGCTCACTTAAAGGGAAGAATTTTATTAGGTACTTCCTTCTACAATGTCAGAGCTGCACTTCTATTAGGTGGGCACCCGTAACAATGAGAAATGGAGGGAAGCCAATCAACTGAAGAAATTGATACTGAGTAAGGAAGCCTATCTTATCAGTGAGAGACTCTCAGCGATGAAATAAGTCCCCCAGCAATGCAGGGCATTGCAAGAGACTGAGTCACACCAGGTCGGGGTCTGTGCCAAAGGGATACACTGAGTTACTGGTCTTCCTCGGTACTAGAGGCTAAGAAACAAGAGCTAGAAAGGCCCGAGTCGTTCTTCCTCTGCATTTGCTTGATTTTAGTTTTCAGGGGTTGAGTGTCCCATAAAGTCTCAGCACAAAATACTCAAACCATAGAGATGAGAGCTGTTCTCTCATCTTCAGACTTCCTAGGAGACAGAGAAGGAAACAAACAGTGATCAGTCATGAGCAGATAACATCATTGTAGTTTACCTTCAAAATTATCATGCCCACTTAAAAGACGTGGACACTGAGATGAAGGGAAATAAAATGTGTTCCCCAGGATCACTGCTAATCTGCAGGGCTAATATTTAAACCTGGGTCCCTCTCATTTTGGACTTCTGGCCCGGGGCCACATCGGCACCCTGACTACATGCGCATTCAGAAAATCTGACTTCAGTCTGGGTTTAGTGGCTTTTGAGATTCCCCAAGTGGCAGTCACTTGGGATGTTTCTGTTGTATGGGCCAAACTACTTTTCCAGCTCTCGGTGTTTCCCACCTTCCTGCCTCAGTGCAAGGGGCTCTTATGAATGGAGAGGAATAGAGAGGCTTACCACCCACCCACTGGTGCCTGACTGCATTTTTGCCATCACTGAGGCTGGAAGGCTGTGCCAACCACTTGGTTCTCCAAGCTGGGCTACCAACGTGCCCTGCGGCAATGGTGGGGGCATCTGGTCCTGCAGCATCTCTGGTTGGGAACAAGACAACTCAGCTGCAACCCGTGTGGACTAATGGCCACGTTCCTCTTGATGAGTTGTTGGAGGTCTCAAGGAGTCCAGTGTAGAAAAGTGATACAGGCAGAGCAGTGCCAAGTTCCCTGATTCCATAGCACCTATTAGCTTTCCTCAGCCCCCGAAATTGGATGCAACTCCAGGGAATGCGGGGGACCCTGAAATGCCTGGGTAGAATGGAGTTAGAAGAAAGTCATGTTCTATTTCTCACATTTCTGAGTTTACAAATGAAGGTTCACACCTGCTGTCTAAGCAGAGCACCTCTCCAGGATGGACTGCCCCCCCTTCCTTTCTTCACAGTGTGGGGTTTACACTCGCCCCTCCTTACTTACCCCAAGCCCCTGGGCACCTGCTCACGGCGCCTCAGCCACCCAGGAAGACGCTTGCACACCACTGTGTGTTGCGTGTACTGAGGCTGCACAGTGAGTGAGACCTGTTCTCTTGGACTCTTGGGTTTCAACGTGCCCCCTAAAAGGACAGCAGCTCAGGGGACCTGCCCATCCCAGCCTGATCCTCAGGCAGAGGAAAACGCCAGGGTGAGAGAAGGGCTAACCTAGGCAAGCACAGTTTCCCCTGCCCCGGCCTCTGAGAACACCATATCTGAGGTTTGTTTAGCCACCCAAGGTGCTGTGCTCTACCGACCAGATAACCATTCCGGTTTGACAGGTACCCACGGCCCCCTGGTATGTGCCTTTGGCCCACCTGATAGCTGTGTGTTCCTTTTCCTCTGGGATTCCCTGGGGCTCCTGTTCCTCCCTCCCCACCCTACCACACCCTTGACTTACCTAGCAGCCTCAAGAGTTATCATCCAGCTCTGGCTGGTATAGCTCAGTGGACTGAGGGAGGGCTGAAAACCAAAGGGTTGCTCGTTCAACTCCTGGTCAGGGCACATGCCTAGGTTGTAAGAGGCAATCACACCTTGAGGTTTCTGTCCCTCTCTTTTTCCCTCCCTTCCCTTTCTAAAATAAATAAATAAAATAAACAGAGTTGTCATCCAGACAATATCTCCCAACCCTACAAATGGCAATTGACAGTATGCCCCAATGTCATGAAGTGTGCAGTGTGAAAAATAATTTGAGATACGTTGGAGCAGTCTTTCTCTGCCTCCCTCTTTTCAAAACATGCATTTGTCTTCCCACAAAATTGTCTGAATGTCTACCAGGCACGAAGATCTGTTCTAGGGGCTGGGGATCTGCCACAAAAGAGATCTACAAGAGCCTGCCCTCAGAGAAGGCACACACCAGCCCAGCAGGCAGACACAGGGCTATGCCACGTAGGTCCCCCTTCGAGAGAGGACTCGCTACCTGACTGAGAGGACAGCCTCCAGCCACCCACCTGCATCAACCCAGTTCTCTCCAGCCCTGCTCTTCCCGGAGCCGCCCCCGGACAATGACCAAGCATGGTGGTGAGCCAAGGGCTGAGCCATGCCCACCCGCGCAGGACTGCTCCAGGGGGCAGGCTCTGCCCAAGCCTGCTCGCTCCCCTCTTGTTTCATAGGTGTTTCTCTCCAACACCCCCCAGTTCCATCAGAGCGTCTGCTTCCTGGGACACCCACTGGAGACTTGGGAGGACACGCACCAGAGCAACTGCAGGTAGTGGTGGGTACTGTGGAAAGACAATGGCGCAATATGACGGAGCCTGACTTGGCAGGAGAGGACAGCGGCTAGATGTCAAGTGTACCCACCTTCTATGAGAAGGTGACAGTGGAGCTGAGACAGGAAGGAGGAGGAGGAGGACAAGGAGGCACCAGCCATGCTCAGTGCACTAGGGAGAGGGTTCCAGGCAGAGTCAGGAGGAAGAGGCGCCTGTGGCTGGAGCACAGCAGTGAGTGACGGGGAGGTCCAGCAGCTGAGCCCATGGGGCCCCACACCACTGAATCCAGGTTCTCTCCTCGGGGGAGTCGGAGGTGGCAGTGTCGTGTACAGCACCGTCTCATGGACCAACCCAAATGTGGCAAAACAACAAACCACAGCAATAATTTGTAACTGCCACACTTTTCAGGGCATATTAGCAAAACTCACTGATCCACTCTGGACTGTGACCTACATGAGACAGGCCTGGGGTAACGGCCAATTCCAGCCACTCGGAAAAGCTGATGGGGACACGAGACAGTGAACGTGAAGTTGCTATGTTGGTACCTGCTCTAATTTGTCTTTCAAAGTGAATCACTCCCAAACCTCAGGGTGTTATTCACAGCAAGTCACTTGTTCCCCTCTTCACCAGCGATGGCGACACTCACATGGCACTACTGACTGGATTGGAGCTGCTTCCCTGGAGCCAGGGTGGGAGAGGGGGGCAGGAACTTCTAAAACGTGCAACAGCCCCCTAGTCCCATCTGGACACCTGGCTCTCAGCAGGAATTCTGGAGAGACTTTCCCTATATCACTGGTTTGCAACTGAAGGCACTTTTGCCCCCCAGAGGACTTATGGCAACGCTGGACATGTTTTCAGTTGCCATGGGGGTGGGAGGATGCTACCAGCAGTGAGTGGGTGGAGGTGTGGGGCGGGGGTGTGCGCGGGTAGGACGCCCTAAACCAGAGGATGCTCTCAGGCAGGCGCCTCCCTAAGAGAGCCGGCCACAGAGTCAGGTAAACACTACTGGCGCGGGCTCTCTCGGTGTAAGTCTGCGGTCGCATGCATAGTCCCTGCAGGTTTGCACTATCCTGCTCACTGCAGGGAAAATACCAAGGAAGATGTTCTTAAACAGAAGTGTTTGAACCTTGAAGACTGCAGATGGTCCCTCTCTGGCAATCTTCTAAGACTGGCTCGCAGAGCCAGCTGGGACACAGACGCAGCCAGGGAGAGGGGGATGGGCAAGATGACCCCCCAAGAGAGGTCCTTTGCAGGCGAGCATTCCTATGATAATAATGTAAAATGTGGCAGAGTGCTGCATTTTAATTAATTTTAGCCCCTTTCAAGACCACAGTTATTATTTTAAAAACACCGATAATACCAAACACATGTTGAAAGTACACAGCCAGCTGCAGTCCTGGAGACTGGGGACGTGTGAAGTCATATGTCATCTGGGGTGGTGGGAAATCAGCAGGCCCCTCCCCAGTGCCCTCTGAGACCCCAACACCCTTCTCAGTGGGCCTGCTCTCTCTCTGTCACCAGCCAAGCCCCCTGCCCAGCCCGACTCCTCTCCTCCCACCGAAGCTCAATTAGCTGCCCCATCCTCTCTGCAGAAACTGAGAAGGGGTGAGGTGTCAGGCCTCCGGAAATCCCAGTTTAATTATTTTATTGTAAAAAGAGAAAAAAACAAAGAAAAGACACATTCTCTCATTTTGGAAGAATGCTTCATTATCTGCCTTTGCAGAGTGGGAAACACCTCACTGGGCTGTAGGCAGTCCTGAGTTATTATGTGAGATGCTCAGGCGCCTGGGCTTTCCCCTTCCCTACACGCCCCCCACCTGCCTGCCCACCCTGCTGGTTGAGGGGCGACCTGTCCTCATGCCCCACAGCCCCTTCGAGGGCCCTTGCTCTGAAAATACTCCCCAGGAAGAGTGCTCCCAGAGGACCTTGGAGTATGTCTGGTCCCGTGTCCACTGTGCAATACCTGTTTCTCTGTCACCCTTGGCCTTTTGTCTGTCACTTCCGGTTCCCAGCTGCCCCTCAACTCATAAAACAGCTCAAGCCCACTTACGGGGTGAGGGAGTTCCTTCTGAGCTAAAACAGAACTAGACACACCCGCACTGAGTAGCACTTCGTGACTGACAAGTGAGTCTGCAAGTCTTCCTACTTAACTTCATCTCCTCTTGGACGTGACAGGGCAGGTGTTAACAGCGGAGAAAAGCGAAACCTAGAGAGATGACCTGGCTTTTCCAGGGAGACACGGCAATTATGAGGAAGGGCAATGCGGTGAGGGATGGTGACCCAGGAATGGCTAATCCCCACCCTCTCCTAACAGCACCCTTCACAGATCTTGTCTGCAAGCCCCGGGGCTCCTGTGGCTCCTGTGGCTCCTGGATCACAGGGGAGGATCTGGTCCTTGTGCTCCGGATGGTGGTCTCCATCGAGGGAAGGCGTCTACCTTCAGGCTCACCACCACACTTGGGTTCAGGGTTGGTCCTTCCCCAGCTCTCAGAGAGTCCTTCTCTGCTGGGTCCTCCCTGGGGAGGAAGGGTTTCATCATGTAGCCACTTGAGCACCCAGCCCCTTCCTCCTCACTGAAGGCCAGGCCAGGCCTTGACTCTATCATCTCTTAAAAAAAAAAGCCAAACCTTGTCTCTTTCTCAACTGTGGAGAACTTGATTGTACTAACCTTCCAAAGACCTGAGTGGGGAGTTTCTTGAGGATAGCCTTTTCAAACAAAAACAAAACAAAACAAAAACCTAACGTACATTGGCACTATTGTATGTTGTGTGATTAACTCATTTAACCCCCCCAACAACTCTATGGCATGGGCACTATTTTGAGCCCATTTTATAGATTAAGAAACTGAGCCACAGAGTAAAGTGAAGTAACTTGCTTGAGATCACATAACTAGCAACTGGGGGAAGTATGAATAGACTATTAAAAAAAACTGGAGAGGGAATTCAGGCAGAGGGAGAGTTACACCCGCTCATACAGGAGCCACTCCCCCAGGACTGTTTTCAGGAGGAGAAAGTCACCCTTTCATTCTCTTCAGTGTCCCAGAGTTGTGAGAACAAAACAGTATCTCAGTGGATTAATCTAGCACCTATATTGTTAGTGTGTAACCATCACCAGTACAAAACCATCTCATAACGATCATGCCTTGATTTTCTCTTCCCCAGGTTAAGTAATGCTACCTGCTGTAACAAACACTGCCCAAGTCTCAGTGGTTTAACACGGGAAATATTTTTTTCATCCCTGCCACAGCCCAGGTGGCTGTTTGATAGGCAGCCTTCCAAGTGGGGTTCTGACTGACCCAGTTCCTTGGACCTTGCTATTCTGTCATCCTCAGGACCAGTGGAGGACAAGAGCAGACACATAGCATCAGGAGGACATTTTATAGGGCACTGGAAGTCAAGTGCATCAGCTCTGCCCACAGTCCATCCTCCAGAAGCTAGTCAGATGCTACCTGCAAGGGAAGCCGGTCAGTGTGGACTTCCAGGGTGCCTAGGAAGAGACTCAGGGACAGCAAGGACCAAGTGGGTCTAGACTGCACTGGTTAATCCACTTCAATATCTTCAACTGTACCTCCTCTGTCTGCCTCCAATAGTCAATCATTTTCTCTTCAACTGTGACACCTAGGATTAAACACACTCCTCTAGATGCTCAGGCCAGAGGACCCTGTAGCACCACCTGCCTGGATCTGGATACCATATGTGTATTAAGGCAGCCTACAAGGATTTTTGCGTTTTTAGCAACAGTCGCACTGTTGGATCAAATTAGACTTGTGGTCGACTAAAACCTCCAGATCTCTTTCATGTGAACTGCTGCCAACAGAAGGTTCTCTAATCTCGTTCTTGTGCTTCTGAATTTGAAACCGCATGCAGTTGAATTGCCATAGTTGAAAGTCTTCCATCTTGTTGGGTTTGGCTGAGCTTTTGGGTCCACAGAGATTATCAGGGACCCTAATGCCTGCATCCATCACGCCGGCTTCGCTCCCAGCCTGGTGTCATCTTTAGACTTGCTTGATCTCCAGACAGGGCACTGATAAAAGTGCAGGCAAGGATGGGGGCCTGGAGTACAACTACAACGCGAAACGAGCCTTTGATCGATACTTTGGGTTTGCTGTTTAGCCCTCTGGGAATCTGCCGAACAAGACTGTTATCCAGCTCACATTTACTCTTTTAACCAGACAACAAAGTCAGAGAAACCTCATTCATTTAGAGCATGGTCTCTGAAAGCATCTAATTTCCCCCAACATATCATCCTTCTTGAATTCAACACGCTATAAACCCTAACTATTTATTCCATGGACATAGGGACTTAGCTGAAGCCACACCGCTTACCATTAACAGAGTCCTAGCTGGAACTTGGGCGTCCTGAATCCCAGTGCTTCCTGTACCATCCAGAACATCATGTACACATAGTAAACTAAGCGACAACCAAGGCACGTGGCTCTGAAGCAGAAACCACCACCCAGAGTGGCACCTCATGGCTGTTGGTACCTTCTCTGAAATGCCCACATGTTTTCCAACTTGAAGCTTCCCACCCATTTGTCCACCGCTTGCCCTTCCAATCAGAAAGACAAGAACTGTGACTGCCAAATATCATGTTGGGTAAACTACCTGCAGTCATTCAGGCATGACTCATGTCACGAGTGTGTTCATCATGTGCTTGGAGAAGGCCTCCTGGGGGACGCCCATGACACCACCCCTCGAGGTCCACCTCCACACAGCTCCCAAGGTCAAACTCAGGGAGGCAGGCTAGTCTGAATGAGTGAAAACCCTCAGTTACAGAGAGGGGCTAAAGTCAGGATGCTGGCATTGTTTCCAGCTGCAGAGTACCTTTTCTGAGAGGGCGGGGCCAAGACCAGGTTTGCCGGGTCTGATAAGAATCCTCCCTAATTAACAGACTAATTGTTTCCCAGCAGATGTCTCTAAGGGCCTGAAAAGCTTGTTCCCTCAAGTCAACCCCCAAACCTCCCCCCTCTCCATCAAATAGTGTTTCTCTCATTAGCAGCCTGGACTAACCTTTTTAATCATTAAAAAATGTATAGGTAAACCTAAGACACAACAAAATTATTCTGAATCCTTAATAAATGAAATTCTTGATAATAGCCATTTATATATGTAAATCTGTGCTTTTAGGATCCTACTAGAAAAGAAGAAAAATCATCCAAATGATTTCTTTTTCCAACTCTAGCATCATCTGTCTTTTGTTTATATGGTTTTTCACACTGACATGTTTAACCAGGAACTTTCTATGCAGGAGTCAGGCCCCAGCTCTGCGCTCCATACCTTAGCTCAGTTAAGACAACAAGTACATGAAACAGCGAGAACAAATCAGTCCCATTTACAGATGGAAACAGTGAGGCTTGGAGAGGCACACAGTGAGGGACACTGAACTTTCTGCAAAGCCAGGGATCAAACGCAGGCCTCTGACTCCATAGGACTTTCTTTCTTAAGGCTACACGGGACATAATGATGACTGAAGCCTGTGGGGTCTTCGTGGGCCCATGAAAATATTAGACCCCTTAAAGGAAAAAAAAAGTATTGGCTCCAGAATATAAAGAACTACAAAATCTATTTTTACCAAATGGTATTTAAATATCTGCAAAATAACATTGTTAACTGGTCAATGGTAATTTAAGTTAATCCTCAAATAGTCATGGAGGGATAGATCTTTTTTCTCAAATCTCAAAGTTATAAAAAGCTGTAAAGTTCTCCTCATTCTCTTTTCCCCCATAAAATTATATTTAATGTGGGGTGTGGGTGCATTATAACACTTTTGATAAGATCAAGGGTGGGGCCTCAAAACATAAGAAAGCTTAGGGGCTACTAGGATCTGAAAGTCAGTGGATTTCAGAGCCTTGCCTTATAACTCCTCTGCTACACTCTACGTTTTGTGTCCAAGTTTGCATTTCTTGGTCCCTAAGATGAAGCACAAGCCTGCTATTCTTTGTAATTTGACATTAATTTACTCATCAACTTCTTCTATACCTTAGCTCATAGGGTACACTTAAATTGAATGTATAAAATGGTATTTCTTTACAAATAGTTGACAGTATGCTAAAATGAAGGATCTGGGCTAAGCCAGAGGCCCTGGGGAGATCGCACGGCCGGCTTACATGGTATTTCACAACGATCGGGCTTGGGCAGAGCAACCTCGGAAATGGACTCTGTCACAGTTCAACAACAACTTGGCCCTGCTCAAAGGAACCGGTTCGCCCCTAGGGGCCTGGACCAGGCTTTTTCCAGGAGGAGCTGGAAGAGCCAACGGCACAGCAAGTTTGCCAAACTCCAAGTCCAACACCTTTCTGCAAAAAAATCACATGTGATGTCCCTGGTCACAAGAGCCCCAGTTTCCTGGAGGCGGTGTCCTGACCAGCATCAAGGGCAGTGGCCGGGCTGCCAGGAGGCCGTCGGCCTATCATGAGGCTTTCATCTCCATCAGAAGCCAAAACAAACAGGTAAATCCAACTTCTTGATTTACAGAAAGTTCCAGAGAACCCAGCTCATGATGATGGCCGCGGGGACAGGGCAGAGCTCACCTGAGCCCTGCTAACCATCACTTGAAACAAACACCAATAGCAACTGACACATTTAGAATATTTTTTGGAAGACCCTGTCGTACATCTATCATCTGACATACCATCATGGCCACTCTGGAAGCTCATGAGGCAAATACTTTAATTGCAATAAATAGAGGAGGCTCAGAAAAGTTAAGGGACTTCCTCAAAGCCACCCAGCAATGCAGAGGCA
This sequence comes from Tonatia bakeri, assembly GCA_004024845.1. NCBI lineage: Eukaryota > Metazoa > Chordata > Mammalia > Chiroptera > Phyllostomidae > Tonatia > Tonatia bakeri. The sequence goes on along the minus strand of PVIA01002823.1, from coordinate 172,320 downwards.
ATGCCTTCACTAGCCCGGGCCTCTAGATGCCAGGGATGGCCCTTTTTGACTCTGGCCCATGGCTTTCCCGCATGTGGTCTGAGTCTCCTACAACAGTTACCAGCTCAAATCCTCCACTTCGGGATAGAAAAAACCCGAGACGCAGGCCTGCTGGCAGGGGGCCTCAAATTTCCCTAGCTTTCAACTCCAAAAGAGTGTTTGTGCATCTAAGACTGGAACTTGAACTCTGCTTCTCATTTTTGCCCTTTAGAGGAGACCAGGAGCCTGACTCATGGGGAGCTGGGCTCGGAGGTGTGGCCACACCCCATGGCCCATCCCGCCTCCCACCCACAGTGGGCCTGCTCTCCCCAGTTTGTGGGCAGAGCAGCTTTCTGGCCAGAGTAAGCCCCATTCTCTCCACACTTTAGAAGCTGCTCACCCATGGCTTCTGACCCTATGTCCACTCCTCCTGTGGGGGCGGCCAGCAGCATGTCTCCACCTCATGCTGCACATCACAGGTAAGCTTCCCAGACACCTGACACCCACAGACACAGGACTCCAACCACTAGGAGGTGAGCTCCTGGAAGGCATCTCTCAAACCCTTATTGTGTCCACTTTAAGGAACTTTCCCCTGACCCCCTTCATGTGTCCATTCAACAGGCATTTCTTGAGCCCTGCCTTCAGCCAAGGACTGTGTCAGGCACCTGGGACAGTCAGTACTTTCAAGGAGCTCAGCGCCCAGTGGGCAAGACGGACAAGGAAACAAATGCTATTCAAACAGATTCATATGATGGGGGAAGCAGCAGGTACCATCTCCAGGAATAGTACAGGGGTCTCCAGGAACCCTGGCCCCAAGTTCCTAGCTGGACTGCCCTTTCTCCCTGGTTGGTGTCAGCGTTTCCCTAGGATCGGAAGCTGAGGCAGCGGGCATGTTCTTCCATGAAGACAGGGTGCTGGCCAGAGGGTGAAGCCCAGAAGTAGGCTACTCAGGACCAAGTGGACGCTGGGGGGTCTAGGGGATGGGGCCCAGCAGATGAGCCACCAAAGGGCAGCTCTCCAGGCTCCTGGACAGTGAGATGCTGATTTGGCCTGGCTACCTTCCCCAACGATGAGACACGCACAAACCTCAAGGCCAGTGGTGTTATTCCAGACGCCGGGCTCCTCTCCACAATCACGTTAAAGCTCAGCTGTGCCCAGAGACTGTGTCTGCACACAGAAGAGGGCCACCTCCCAGCCAGCCGCCAGGAGCGTGAAACCAGCAGCTCCAAGTTTGATTTCCACTCCATCCTGTGACTAACTGCAGGCTGAGAAGCATTTGGGCCCAGCTGGCTCCTCCCGAGGCAGACACAGCCTGGCCACTGGGCTCCAGAAGGATCCCCAGGAATGGGGTATGACAGAGGAGGGGCTGTAATAGCCACATGAGATGAGTACAAAGCACAGAATTACTTGGGGGGCAGGAAGAAAGACCTAGAACAATTCACTCTTTTCTGTTACATGTGCTAGGCACTGCACTAGCGGCTTCACACTCTCTCTCAAATTGTCTGACCCATGCTGAGAAGTCTGATTTGTCCTCAGCTTACAGATGAAGTAACCGAGGTGCCGAGAAGCTAAGTGACCTGCCTGAGGTCACCTAGCCCTTGCGACAGTGCTGCGCTGAGACCCTAGTATGTCTGACCCCACCCTCCTGCTCTCCTGTGCAATGTTGCCTGAGTGAAAGTGCCTCTTCCACTCCACCCCATTGTCTTGCTCGGAAAAGCTTTTCAAGTTGTCCTTAGGGCAGAGGGGGGAGGGGGGGTGGAGGACAGGAAGTGGGAGGCCAAGAGCTGGGTCAAGGCTCAACAATGCAGTTTCTTGACTCAGGCTGGGGAAGACCATGCGCCATGCTCAGGGCACATGGCGGAATGGGGATGGTGAGATCGTGACTGAAAAGCAGCAGCACCTGCAGACTGGGCTCCCCAAGGTCGTCCAGTCTGTGTTCCCGCAGCACTCCTCCCCGCTGTCAGCTCACACCCTCCTTCCTGTGACCCAGAGAGGACCTCCCGGGGACCAGGCACCTTTGTGTACCCAACTAAAGCTTCTGGCCCCTGGTTCCATCCGCCACATCCTGCCAGCTCCGTGGAGCCAGGCAGCACCCTCTCCGCCACCCTTGGAGGTGGCTGGGAATGGCAGTGCCTGGCTCAGGGAGGCTCCCCAAAGCCCTCCTCACAGATCACTGCACTCAGCCATCGGATTATAGGGGCTCAGATGAGGGCAGCCTGCATGGCTGGGCCTGCCGGGACGCTCCGGAGCGAGGCTGGCGGCCCTTCCCTCCTCTGTCAGACCAGCAGGGTGCCAGGCAGCCTGAAGAAGCTGTGGACAGGGAACAGAAGTGAGTTGGCCTCAATCTTTCCCTCCAGCTGCCACAAAGGGGGTCTGGAGGTGGCCTTTCCCAGGAAGAAGATGGCTCAGTGTGGTGGATGGAGTCCTGGGACAGGCACCCCAGCCCAGCCTGCAGGGGTGTCGCCCTGCTCTGCGGATGGCATCCCACCCAGGTCTTGCGGGAGTGAATCACTTGGAAAGAGACCTGTAACTATATCCTGCAGAAACTCACAGGCCAAGGGCCAGAAAGAAACCAGGTCAAGCTTCATGGAAGCTGGCCACCAGGAAGGAAGGCAAAGAGCCCAGCATTTATGGAGTGTCTTCGCTGTGCTGGGCAGACTCAGCACATTCGAAATGTCACTCTTCCAGGGAGGGCGGGCTTTACCCGTTTCAAAGATAGACCAAGACAGTAAGTGACTTTGTGGTTGTTAGTTATATAGGCAGCAGATAGCACAGTGAGGATGCCAATCCAGTTACCCCAAGACTGTCAATACACAGATGTGACAGTGACCTCCAGTCCCCCGACATCCTCCTCTAAACCCCAGCCCAGGAGCACAGCAGCAAGCAGCAGGGAAATCTCCGAAGCCACCTTACTCTAAGAGGCAGTGTGCAGTGCAGATGGAGACCACGCTACCTGAGTTCAAATCCCGGCTCTGCATTTACGAGCTGTGTGGCTTGAGGCAAGTATCTTAACTTCTCTGTGGCTTAGTTTCCTCATATGCAAAATAGAGCTATGGATATTCTGCCCTCAGGCCTTCACTGTGAGGATGAAATGAGGGATTCTGTGTAAATGTTTAGGTCAGTGCTTCAACGTTGTAAGTGTTCGATAAATTTTAGCTGTTATTATTGTTAGTATTGATGTCAACCTGAATCTCAAGGACCTAGTGCCTGTCACCAGACCTTCCTTTAGCAGATCCCCTCCGCTAACCCCCGAGCAAGGAGCAGGTTTTCTTGCAGGTTGCTCAGGGCAGTCCTGCCGAGGGAGCTGGGGGAGGGCTGGGTGATTGAAAATAAACAGTCATCAGCGGACCACACACTTCATCTCTCCCCCTCCCACTGAGAATGGGGCAGGAGGAGAGGCTGCAAATTCCTCAATCCAAGTCAGGGCAAACTTGTTTTTCTTCTTTGAGGGAGAGGAGAGCACATGAAATCAAACATGAGCACCCCAAACTACCACCCTGAACATCACCTAGTCTCAGGTGCAACCCCCCCCACCCCGCCCGATGAACCTGGGTGGGGAGCCAGAGTCTCGGCAGTGTGGAAATGGACACAGGCTGGGAAGCCAGGGGTAGGCACGTGGCCACGTGAGCACGCCGAAGGGTCCCCGTGAGAAGACCCACCAACACTCCCGTCCAGCCCCTCCTCAGCTCAAGAGCCCTGGCCTCCAGGGGAGCCACAACTCAACTTGACCTTCAGGACCCAGGACCCAGAGCCCACAGGGCCTGGGAGCTCTAAAAGGAATGCAGTCAAACACAGATGCCTCCATAAGGTCTCCAGAGCCTGTGCCCTCCCTCACTTCTGTCCTGGACCACGTCCAGACCAGCTCAGGCTGCTGAAAGTCCATTTTATTTTGAAAGACAATACTAGCTAGCATCTTCCCCTCCCTCCTTCCTTGCTGGCCTGTCAGAATGTATCTCTGTAGGTCATTGGTCCCAGTGTTTAACCCACTATCCCTCCAAGGGAGCCTGTCTGTGTCCCCCGAGGGCCCTACCTCGGGACCCTCTTTCCTGCTCCTCAGATGCCCCCCACCCCCCATGCTCCAGGCAGAACGCTCAGCTCCAGGCTGCTGGGGCTCCCAAGAATTAATTTACTCCCAATTCTCAAGGCTACCTCCTCAACTTTGTTTCCACCCTTCACTGCTCCCCACAGCACAGAAAATAATGCCCCATTTTATATGGAAAACGCTAAAACAGGATCACACCTTTTAAAAGATATTTCCACCTCGCAGCCTGAAATCAGACTTCACCTTTCTCCCGCCCCCCGCAACCACCCCACGGGCCCCTCCCCACACGCACACACACCCCTTTCGCTACCAGACTTCCCTAAGCCAGTTTAATTGAAAAGGCATGATTTAGGCTAATTGACAGCAGATGGGTTAGGCTGCAAAATGCAAAGAAGCATTTGTTGAACACAATTTACAGCAACGAGGCAAAACTTTCTTCTTTTTATATCTTTCTTCGAGTTCCACGGCCAAAACAGCTCAGCAGAAACGAGAGGAGAAAAAAAAGTAATTAGTGTTTAATTTTTTAACAATTTTTAACTCCCTTTTTAATTGCTTTACATAAACCTGTGCTAGAATTTTACAGCTTTCAAATCTCTGTCTAAGTCTGGTCCTTGTTTCTGGTTTTAATTACAGGGAGGCTTGTCTGGCACATTAAATTAGAAGAAAAAAAACACACACACAATTTCAGAAATATTTTGCTCTTGGACTCCCAACTGAAGATCTAATATTTCAGTGTACGAATGGGAAGGCACGGCCCGGGAGGGCTCCGGAGGAAGCAAACGTGGCCTGAGTGCCTGGGGACCAGTATCGCATCCCCTGAAAACTGTCTCTTAATGTTATTAGCAGTGGAAGAGCACTTACAAGACTGCACGTGACAGCCTAGAGTGGCCCTGGACACCTAAGCACTGTTGTGAATGTAACTGGCTCCCCAGAGAAGCCGGGCTGAGCAGACCTTGCAGACTTTGGACGGCCCTCAGGTTCTCATTTCTGAGCCGGTTCAGCAGAGCTGATACTCACTTCTCGGCACTGCATTTCAAACCAGACAGACAGGCAGGCAGACAGACATCAGAGAGCAGTACTGTGCCTAGGAGACAGAGGAGACGGGCCTTTGCATTGCAGGGTTAACGGGAGGGAGGGAAGGGTCCAGGGAGCAAAATCGGGCTGCCTGGTGGCCTGGTGGCTGTGCAGGAGCGGCTCGCCTTTGCTGACAGAGTTCAAGTCAAGTCTGGACCTGCACTGACCAGTGGAACTTCCTGTGCTCTTCAATCTGTGGATATTTCAACTTAAATGAATGAACATTAAATAAAACATAGAATTCCCTTCCTGGGTTGCACATTTCAGTTGCTCCATAGTCTCCCGTGGATGGGGCTAGTTGATGTATCATACTGTGTAAATATGGGGCATTTCCATCTCTGCAGAAAGTCTGTTGGACAGGGATGCTCTAGACTCTTGCTAATGAGGGCGTGGTCTGCGGCCAGCATCATAGGTGTCCCCCAGGAGCTGGTTGGACATGCGGGACCCTGGGCCTCACCAAGCCTTGGGAACTGTGTCCTAATAAGACCCCAGGCAGTTTGCAAACAAGCTCAGGGGCACATCCCTGAAGCAGCAGGCTGGGGCCTGGAGCAGAGTAATGGTCCATGGATTCCCTTCAAGGTGTGCACAGGGGTGGGGGAGATTGTGCAGATGGGGGTAAGGGGTGGTGTGCCATAAATGTCCTCGGGTCACAAACACCGCAGGGCCCAGGCTCCCTCGACTTGTGTTCATTAGTGCTGAGGCCGCAGACCCGCCTTGGCAGCCCCTGTCCAAGCCGGCCCGGGGCTCCTCCAGGACTCCTGCTGGGAGGCAGTGGGCTGCCTGGCGCAGCTGGGCGGGCAGCTCTGGGATGGAGCCAGGCCAACACTGGCTCCCCGCACACGGTCATTACCTCCCCCAAACCCAGAAGTTATTACAATTAAAACACGTTGCAGGGGGGACTGGGGGCTGGGAGGTCCCTTTAGGAAGGAACACTGGGATTAAAAGAAATTAGAGCGGTTGCCATGGCAACCCAGCCAGACTGGGCCTACCCTGTGATTATTTCAATGGGAACGGGATGGAGGCAGATGGGGCTGGAACAGGGAGTGCTGGGGAGCCATCCCCAGCTGCATGGGTATCAACGCTTTTCCCCTCAAAATGGGACACAGCAGCCCAGGAAATTCTCCCGAGGCTGATCCCTGCTGGCTTTCCAGTTCTCTGTAATTACCACTTTGCCCCTGGCCCACTGTCCTCCGAGAAGGCCTCACCGCAGGCCACTGCCTTCTCTTTCTTTTTAAACTAGGAAACTCCCAAGAGGACCCCTGCTCTCACGGCCTCATCAGTAGAATGGCCTGGCCTGGTTTCCTGTCAGCTCACGTGGTGATTAGGAGACCCAGTGAAACCCAACCATCCCTTTCTCTAGGTGGCGTCCAAGCAACCTGGAACGAAAAGCTCAGGTGTGTGTGGCAGGACATGACAGGGAGACCAGGAGTGGATCTGTTTGGGAAGTGGGCCCATGACGAGCAGGAGGGAACTCTGTGCCTGGGACACCTCCAGGTACCAGCAGAGGATTAGGGTCCCTAGAGAGTGGGAATCCCGATTTGGCAGAGCTACAGGGCCCGTAAGAGAAAACAGTAATTATCTCTCCACCTCTCTGCTTGTCTCTTCCTCCTGAGGCCCAGCAGCCCCAAGCAGGTCTGGCTGACAGGCAAGGAGAACCTCTGTGGAAACCTCTGGGGAGCAGAAGAGGGTGGGCTGGGATGGGGCTGGGGTATTAAGAGGGAGAGGAATCAGTCTGCTCCTGGGAGCGGAGTTCTCAGCCAGCACTCACTTCCCAAGCTCATGGGCTCCAGTTCCACTCCGGCTCACACCCCGCAGGGAGTGGGGGGAAAACACTAGACCAGGCGGAGGAGTTGCAGGCATACCAAGGTTGGCCTTCCATCTGGAAGGTTAGTCTGGCCCCAGGCGAGCCCTCACCCTCCTCGGAATCCAGAGCAGGAGCCCTCTGAGCTGCCTGAGCCACCAACCAAGAGACGCCATAAGGGAACACGCTCCTGCTGCCCTCCCCTTCACTTTTTTTTTAATTTTATTTTAATCGTTGTTCAAGTACAGTTTTCTGTTCTTTACTCCCATCCCAGCCCACCCACCCATCTCCCTCACTTTTGAAAGCTGGTTATTTCCAACCCCAGTTAACCATTGCCAATCATTGTGGATCTGCTGAAGATCCCTGTGTGTATTTGCAAGATCTGAGGCATCCCTATTAAAAAACATGTGGTCTTAGAGGCAGTGTGAAGTGCAAGCCTTGCCTCACCACTGACTTTGCACGTGACCTTGGGCAACTCACTCAACATCTCCACTTCAACATCCCCCTCTGTCAAAACGCCATCTGACTGACAATGTCAGTGTGAGATAATGGACTTCAAATGTCTGGCTCAACGGTCATCAGCCTTCTCAATTTGTTCAAGTCCTAGGGGGTTCGAAGGATGTGGGACTTCCAGCTTGAAAATTGGGACAGTCCCCAGCAAACTGGGATGAGCTGGTCACCCTTCCAAACACAACAGTATCTGGGGAACCAGCTATTACTGTATGTAGGGGGCTGCAGTCCTTTGAAAATTCCTTGATACATTTTATGTATATACACATAAAGAGCATATATACACACACATGCATATATACACATATATGTATATGAATTTCCCAAAGAGACAAATTGGGAGGTGTTCACATTTCAAAAAGAATCCTCACCTGGCAAAATGATAAAATGTAGCATTCCTGTCTACAAGGCTGGCCAGGGAATGGGACTTTGGACGGAAAATTCAGAGGAATTAAGCTGATGGATTAGAAAGTAAGGAGAAATCCATTTACTTCTGCGATCCTTTCATTTCTGGGGGAAAACCCCAGCACTTCTGGAAGATTCTTTTAGAGCAGCTTTGCTGCACCGACTGCAGTGGGAGGCCCAGCACACCTGTCTCTGGCTCCACTGTGCCTTTGCCAGGGCCACCTCCAGGGCCATTAGTCTGGGGAAGGGCTGTCAGGAGCAGGGTTTTCAAAAGGCTCCAGGGTACGCTCCAGCCGGATGGGGGCCCTGAGCTGGCGTGTGCTTTTCATCACAGGAGCACTCTGTTTATTTTTCTGCCCTCTCCTCAGTTCAGGGAGTTCACAGACCGCGCAGGTTTTACCAACTCAGAAAAAGGTTCAGGTGGAGATTCACACACCAACGCAATGTCATTTCACCCAAGGTTTTTTACCATTAGCTCTTGGGACAATGGATGGGAGGAAAAGAGAGGAGATGGAAAAGGAGTTAACTCTCCGGCCCACCCCATGCCCAGCTCATAAACCCGAGGCTTGGATGAATAAGGCAGGTGGCTCGGCACAGTCCTGGGCTCCCCCAGCTCCACCACCACCAACCCGAGCCAGCTGGGAGCTCTATCAGCAAAGCACGTTTTGTGTGTGTGCGTGGGGTGGGGGTGGGGGTAGCGGTGAGGCCCCTGTGTCTCTGCCCCTCTCCTTGTCTCTTCACCTGATACTTTCAGGTGCACCCTGAGTCACGTGGCTACAGACACAGTCTGTGTGATGAGCCGCACTCACTCCAGTCTGCATCAGGAAGCAACGGGCCACAGCTGCAAATGCATCCTGTCTCCTTCATGGTGAGGAGCCAAGGGGGCCAGGTGCAGCAAGCAGAGGGGATCAGAAGGTGCTGAAAGGGGGAGCTGCGGCACTGTTCTCCCTGTGCGGGGATCAAAGTCCTTATTGACTGAGAAGGAGGCAGGTCACCTTCCTGCTCCCAGGAAGTTCGGGCTCCTCCTCCCTGGAGCCCCAGTCTCCCTGAGTTTAGAGTTACCCTGGGATTCCAACCTCTCTCTCTTTTGCCGCCCACCCCACCCCAGGTGATGGCTGGTGTCCTAGGGAGGCTGCCTGAGGTGGCCCACTTGCCATGTCCCGCCAGACAGTGTTGCGAGGGGCTCAGCAGGGACACCTGGCTTTATCATCTCAGATTGTTATTGGTGAGGAGCCCTAGCCATCTAGAAGCCTAAGCCTAAGCCTCAGTCCTGCCTGCAAGAGAAAGCTGAGCTAAAGGATTCCTGACACCCCTTCACCCCGACATTGCCATCCTGCTTACTGCCTACTTCTGCCATTGCAATTTATCAAGCTGCTTTGATATCTCCTCCCTCTCTGTCTCTGTCTCTCTCTTCTCTGGGAGGACAAGACTGGGCTTTTGGTGTGCCTGCATCTTATGTATACAGTAAGCACTAAATACCTGTTTGTTTACCTGAACAGACCCTATACAGTTTTACCAGCTCAATGTTCAGCGGGAACAGAATCTATACGGCTCCCAGGCCAACACCCCAGGATCTAGGCAGGGGACCCCAGCCCCTCCCTACCACTCTCCTCTCCTTTTCCATAAATTCTCCCCAAGGAGGCTGGGAACTCACCCCACAGCTCTACCTCACAGATTTAACAACAACAAAAAAATGCAAACAAGCCCAAGAAGAGGAAAAGTATCAAAGAGAAAAAAAAAAGACACAAAACAAAGCTGGGAGAACAGGAGGGCTGTTAATGTGCACACACACCCTACGAGTTAGCATATCCCAAAGCCCCCCGGACAGAAACCAAACAGGAAATCTAGAATCATTACCAAATGCACTTCCCCGGCTTGCCCTGCCCTGGCCCCTGGGGGTGGGTCAAGGATATTCAGACTCAGCTCACCGGCTGGAAGCCACAGGAGGGTGGGGCCTGGAGGGATTGACTGGCATTTCCTCCCCCTCCCTCCCCTCCTGACCTCTTGATAGGGTCTCTCTCTGGATGGCTGACGGGATGGGAGGAAGCCTCTTTGCAGCTGACGCCCCCAGGAGCAGCTTTTCCACGCAGGCCTCCCACGGTGTTGGAGCGGAAGGTGGCCGGCAGCTGGCCTCCCTCACCCCACTCCACAGAGACCTGGGTGATGGCCCTGGCTTTGGGATCAAGACCTCCTGCTCTTAAGAAAACAGATCAGAAATTTTGGCATCAAAATAAAATATGTTCAGAGGAAGCAAGTAACCCTCTGAGTGAAATGCAGGCCACAAGATTGAGGGAAAAAAGTCTGAGCAGATACAGGAGCTGCAATGACCACGAGTTCAAGTTCATCCTTTATGGGCTCAGAGCACAGCCAAGGATTGCACCCTGGCTCTGTGCTGGCTGTCTCACCAACTCATCCAAGGTCGGCCAACTTTTTCTGTAAAAGGCCAGATAATAAATATTTTCAGCTTTGCAGGCCACAGGGTCTCCGCTGCAACTACTTAACCCTGCCACTGCAGAGTGACAGCAGACACAGACGACACATAAATGAATGAGCATGGCTGTGTTCCAGGAAGACTTGATTTATAAAAACAGGCCGCTAGCCAGATATGACCCACGGGCTACAGTTTTCCATCCCCTTGGTATATAGCTCATGAAGACAACAAAATGATTCAAAGTCAGGGAGACCTCGTTCAAATCTGTCTAAGCTGTGGCATTTTGGCCCGGTCACTGAACTCAGTCCAGCTCAGTCTCCCCATCTTTAAAACAGGATGATAACACCAGCCTCACCTGGTTCCCACGACGAAAGAATGAACTAAGGAAACACACCTGATGCTCAGTAACTGCCGGCTGTTTCTCCTCCTGCAGCAGAATGGGGGCGAGGCTTGGAGCCTGCCGTCTTTGTTGGAAAAGCCCATGCACTCCTGGGTGTGAGGCTCCTCTGTGTCTTTCGGGGCAAAAATTCATTCCCTAAAATTTAATAATCCCATGGATTCACTTCATGACATTCAATCAGTGGTTGCACCTTAGAATCAAATGAGTTTTTGTTTTTATTTTCGAAAGGTTTTGAAATCTCATTGCCCATGCTGCACCCCACGCCAATTAAAGCTGAATCTCTGGGGGTAGACCCCCAGGCATGTTTCTTTTAAAGCTCCCAGAGGGTTTCAATGTGAAGTCCACGCTGAGACCCACTGGACCACACAGATGGGAAGAACAAGGGATGGCCCTCTCATGCTCTTCTGTTTGAATGTGACCCAGGCACCGGCAGCACCAGTAGCACCTGAGAGCTTATGAGAAATGTAGACCCTCAGGCCCCACCCTGGGACCTGCTGGATCCTCCTCTGCATTTAGATCGAGACTCTAGGGGATTCCGGTGTACCCCCAAGTCTGAGTGCTACCAATCTATTCTGCAGATGCCCAGCTCAACTTGGCTTATTAGCACAATCCCCTGAAAAGCTTAAAAAATTCCTAGACCTCATCGCCAACTCACCATGGGTGGCCCAGGGATTGGTACTTGGTGCCAATATTTTACTTGAAAATTTTCAAACATATAGAAATGTTCCATCTACATACACCCACCACCTAGAGTCTCTGAGCATCAAGACTTTGCTACATTTGTTTCAACACATATTTATATTTGTGCATTAGTTTATGAGTCAACCCATCTCATCTTTTAAACATGTCAAAGTAAAATGCAGATATCAATGTCTATCCCTGAGCCCTTCAGTATGCACACCATTCACTTTTAAGGGTCTTCAGGTGATTCCTGTGCTGTGAACTCAGCATCCTACCTTGGGCATTCAGGTGTGATCTATCCAGAGGGAACAGCACTTAGGACCTGGCAGAAAGTGTTCCTCACCATCCCAGGTTTTATAAAGTGATGCTACAGCCTATCCTGGTGCTGTGACCTTCAGTGTTAGGAGATGGTTTCTGGTGTTTGACCTGGTTCTACGTTGTTTTATTAATCACATCTCCTCTTCCCCTGGGAAGGCCATGAGACAATGGTCACTCGTTACCGTCCCTACTGTAACTCTTGTGTATAAAGGGGTTATGAAGTGGGTGCTGCCATGTCTCCAAAACCTTCCCTGGTATTTTCTCTCCAAAACTATTTCCTGGCAGAACACTCCAGTTTTTCAGCATTCCATCTGTAGAGGCTCATGGTGAGCCCTCCGCTGGATTTGGCAGTTCTGTAGTGGACAAACTTTGGAAGAGCCAAACGGACAATGGGCTACATTGCCATTGCTCCCAGCGTGGGAACAGCATAACCTAGAGAGCAGGGATTTCACCCACACCTGCACCTACGCCCACACCTGCACCTACACCCATGCCTGCATCTCTGTTTTTCCCTCCCTCTTGGTTTTTCTAGTGATAGTTACCTGCCGAATACAAAACTCCAAGCTCTGTCAGGGCCAATGTGATCCCCAAACTAATCAGAGGTATTTTTCCTGGCCGATTTAACCCAGGAAGGAGGCTGGCCCTAGGACACAAGGTGGGACCTTTCATTCTGGTCAGCAACTCAACCGCTTTTAGGAAAGAGGCTTGCCATCCAGCTCTTCTAGGAATTTTCCAGAATTATTGGGGTGGGGCTGCAGTTAGAACCAGCCCAGCCTGCACCCTTCCGCTCCTCCCCAAGGCACACAGAATCACCAGAGCCCTCAGGATAGGTCAATGGGAGTAGTGCCCCTAAATAATTGCCCAATGATTTCCAACTACTCTATTCAATAATCTAGGAAGAGGCTGTCTCAGAGTCTGAACACACATGTCCCGTCCCGAGTCGTTCTGTCACACAGATAGAGATAAACTGGGTCCTGGACAAGGCACACTTCCTGCAGCATTCCCCCCTACAAACAGAAGAAGGGAATGGGTTCTCTCACTCCCACCCCTGCCCACTTCTCTTTGCAGACCACCCACCCTCTGTTTGCATTGGTCCTCCAACCTTGAAACCCAACACCCTCCTCTGTAGGAATCACCCATGTTTAAACAAATAAATACCCCAGCATAACCTGCTCTCTGGTGGTATTCAAATAAATGTCCCAGGAAGGAGTGTGGGGGGAGGGGAAGGGTACTCTGGGTCTTCTACAGCTGGTCTGTCCGGAACTATCCTGGGGCCCGTGCTCATGGACAAGACTAGTAATGAGACCCACCAGAACGAAGAGGGGCTGCATGCGCTAAGGAGGCCTCCTGGGGACACTGTGGCTGCTGGGACTCAGGGACAAGGAGGGAGCGTGGTGGGTGGTGCGAAGTCAAGAAGACCTCCCAAACCTGGGCTGAGACTTCCTAGCAGCTCCAGTTTACTTGGCCATAAGGCTTTAGGTCCCCCTGACTGGAAAGGGAGTGCTAAGTGCCTTCTGGGAGGGTAGATGGGTTGGGTGAGTGGGAGGAACAGGGATCAGTTCTCCATGACTCAGAAACACTTAAATACAGCCCCAAGACTAGGCTGCCATGATGAGGGGAGGGAAGGGAAGAAACAGGGGGGATCCACAGGTCAAAAAATGCTCATCTCTGACTCAGTGGAGAAGGCCACCCAGAGTCATGGCATGTGGACAGCTAGGAATAAAGTCTCTGCTTTGTCACTGGTCAGTTGGTCAACGGAGTCACTGATGAAAAGGATTTTTCAAGCGTATCTAAGAAATGAAGGGAACACCACAACTGCCTCTGTAAGAGGTCAAGTCCTTAGCAGAACTCCCCCCACCAGAGGAAGGGAGGGGAGAGAGGGTGCTCGGTTGGCTCGGGGGGTTGATGGACAAAGTGTGGATGAGACTGTGCTAGAGAGCTGGCCGGGCACCACGAGTGCGTAAGGACGGAGGGGGGAGACCACGTTTCAAAAATAAACACAAACCCCAAAATAAACACTGTTAATGGAAGTGACTAATCAAGGGTGTGCTGAACTTGGTGGTTCTTGATAAGATACAGGGGGAAATGCACTTGGAAAAAATAACAGATTTTTTTCCCCTTTGGTAAATAAAGTAATGGGGAGAGGGCAGGGGGGCAGGGGGACTAGGGTTAGTGCTTGGTTTAACCCTCAGCAGAGGTTTAGAACAGTTTCTCAGTCCTGGCATTCTAGACATTTGGAGCTGGATAATACTGTGTAGTGGGGACCTGTCCTGTGCATCGTAGGATTTTGAGCAGCATCCCTGGTGTCTACTCATGAGATGCCAACGGTACCCTCTCTTAATGTCTCTGGACATTGCAAACGACCTCTGGCAGGGGTTAGAGAGACAGAGTCATCCCTCTGGTTGAGAATCATTGGCTGAGTTTGAAAGTCACCCATGGGCTTGCTCTGGGGGCCCAGAAGGCAAGACCGGTGGCCATCTGGAAAGGAATGGAACATCTCATGCATTTGAATATTCGCTGGTCACCGATGGCTGAGTGCTACCAGGACCTCTGCAGGAGGCTACCCGCTGGCACCCAGACCAACACAACCAGCACCTTGTCTGATAGAAAAGCCACGAGAATGACATCTGTTAACAACAGGTGCGAACGCCGCTGCCTCCACAGCTCTTAAAAAGTCGTTGTCATTGGTCTCAAAGTTGCCTTGGCTGAGAAGGTGATTGGCTATAGTCTCTTTCAAGGAAGACTTCCACAGGGAAGGACATCTGAGATGCTAACTGGGGTCAGGTGGGCAGAGCCCCTGTCTCACTGAGCTCCAGAGTGGGCTGTATGCACGTAAGACCAGTGGGAATCACTTCTCAGACAAGAAGTTTCTTTTGCAAGGACAAGGGCCGATGAGAGGGCAAGGGACTGGGAAAAGGTTTAGAAAAGACACTCTTTTTAAAATTCCTTGGCCACCCACAACTCCCTTGGCCTACAAAGTTCACAGTGGCCTGTTCTGTATTTAACACGGCATCCCTTTGGTGGGGGAGGGTAGGGCTACCCAAGTCCTGCAAGCAAAGCATCAACCACTCAGACGCCGTCTCTGCTGGAAAGTGCCACTGTGAGGTTCAGGAGTCACCTTTAGCCCAGGCCACCCATGTCTCCAGAAGGTAATCACAGTGTGTGCAATTCTGCACCCGGCCAGCCTGTTCTATGCACCCCAAGTCCCACGCAGCACCCCTCACCACAGAGGGGGTTGTTTATTGCCACAGGTCCTTCTGTCCCATGGACTGAGAATTAAAATCGCACCTTGCACAGGTGAAAATAGTCTTAGATGTTTCTACCTCCCTCCATAAGGTCTGCCTGCAGATGGGCTACTGGGTTGGAAGGGAAGGGAAGGGGCAGGGAGCGATGGCAAAAAGGTGAGAAGGCTATTGTGCTGGCCCATTCTGCAGGAAGTCCCTGTGTTCCTCTCTCCCCCCACCCCCAATTCTGAAAGCCACCACAGAACCATCTCCCCTACTGGCCTGGTGCTTGGCTTCTCAGCAATCTGCTTTCCACACAAACACAAAAGTATTCTAAGTGGAGCGGAACTGAGAATGGGGCTGCAGCCCGGATGAAGTCTTCCCCTCCCTGAGAGCCCAGCATCCCCATGGAGGGCTGGGCCACCACAGTGCCTCTTATTCAAAGCATTCTTGACCCGGGAGTGCCCAACCCTGACGGCAGGCACAAAGCTACCACAATGGATTTTGCTTCTGCAGCACTTTGCCTGGGCTGATCTGTCCTCCCTCCCAGAGGCCTTCTCTGGCCTCCTCTCCCTCCGTTTAACCTTGGAGGCTCCCAAAGGATCCTACTCCAGGTGGGGACCAGTGACTCGCTGTGAGGACCAGAGACTGGCTCCTGTCAGTGCCTACCATGAATTTGCTGAATAAGGTTAGATGGCTTAACTGATCCACCTGAACCTCAGTGTCAGCCCCCAAAACCAAGGTCGGAGAACAAGTACCACAGTCTCTCTCCCACTGCATTACATTATCAAACATTGATTTTTATTAAGTTAGAGTCTCCTGTTGCTCTTAAGGGGGTCTGGGCACCAGATTAAGGGTGGATCTTTAGACATTCCTCCATGATTCTGGAAAAGTCTGCCCAAGGCCTGTGCTCACCAGGCGCAGACCCAGGTGCAGTACACAATTCTGTGCATTTCTCTCCTCAACATGCACAGCAGGAACCATGCCAACATCCATCATCAGGTTTCATGAATAAGGTCTTCACGCCCTCTTGGGTATGAATCATCCCCTCCAGCCCTCGGAAGCCAGGGCCCTGAGAAGACCCCCATCCTTCAAAGGGGAGAGTGTGTAGCTTTCCCCTTCACCATGTCACCAATTTATGACCCAGGCACCAAACCTACCACAGGCGGTCTGTGACAGCCCTGGTTTGCAGGCTCAAGATAGGGGGTACTCATGGGGAAGTTGTCATGGTGTAGCAGACCCTGCCTTCCCCCCAAGCTACTTCTGGTGCCTCTCCTGAGCTCAGTCTTAAGGAATCTGAAGCCAAGCAGATTCCATGACTGGTCCATGACTCAGTGCCTCTGCTCTCCATGGCCTGTCTGAATTCCGCACCTCAAGAATAGCGACTCATTCAACCAGGCAAAGGCAAGAAATTTAGAAAGTGAAATCAACTGAAATGGAAAGTGAGGATTATCAGCACTTAGGGCTATCAGCATGGGGTGGACCTCCCCACTCCTCTGCTTTCACACAGAAGGAGAAGAGGGCAGAGGGCTATGAAAAGGACAGAGGGGCAACCTAGAATACACCATGAGGGGTCCTTCACAACGTCATGCATTTACAAATAAGACTAATTGTTGTTCATTTTTTCCTTTCCAGTCACATGTATTTCAGAGCTAGGAAAAAAGGCCATTCTCCATCCTCTTTCTCACAAGTCTGGATCAGAGACAGAGAAAAAAGAAGTTAAAATGCTGAAAGAAGGTATTTTTTCCTCCTCTGGATGAACTGTTTTACAATAAGCTACCTGCTGGGGTCAGGAAACTGAGCCCCCTGGCTTTGTGCTCACACAGAAAATCATGAGGATTCACTTAGGAGCTTTCACAGGGAGATGGTCACCCACACACGGCCCCTTTGCGCTGGGCCAGCTTTGACCTGAAACCATCTCTCTCCTTCCCTTCCTCCCCCCTGAAGCAGTGCCACCAGCCCCGCCATGTCTATGCCCTAAAGTGAGGTTGGTGAGTGACAGGGTGACAGGAAGAGAGGAGAACGGGATGGGAAGGGGAAGGCACGAGCCAGCTGTTCCCAATGCCCCGATGGGGAGCACATTTTCTTGACTATTAGGTGTGCGTGATGCTCAAGGGCAAGGGGAATGGTCAAAATCAAAATAAATAGCCAACGGAAATAGGCAGCCGCTCCCTGGGAAGGGTAATTGCACAGGATGAAAGTTTATCCAAACACATGAGAAAAATGGCTCATGTTGGAGGAACCAAGGGCGGGGGTGGGGGTGGGGAAAGGAGTATTCCTTACTGGAAAGGAGATTTGTTTACAACATTTTATTTGCTCCTTAGTTTTTAATGTTATTCTGGCCCCATGTCCTGTAAACAGACCAGCTTTTCCATTCTCTAGTGGTGCCAGGAGAGCCAAAGACAGAACAGACC
Organism: Tonatia bakeri; assembly: GCA_004024845.1. Classification (NCBI taxonomy): domain Eukaryota; kingdom Metazoa; phylum Chordata; class Mammalia; order Chiroptera; family Phyllostomidae; genus Tonatia; species Tonatia bakeri. The sequence continues at coordinate 155,002 of PVIA01002823.1, read as the reverse complement.
GCTCGGGTGCCAGAATCCTGGGCGACTAAGGTCTTGCAGTTACAAGAGCCCACGCCCAGCTGGGGCTCTGAGAGGGGGGCTTATTGGTCCACGGGAAGGAGGGGCCTGATTAGAAATCTAGGTGTGGAAAAGGGGAGCCATCTGGTTTGTGGAGTCCCCCACAGGCTTGAAAATCAACCTTTCTCCCTGCCCCAGCAGAGGAGGCCACAGATGGGGCCTCAAGAACCCTAAGTCCCTGTCTAATTGACCATCCTTAGTAGGTAGAGGCAACTGACAGACTCTGGAAAGAACTTGGCCTTTGGGAGAGAAAGCTCGGCTGGTGCTACAGTCAGATGAAGCAAATGTGGTGCTGAGAACATCGAGAAAGAAGAACACTCCTATGCAGTGAGTGTCCAGATACCACCAGCCTCTCTGCTCAGCTCCAGCTGCAAAACCAAACCACACAACCCAAGGAGCTTGCCCAGAGCCGGAGAGAGCCAGGGGCACCATGGCACATCAGGGAAACACAGACAGGGTGGGGAAGTCCACGCATGAATCTTTTCCTCCCACCCAGGCATGGGACCCTCCGCACCGTGACTCTCGGGTCACGGAGCCAGACAGGTGCATCGGCTCCATGGTTCAGAGTAGAGAGCTAAGATCTCACATTTACTGCGTTCAGCTCGAGGAGGCTCAGGTACAGCTTTCTACAATCATCCCAAATCCAGTTTCATCCAACCCCAGCTGCCCCACCATGCCACTGAAGTTCAACCCCAATGAGATCAGAGCCATACACCTGAGGTGCACTGGAGGGGAAGTCTGTGCCGCGTCTGCCCTGGCCCTCAAGATCAGCCCCCTGGGCCTGTCTCCAAAAATGTTTGGTGATGACACCCCCAAAGCAATTGGTGATTAGAAGGGACTGAGGATTATGGTGAAACTGACCATTTAGGACAGGCAGGCCCAGACTGAGGCAGTGCCTCCTGCCTCTGCCCTGATGATCGAAGCCCTCAGAGAACCACCACAAAGCTGAGAGAAGTAAATCATCATCATCGCAGTGCAACTATTACTTCTGATGAGATTGTCAACATTGCCTGGTAGACGCAGCACTGATCTTCAGTTAGAGAACTCTCTGGAACCATTAAAGAGATCCTGGGGACGGCCCAGGCTGCGGGCAGCAATGTTGATGGCCGCGGCCACCCTCACGACATCACAGATGACATCAGTAGTGATGCAGTGGAATGCCCAGCTAGTTAAAAACTACAAAGGTAAACAATGTCAATTACAGATCATTGGACAACCAAAAAGAAAAAGATCTCACATTTACTGAGCGTTGTGTCCCTGGCTCTGCCATAAGCACGGTACCTGTACTGGCTCAGGTAAACCTTGCATCCACCCTATGAAGCCGTTTAAAGATAAGGAAAATGAGGCACAGAGAGGCTAAGCTACTCCCTGGCCATCCCACTGTTGCGGGCCAGGGAAGTGGTTCAGGCCCAGGCAGGCTGGTGCCAAAGCCTCTGCTCCTCACTGTTGGTCCAACCTGCCTCTGTGAAGGTGGTGGTGACCTACGCTAGGAGCCAGAGTCCTTCCACTGAGGTGTAGATGAGGAAGTTACTAGATAAAACAAGAGAGATCTGGGTGTGTTTTGTTACACCAGTGGCCTGTGGCTAATACAGCTTTCATTTTCAGTTTCTCCTGAAGTGGTCATCAAGAAACCGTGACTCTGCCTTATGGGGGCAGCTAGGTGGCAAGTCATTGGACCTGGCTCTCCTTCGTTTGTTCGTCTGTGAAAACGGATCTCTCACTAGGTTGTGTGAGAGTCAAGTGAGAAGCTTTGCAAAGACCTTTAAAGTTCCTCAGCTGCCCGATTTTTCTTAGCTGAATGTTGTATCATCTCATGAAACTGGTCCTGGTGGCCATAGCCCACAGGCGACATCCACTTTGTCCAATCTCGAATCTTACTTTTTTGTATGAGGTGAGGAGAGGGGTGGTTCTCCTCCTCTTTCCTCCTCTATGTGCCCCTGGCCACGGTAGGGGTAGTAATCAGAGAGCAAATGGGTGCCCTCTTCTCTCCCTGGACCCGCCTGCTCTAGAACAGTGCTTCTCCCCATCTTTGCCTCCATCCCCAGGCGATAAGCCCTTGAACCCAGGCCCAGCCCTGGTGGCAGGGAATCTGTCCACATCATTCAACTTCTCTACCTGTGACTTGCTGGAAACGTTCACATTAGGACGAAGAGCAGGCGGCATTGTCTACCTAAACTTTCTAGTACCGCTCACGGCAAATGGGATTGGTTTTCCGTGTGCCGGTCTTGTCGAACCAGACTTCAGTGAGGTCCTGATGGCAGGCGACATCTCACATGTTGTTGTGGCTTTCTTCTGTGTTTTTCCCTCCTAGACACTGTGAAATTCTTTAGAAATTTTGACCTAGATTTTTGAGTCACAGTTTCTCTTGCCCATCTTAAAAATGAACTTGGCTCTCCAACAACTAGCAAAAAGCAGGCACATTTTCTTTCAAGAAGTTTCTGCTGGGAAAGCAACCAGTCAAGCAACACGCAATTTTTCTCCACTGTTCAGAAAATACTTGATTGATGAACAGTGGGGAGGAAAAGCAGGCAAATTTGGTGCTACATGCAGTATCAGACCATTAAGAGGAAAAGTCAACTCAACATCTTTCTCACGAATGCACCACGTGAAAGCCACCACGCCACAGGGTAAGAGCTCCGAACTTCAGGTTGACCTTGGCTTTAAATCGCAAGCCTCACATGTAAGACTTGGTCAGAGTGATTGAATCCTATAAATTTCCATTTTCTGAAAATTAAATACCACTCACAGTGACTGCTGTGTGATTCTGAACATTGTTGGGAATTTCAGGGATAACTTTCAGCGCAGAAGGAGTAAGCCAGTTTCTGTTCTTGGGAGAGAACTGGGGAGAACGGAGTAGTTAAAAGGAATGCAGTATAAGTGGATGTTCTAGAAGGATATGTGAGGGATGGGTCACAACTGGAAAAGAGGGAAGGACAAATCCAGGAAGACTTCCTAGAGAAGGAATCATTTGAGATGAGCCTGGAAGGCTTAGCAGGATTTCAGTAGCCTGGGTGCCCAAAAATTATCTTTAAAAACATAGACTCATCCTGGAAGAATTGCCAGAGGATTAAACATCATGCTGAGTTCAATTAAAAGTCAGCACTGGAGTGTGAGAGGAACTTCCTTAAGTTAGCAGTTTCAGAACATTCCCAGCTCTCGGTTACGTGAGCAGTGCCAGAAACCACTGCATCTGGGACAGGCTAGAGCGAGGCCCCTCCACGGACAGTCAGAAGGGCAGCCTGGAAAGGGGGTTTAGGGACTGACAGGGGGCGATGTGCCCTGTGGATGTCCCCCTCAGGGGGTAGATTTGGGGAAGCGCCACCCACAAGGTCTGAGGACTCAGAACACGGTGCTTTGGAACAGGCTGCCTCGCACCTAGGATGTCTGAGCAAAGCAGAAACAGACTCATAGACACAGAGAACACTTTGATGGTCTCCAGATGGGAGGGGTGCTGGGAGAATGGGTGTAGGAGGTGAGGGGGTTAAGTACAAACTGCCAGTTGTAGAAAGAGTCACAGGGAATGCGGTCAACAGCATTGCAATAACTCTGTGTGGTGTCGGATGGGCACTGCACTTCTTGGGGTGATCACTGCGGAAGGTATGTAAATGTCCAATCACTGTGCTGTACGCCTGAAACTAATATAATACTGTCTGTCAACTGTAACGGGAAAATAAATTAATTTTTTAGAAAAAGTTCAGGGCAGGGGATGGAGGGGACCCACCAGGACCACAAAACCGTGGGCACAACCAGTCCCCAGGCCAGCCAGAGCCCTGAATATAGGTAGTTTTTGGAACAGAACGATGTGTCTTTCACATCCTGCTCTCCTCCTCTCCGAAAGCCAGATCTGAATTACCGTAAAAGGTGGGGGGTGGGGCGAGGGGTAAGCAAAGGAGGAAGAGAAAGAGAAGGATACGGGAAAGCAGTTAAAAAAAAAAAACCTCCGACAGAACTCGATAACCCGGAGTACGTGGGGACTGTCGCCCAACGGCGCACAAAAGCTGAAGGCAGGCCACCGGACGGGTCAACTTAAGACTTAATATTTGCCTTTTGCTAAGCAAACTAATAAATCCCCTACAGTTTTAGCCACACAGAGCTCCCAGTTTTTATTTACTGGTCAAAACTGCAGGCAGGTTTGTTTCTCGCCTCCCAGTCGGCCCAGGCAGATAGGAGGCCCCGCCCCCTCCTGTCATCAGTCTGTCTGTCTATTTGCGTTCTCCTTCAACAAACTCGTGTTCGGTGCAACTGACAAGGAGTGCAAACAGCTTTGAAGTGTTCTTTGGTAATGGACTTCCCGGGACAGCCCTGTTTTTGGCTTGTGCAGCCGAGGGCAAAGGGAGAAAGAACTCCTTGTAACAGAACAGGCAGACGTCACCTGGGTCAGGCAAGGCTCAGAACTTGATCCATGGGAGGGGCCTTAGGGCGCCTGCCTCAAAACCAACCACCTCCCCTTCCACTCCCATTTTATAGATGAGAAAACTGAGACCCTGAGAAAAGGCTTGAGTGACTTACACATGACCTTGGAGCAAGCTGAAGCTAAGGCAGGACAAGAGTCAGGTTTCCAGGCTCCCCCTTTTTTCTTCCCCGCCACCCCCTGCCCAGTTCAAGGATCTTTCAGACCTAGGCAGAGACAGGCTCCCTTTGCCTGATTTCTCTCCAACAACAGCCAGGCATGAAAGTCTTGTCCAAGGTCAGTAGCCATTCCCAAGGTCACCTTTATGCCCTTTAAACCATATCCTCCTGAGCAGAGGGACTTAACTTCACCATTAGAACCTTCTATCTTTCTGTCAATACACAGGTTTCCAGGGCCATTGGAAGAGGATAAAAGTCTTCTGTGGGTCAGGTTTCAACACCATGGAAACATCTCAGAGGGAAGCTTGAACAACACCCTGTGAAAAGGGGACAAACACTACTCTGAGGCTAAGTTATTCTCAGAACGAATTGAAGCAAGATCAGTAGGCCCAGCATGTGGATGAAATAGTTTCTGTGTGTCATGGGCAACGTCTAACACACTGTTCTCATAGGGAACAAAAAAATAGCAAACCTTTAAGCCACAGGTGGCAAACACGAGGCCCGAGGGCCAAATCCGACCCTCCACCTTGTTTCTACCTGGCGGCAGCACCGAGCTTTCACTGAACTGTTAAGGAGTAGTTACATTTATACAGCCCTAAAATTACACTTGGCCCTTGGAAGGCAACTGCGAGGCTGATGTGGCCCCCCGTGAGAATGAGTTTAACTCCCTGCTTTAAGCCATGAACTCTACCAAATACGACAGCTTTGTGGGTGTCATGTAACCTGACTCCTTCCTTTTACATGGAAGGAACCAAGAGGAGGGTCTTGGAGACAAAAACTCAGGTCTTGCTCACATGTCTGCTCACTCTGTTTTTTATCAGCATAAGACATACTACCTGGGTCCGAGAGTGAGAGACTGGTATGCTCGAGGGAGAGGGCAAGATGCATTTGGCTCAACTTCTCGTTCATTACCTGACGTGCATAGCTACTTGGAAGCACGTGAATTGCTCTTTAAAATTCTACAGCTTCCTGACCAGGTTGAAGATCAGCAGCCTCTCAGCGTTCACCAAACGTGCCTTAAAGGCTGCCTTCTCCATGAGGGCAGCCCCTTGGCCCAGCGTGGGCAAGGGGACGCTGTGTTACCGGAGGTAGATCTAGATAAGGGTGATGCTTTAGGCCACTTCCACCTCTGAGATTTGGGGTTCTTTGCAGATGAGAAGTTAAGAAAAGAGAGAGAAAGAGAAGATTGTTGTTGGAACAACAGCGGGACTTCTGGAACCAAAGACCATCCATGGGGCACAAGTGAAGGAAACATCTAAAATGAGGTCATCTTTTTAAAAGGAAAAATGGCACTTCGGGAGCTAGGCTAGCATTCTCTGATGGCAGTGAGAGTTAGAACAGAGGCAGGGCCACGGGCGCACTGGTGGCAGGGGGGTGGGGAGGTCTCACGCCTCATCCATGAGTAATGTGAGAGAATGTTTTGTCGATGTGTGCATGCTCATCCGTACCCTAGTGGCCGTACCGTACAGGACGAGCTGGACGAGCTACAGGCCCGTGTCCCGGCACTGCAGACATGCACAGCTGTCTTTCAGCACAAAGGAGGAAGGCCCGATCCCCTGGCAAGCAGCAACAACTTCGGGATGGCATGAATCCCGAAAGCCTGGCTTTGACGAACCTGAAAAGAACCTGTAATTTGCCTTCAGGTTGTTCTTACTTGTCATGAACACCCAAAACTGCGCTGGCTCGACCCTCCTCTCCTTCACCCCCATGCCAGCACCACGTCTGCTCCTTTCCGCCCTACCACGGCAGTGTCTGCAGAGGCGAGAATGAGCGGGGAGGTCCCATTCTGCACTCTCTGAGTTGAACTCAAAGGTCATCTAGGAGACTTTAGAAAGAAAGTATACACTTAGGTCCAATATACATACCCTTGATATTTTAAAGGATTCTCAAGTTCAAAGGAATTTCAGGAAGTCCTCTAGCCAATTCCTTGCTCTCCAGACACCATCCCAAAGGTTTTAGGTCTTAGTCTCTGTCTAGTTAAGAGGCAGAATTTTCTTCTTGGCTCATTATTCTACATAGTACATGTATGTACCACACACACACACACACACACACACACACCTGTCCATAGTGCTCCTCTGAAGGAAATAGTCTCAGCTGGTTCTTTATACCCAGGTCGTCTTCAATATCATGCCACCCCTACCATTCGTTCTGGAAACAACGGATTCGGTGAAGACTGGTGGCTGACCCAATGGCATCCATCTATAGGCTGCCCAGTGGCCAATGATATGACCAGACACAAGGGTCCTAAGTGGTGATTGGTCAAACCAATCATGCATACTAGCCAGTTACAGAAGGCAAATTAGCAGCAGAGCTGGCATCGTCAATTTCCCCAGCAGGGTGACCAGCTGTTCTGGTTTAGCACTGGAAGTCCCGCATCCCAGGAAAGCCTGCAGTCCTGGGTACCCTCAGCTCATCACCACAGGAGAAGTCCAGAACCAGGAGCAGGGGATCGTGCTGCTGAGCAGAAGATTAAGGTGGCCATGGTGGGACAGTTCTGCTCTCCCCGAACACCCTCGACAGCAACAGGAACTCTTGAATGACTTGGGCTTCTTGGAAAGGTCTAGGTGGGCAGTTGCTGGGTAGACTGTCCTACTTCCATGGAAACTGGTTAAGAAACCACATTTAGGGAGATACGACAAGGTGGGTCTCTACTCCTTGAAACCCAATGGAATCTGATACAACGAGCCTGTCTGCCGGTCAAGGAGGGAAAGTAAAATCCCACACACAAAGAAGCCTCACGTGTCAATCACACGAAACCTTCTCCAGAGGTTCCCCTCACCCGCTTTGTGGTAAACCTGAGATGCCGAGGAAGACCCCATTGCTCCACTGAGAAGACATGGGAGCCTCGAAATGGTCACACAAACACGTCACCTACAACACAGAGAAAATATATATGTTTAGCTTTAATTCTTTTTTACAAAAGCAAGCCATCCATTCACTTGGGAAAGTAGAAGAACAAGCGTGTTTGGCTCTGCATTTTGGACAAGGTTGAAATGTGATGGATACCTAGGAAGTATTTTCATCCACGCGTGTGGTGGTGACAGAGCAAATGAATGACACAAACAGGACTCGAGTTTCGTGGGGCCCAATCCACTGTCAGGTGTGCGAGCCATCAGCACACACTGGAGGAAGAGTTTTCGCAATAAACACCACCGGCCTGGTAGCTGGACGGTCTGGAATGAAGCCCCAAGTTCTGGTGTGGCCCCCAGCTGCCTCCTGAGAGAAGAGGGTCTTCACAGCAGATTCTGCCTCTGTGTCAACACAGCTGCAGTCAACAGCAGGGGTCGTTTGCTGCTCCTCCCGTTGTACGCCCACATGTGATCCCAACCAAGGCAGCTGAACATGGAGCCAGCCTTCTCTGTCCGGCTCCAGTGCTGAAGTCCCCATCAATGTCCCCAAGAGCCTGAAGAATGTCTCTGCACTGATCACTGTCCCTCCGGAAACTGTGCAGCCCGATCCCAAACAGATGAGCAGGTATACTATTCCCAGCCCGGGCACAGAGTGACACACGCACTTTGGAAGGAGCAGGAACAAAAATTAAGATCCTGTTTGACCTCAGTGGAGTTAACTATTCACTCTGCATGCGCTGGAAGATAATGGAGCAAACAAGAATTGCTGCACAGCTGACGTGGAGGTGCGGGGCAGAAAAGGGTGTGGCGAACGCCCCAGGGTTCCTGAGGGTAGGGGTGGGCAGTCATAGGAGCCAGCGGCAGCGGTAATGTTTTCCATAGGAAGGAAAAACAAGGTCCGGGAAACCGGCATCTTCTTCAACCACATGTCACTCCCCGCAACGCATCTCCCAGCTCATGCAGGTCATCACATAGACTATGCCTCAATGTGAGGGTCTTGGCTTTCTCCTTAAATGTCTTCTTGAATCCAAAACCTTCTTTATCCTCCAAAATAAGAATTTTCCACCCAATCCAGAGCTCTTGCCTCTTAAGAGATGGTCACATCTGAGTCACGTCGTTCAAGGGGGACCTGGTGGCACACGGTGGCTCCACGAAGCTGGTGGGAGGTGTAGGGAGGAAGGGCAGCCCTGTGCCAATCCTCCTTTCTAGGCCTGTAGACCAAAACACAGCACAGAAGTGAGATTCTGGTGTCTGCTCGCCCAGCCGCCGTCTTTCAACAGCGGGCATTGCTTTCCTGACTTTAGTCCACAATATTCTAGCCACTGAAAAGGGCAGACACCACTGCTGAAAGCAGGGTTTTTGTTAAGGAAAAGAAAAAGGGGGACTGTTTATACATCACAAGCAGCTCCCTGCACGCTGAGTCATCACCATGCATGCTGAGTCTTCACACAAATCTCACCTTCACATACTACACCCACAACTGATTAAAAACACACACACACTAATGCAGCCATCCTGAGGAAGTAGGAGATTCTGTTTTTCAGCATGTCACCATTCTATTTCTGTGAGATTGGGGGGAGGGGGTGAGTGGGGAGCGCAGAGGTATTAGAACACCCACTTTACTGATGAACACAGAGGATGCCAATGTTCTCCATATAGGAGGCCAAGGGCTGGCTCCCCAATCCTAATGTTCATTTCAGCAGCCACCCCTCTCTGCTTTCACAAGTCCCTTAATAATTAATGAGGAAATTATCCAGAGAGAATAGGGGTCCCTCAGAGGAAACAAGAAGACATGGTTTAACACATTTCCACATCCCTAATGCTGATGGCAAATAAGTGGAGATGGACTTGGAGTCATCCCTGTTTCCTAGCTTCCCACCACCTCTGAATTTCTAGTGACAAATAAATTTAGCACCACCAAATGCCCTCAGGGCACTTCCTCATTTTAAACCCAAAGAGGCCCGGCAATGCGGGCAAGGGGCGTATTCACAGACAGAGGTCGCTCACTGGGTCTCTGGCTCCAGCAATGACCATCAGTCTACCAGGGATGCAAACACCTGCCTGCATCCCCCGGGGCCCCAGTGGATTAGATGCTGTGGATACAGACACAAACCAGGCAGGAAAACCCCACCTCCTGGGCTCTAGCGAGAGGTAATGCTGATCAGGCAGGAGGCCAGAAGGACAGCGATATCTCAGGGAAGTACACTCAGGATTCTGGAGGCGGTCCGGGCCAACCGGCCCTGTTCTGTCCCTCTAGCCCTGTGCGGGTCACAGCTCAGCCTGGTGCCAGGTTGATCTCCTTCCCGTGGGCTTCAGCTAATCCCTGGCCGGGAAGTGTGCAGCTGCTGTGAAATCCAGCAAGAAGGGTGCTGTCAGAGATGAGAAAATGCCACAAGGAGGGCCCGGGAGGGCTGAACAGGTTAAAGACTGATGATGGTTAAAGACATTTCTGTGCAGAACTTCAAGAGGACAGACAGTTTGCATATTAGAGTCACCTACCCAAAAAAAGCCCGCCAAATTGCCCACGTAGAGATGCCCTGGCGCTCCAGGCAGCTCTCTGATTGGTGGCCCAGAGGGACGTCGTAAGTCTTCGCCCAGGTGTTGCCCGGGACTGCCAGATACTCTCTTTCATTTGGACCCAAAACCACCACAAACACCCCCTAAGTTCTGCTAACTTTCCTCTGGTTTCCTCTCCCCTCCTGGGCAGCAGCCCTCTCTGCTGGCTCAGGCAGCCAGGAGAAGCCTTTCTTTCCCTGGGAGACGCGCGCAGCTAGCAAGTTAATTGGCAGAAGCCAGGTGAATCACACAGGGACTTCCTTGCTGTTGCCCAGCAACCGCATGCACTTGGCAGCAGGACATTAAACACAGAGGGGAGTGTTGGGAGGTACTTGAAAAATAAAATAAAAAGCAAAACATACAACACCCCAGACTCATCCCAGCATGGCCAATCCAGCCAAGGGGGCTGGGATGGGGTGGAGACGAGGAGCAAAGGAAAATGAGGTTAAAACATCACCAGCCTAAGCAGAGCCTAACACCCCCCACCCCCACCACCCAAATTCCTCTAGGTATAGCATTTATATTTGGCCAAAGACATGCCTCTATTAGCCTAGTGAAAGGCAGTGGGGGCACATGGATTAACAGGCACCTCGAGGTTTGAAAGATCACCTAGAAACACACAGCCCAGAGAGTTTATGAAGCTTGCTGAGGGGACATAGCTGCAGTTTATGTGTCCCCATTGGACACCATTGCCCGGGGTAAGCCGCTCTGCCACCTCGAGGGTAGGATCCCCTTCCCCCAATCCCTTTCCACTCCTTGAATGTTTTTGTGCTGGTTGCTATGGCCACTGGGAGCTGATTAGACAAGTCTCCCAACACACTGCTCTGCCCTTCAGACCCTGTCTCTGGCCTCTCTGAAAACTCTGGGGACAGAAGTGAAATGCATGTGCGTTCCATGTTTGGAACAGCCCAGGGAAGAAGAGCTGGGACAAGGGAAGGCAGGACAGTAGCAAGGGGGCTGTTGTGGTCGGCTGAGGATTAGCCCCCAAAGATAACCATGCCCTAATCCCTGTGACCTTGAATGATACCTTCTATAGCAAAAGGGCCTGAGCCAGTCCAAGGCTCTGGAGTTCCAGAGGTTATCCTGGGTTACCTGGGTGGGCCCCAGATACGATCACAAGAGTCTTTTATAAGAGGAAGGCAGAGGGAGATCTGACCCAGGAGGGACCGGAGTGACACAGGAAAGGAATCATGAGGCCAAGCAAGCAGGTGGACTCCAGAAGCTGGAAAAGGCAAGGAAATGGATTCTTCCCTGGAGAGCCCAGGAGCAACCAGCCTGTGGACACCTTGCTGTTAGCCCAGTGCAACTGGCCCCAGAGCTATAAAAGAATAAATCTGTGTTGCTTTAAGCCACTAAACTTGTGGTACTTTTACAGCAGCCTCAGGAAACTGATCTCGTTCATGGCACACCGGGTCTGTTTCCCCATAGATCTGCAGGCCAGGGTCTCACAGCAGGGATACAGGGAGCAATGGGACAAAGCTGGTCAGAAGGGGCATGGTCCAGAATTAGGCTTAAATGGTCTAACAGACACCCTATAGCCTCAGAAGGAAAAGGTCAGATCTGGGAGAGCAACTGAGGCAAGAAGCAGCCCAGGCTTTGAAGTAGCTTTTATATCACATCATTTGTGACTCTAACTTAGGCCAGTGGCTTAATCTCTGAAAGCTCCTGTTTCATCATCTGCAAAATAAAGATAATATTATCTGCCTTGAAAAGCGTTTAGGATTAAATGAGATACCACATAGAAAGCGCATGCCTCATGGCAGAGGCCAAATAAATGGTAACTCTTAGGAGGATTCTCTTAGTTACTTACTCCAATATTGGTTCTCTCCTTTCTACTTAGAAACATAACTCTGAATTTTGGTTGGCACACTGTGACCCAGAGTAAGAAAGACTATGTTTCTCCGTCTCCCTAGCATCTAGCTATGGCCATGTGACTAAGATCTGGTCAAAGAGATGTAAGCAAGGGTTGTGGGACTTCTGAGGAAGCTCTCCAAAACCTGTTGGAAAGAGTCTGATCGTTACCTATCTGCCTTTACCACCTTTTGCCTTCAGTGAGGACATGATGGCTGGTGCTCCAGCAGCCATGTTGGACTATGAGGGACACCGAAAATGGGAGTGTTGCACTGAGATGATTTCATAGGAAGATGGAAGCCTGGGTCTCTAATAACTCCAGAACTGCCACACTAGTCTTGGACAGCCTTTCTCTGGCTTTTTGTTCTGTAAGAATATTCTTGTGTCTTAGTTGATATGGCACTATTATTTTAGAGTTTGATAATAACCATAATAGATATAATATATCACAGTCTAGAAAAATAAAATCTCTATTCAATCTAGAGTAATGGCCCTCAAAGGGTAGCCCAGCTTCACCAACACCTGGGTACCTGTTAGAAAGAAATGCAAACTCTCAGGCCCCACCCCAGACTCACTGAATCAAAAGCTCTGGGAGTGGAGTCCAGCGGTACGTGCTTTGACAAACCCTCCAGGTGATCTTGTGCACGCGCAAGTCCGAGAACCACCATTCCAGAGCAAGGTTTCTCACCTCTGGCACTAGTGACATTTGGAGCTAGATCACTCTTGGTGGGGCAGAGGGGCTGTCCTGTGAATTGTAAGATGTTTAGCAGCATCGCTGGCCTGTATCCACCAGATGCCAGTAGCACCCCCTCTCAGTGTGGCCATCAGAAATGTCTCAGACATTGGTATATGTCCGAGGCGGGAAGCAAGGCAGCAAAATTGTTCCCAGTTAAGAAACGTTGTCTCTGAGCAGTGGTTCATTCTTGACCTTGACTGTACATCGGGATCATTTGGGAAGTTTTTCAGAATTTGAAAGCTTAGGACTTGCCCCAACCTGGTTAAATCGGAATCCACAAGGGTGGGATGAGGCAGCAGTTAAAGCTTCCAGGTAATTCCATGCGCGACCAATGCTGAGAACCATCATGTGTTGCTGCTGGCCCAGCAGAAAGCCTGCCCAGAGCTGGGGAAAGTGGCAACTCACCTGAATGCTGACTCCGGGAGCACACGAGATGCTCCCAAACAGAAACTGTAACGAGCATGGCAGGGGCATGGGAAGGAACATCCAGCTGCCAGAAGGGGTGACTAGATGGGGTGGAATTCCTGGTGGCTGTGTCACCTCGCTTCCCATCAGAACAGGGTGGACACCTTTCAGTGTCTCCTATGAAACACCACACAAAGCCTCAGTTTCCTCCCCTGATAAGCAGAGCACACAAGGAGCCAGCTCCCACGAGACGCTGTCAACATTAGCTCATTCACCCATAAGAACTGTCTTAATAAAGACCGTGACACAGCAGCGGGCCTGTTTAGAAACGGGAGCGTAAATTCTCCTTCCAATTGGTAAACTCCCCAGGCACTGAAACCAGAATCCTCCCCCAAGGACGCACTCGAAGCAAAGACAGACTTCCCATATATTTAATAAGCTTGGCTAGGGGTTCATCACTGGGCCGGAACAGAAAAGAAGGAAAGAATTAAATAAGATCCCAGCAACGAAGAAAGCAGGGGAGCTGACGAGGTTGATGTGCTGGCTCCCGGAAAAGAAGAATGCAGTCACATGTAAATTCTCTCTCCTGCTGGGACTGCCTCTTGCCTTCATTATTTCATTCCCAGCCTGCCCCGCTGAAATGCTGAGCCAAGCCTTTCCTTGCTTCCTTTAGCCTAAATCATTAAGTCAAGGATGTCACTGGGGGAGGCAGGGAGAAGGTGGAGAAGAGGAGGAGGAAGAGAAAGAAAAAGAGGAGAATAAAGGGAGTTGAGGAGGAGGGGGAGCAGGGGAGGAGGGAGAGGAGTAGAGGAGAGGAAGACAGAGAGGCTGGAGGGCAGACGGATGACAGACAAGCTTGCAGGGTGAACTAAGTCTTTGCAGCGCCAGGATGATCTGGGCTCTCTGCCCCTGCCTCTTTCAGCCCCACCTGGCTAGCCCAGATGGGAAGATGCAGAACAGGTATGGGTCTGTAACCCACATGGAAAAAGCCAGGGCCCAGGGGGTCTCTAGGAGGTTGAGGCTCAGTGGAATGGAACCTACCAGCATCTTCCTAGCCTTTCTCAGAGGTACTGCCTCCTGTCTTTCCATTCCATACAAGGCAGCTGATCAGAACAAGGCAGAGGAAGTCTTATGCTCTGTACCAGTGCAGAAACCAGTGCAGTGGGAGGCAAGAAACCCAGGTCCCTTTTCTGTTCCTATGCAACCAGCTAGTCCAAAGAATGGGGGACTTTGCTTCTGGCATGGGCCAGTTCCAATGCTCCCACCTTCCCTTCCCCACAGAGTCCAAACACAGCTCCCACTTGACTGAAACCCCTGGGTTCCCTCCAGCCTGTAAACCTCCTGCGCAAATGTCCTGACTCTTGCAAATGTGTTAAAAAATAAACCTTAAAAAGCTTCCAGATGTTCTGTTTGCATGGTGTTGTTTCCCTGCTGCTGTCTCCAGAGGCCAGTGCATGATGTCCAGCATCCTGACGGCCCAGATGGAACAGGAGGCGGCCAAGAGGCGCTGCCTGGGGTGGGCGGGGAAGGGGCCCTTCCCCCAGGGCTGCACTCCCCCATTCATCCATTAGCTCTCTCCCTGCAGAGATGTGACCTTATACTTCCCCCATATTCTTCCACCATCCCCCACACCCTGTGTCTTCCACTCCTATGGGTCAGACACACATCCGTGGGATTTGTACCAGGCGAAGCAAAAACCTCCTACAGACGGCAAGGGAGCAAGTCTCGATTCCCAAATGATCAGCGTTCAGGCTTTGTCTTCTCTGAGCACCCACCTCATGTTTCCCTTAAATTTCTTATATGAATTGCCTTGGTAACACAGAATCAAAGACAAAATGACACAGAGCACCCCTTATACATGCGATGTTAAATAACCATATTAGGAGCCGGACCAGCCAGAACAAGGGAATTGAGTTCACGACTTTGTCAAGGTCCCCCAGGGCTGGTGGCCTCTGATCCACAGGAAGGTAATTGCCAACGGGCAGCCTTGTGCACACATAGCCACACACGCACCCTGCCCAACACCTACACACCTGAGGGTCCAGGATTCTTTGCACAAGGTGACGCCTGCCCTCTTTGATGCTCGCCGGATGTGTTCCCATTGGGTGAGAACCAGACCTCAATAAATCCCGGCATTATCAAGAGGCCATGGTTTGTGATTGCACCCGGCCTGTTATCTCCGCTGTCCTGGGTGGGGCTGCTTTGTGGTTCCCCACTGAAAAGCATTAACTTCTAGGTGGATCAAAGACTCTTCCGAATCAGCCGGCCTGGATCCCTTGTTTATTCTGCAGGAGACTGTTCCTAAAGATGGACTTTCAAGGTAATGGGGACCCTAGTCCCAGACTCCCTCTGTCCTCTCTTTATCATGCAATGCGTCCCTCAGGGGCCACCTACCGGCCAATCACAAGGCCCTTCTCTTCTCTTTCTTCAAGTGGCCCATTTAACATTGGAAAAGGGGGACTGGCCAGAGTGTGTGCCAGCCCTGCTACCAATAATAGGGATCCAGGGGACAGAGAGATACCTCCTTGGAGACCAGGCAAGTGCCCCTCTCCCGTTTGTGAATCGTGCTGGGGAGGGGGTTCCAGAGAGGAAGGCATTTACTACATTTTTTGCTCAGGAGGATGAACTGACAGGCCCAGGCCCCTGCTCCCTGAAGTGCCTTGTCTACTGACTCCCAGATGTTTGAGGGCCAGCTGGTAGCCTGCAGTGGGACATAGCGGGCCCCCTGAGTTACCTGGATCTGGGGCACCCACACTGGAGAGAAAGGGCTTGTGTACTCAAAGATTGTGGGTGCTGGCAGCTTCAAGGCCCCCAGAAGGTTCCTCTGCCCCATGCAGGTCTGTCTGTGGCCAGCTGGAGGCATGCTCCAGCTGCTGTGTGTTTTTTCTTTGCATCTGGAATACGTAGCTTAGTGTCTGGAGCTGAAGAGGCACGTGGATGGGTGGATGGCTAGATGGACGGACAGACAAATGAACAAGTGAGTCACCAGCAACCAAGGTTAGCTATCTGACACGCGTGGGAGGGCCGTGGGGCCATGGGGCGTGGAGATTCTTTCCTACCAATGGGAAAACACGTGTCACTGGAGACACCTTAGCCTAATGGTACGGTGTCAGACCAGGCTGAAATCCCTGACCCTGGACAAGCTCCTTCTTTAACCCCTCTGTCAAACAGGAGTAACAGCAGTACCCACTCCACCATGGGGCGGTCATGAGGACTGAGTTAAACAGTAGTATTTGTGATTATTGGGTATTTCTCTAAAGCACTTGCTCTGTTAAAAAATATAAGCAGCACATTTCCGAGGAAGAAAGGACGATAAGTCACTGCCTTGGTTATTTTCCTGACATAGACCATACGTAAGAGGTATAAAAAAACCCCTCTAGGCCCATCTTCCGTTAGTCCTTTTTTGTTTGTTTGTCTGCTTTAATCAGTAAAGTTGTTCCTAGCATTTAGATGATCTCTACCCCAATTCCTTCCATGTTCCCTCAACCGCCCCTAAAAAGCCTGCAAACTCCATGTGCAGGTAGGAGGCAATGGAGCCAGGGGCCTCGGCCAGGTGATGATGCCCACCTGCCTGGAAGGAGCCCCACCTCAAACAAGGCAGCCCTCCACGGAAGGAACAGGGTTGCATGCCAGATTCCAACTGAGCCAAGGAGAACCTGGACTCGAGCTTTGCTATTTAACGTTGAAATGCACAGGTAATCTCTGCCTTCAACTCTAATGTCTTTCCCTTGCTTCTCATCCTTCTGACCGCGTCCTCTCTTCCTCACCCCCCTGGCTAGCCTGTCTCATTCTCGTTAGGAATGCTGCAGCCTGAATAGCCAGGTTAGGCCAGCCCAACAGGATGGGGTGCACACAGGAAGGATTCTGCCTGGTCTGTCCAGCCTGGCCCCAGCCCCAGCCCAGCCTGGATAGCACATGGCATGGGTGACAAGGGACACTGGGCCTCAGCACCCTCTGGTCCTGACGAGGCCAGGCTGTTACTCAAGGCTGCAGCTGGGCTCCGGGAGGTCAGGCAGCAAGTTCACAGGACAGGCCACCCACACGGCACAGCAGGGCTGCAGGTCTGTCGCAGGGCCAGTAAGGCTCCGGCCCTTGGCCCTGACTCAGAACACTCCACCATATGGCCTCCCTCGGGGAGGATGAGAGGAGGAAAGAAGTGAACCCCGGACAGAAAGAGCCTCTCACCTCCCCCTGGTGCCAGGGACCCTTCCTGGGCTTGCGGGAGCAGCATCGAGAACTGTCCCCAGCAGGTGTCGAAAATGAAGTGCGCGACTCCAGCTCCGATAGCCACCATACCCCTGAGATCAGGTCTCCCTCTCTGCGGCCCCCAGATGTTTCCGGGGTTTTTGATCTGCACTTCAAAACTATGAACCTTGGGTTACTTCGCACTCTCGAATTAAAGACCCAAACTGGATTTTCATTTTTGCAGGAGGAGCTTCGATCAACTGTAGGCAGCAAAGCAGGAAGAGAACTGATCTCTGTCGTTCTCTCTCCTTCTCCCCAGCTCCATTTTGCTCTCTCTCCTTCACTCTAAAAGTATAAGGGGCGGGGGGATGTTGCTGCAAACAAAATCTTGGCAGCCTTGCCCTAGGTCCCCTGGAGCCCGCCTGTGTTCTGTTGAAAGCCTTTCTCTTTTCTTTGGTCCCATGGCCACCAGTCCCATCCTGGTCGGTCTGGGCAGAGATGGAGGTGCAGGAGAGCTGGGTGAAGCTCTGGGAATTGAGAAGAAAAACACAAAGACCAGATTCTCTGGCACAGCTGCCAAGAAAAGAGCCTGAATGCCCCGTCGGGGCGGAAGGCAACCTTCCCAGGTTCCCTGGCATGCTGGGACTTGCTGGAAACCAGAGCCCTGGCTGGTGGCTGGCAGAATGAGCTGGACAGAGGACCCAGAATTCAAAGGGGCAGCAAAAGGAGGGGCCCCAGCGGAGGAGAGGGGGAGGTTTCTGTGAATCATATAAATTAAAGACAGAAAGGATGTCAGGCCACCTTCACTTCCTTCCTCTCCTAATGGGAATTATCTCATTAGCCCCGAGCTTCCTAGAGGCTGACTTTAAATGATTCCTGTAATGGGGATTTCAATCCACAGCAACCCCCCCCCCCACCACCACCACCCCCTATCCCATCTGACTCCTAGGAGAGCTAAGAAGGGCTCTTAAAGGAACAGTAGCAAAAAGATGCCAGTTCTATCTACTTAACACTGAACACTTTCTCCAAACATCTCACACAACAGTAGTGTTGCCCTTTCACCCTTTATTTCCACTTACAGGAATTTATTGGGAGAAAATTAGCATGCATATGGTGAAAGGTTCAATAAGGATAACCCTATCCGAAAAAGAAAAAGACAGTCACAGTGTAAATGTTACCTTATATGGCAAACGGAATTTGGTAAATGGGATTCAATTAAGGATCTTAAGATGGGGAGATTATCCTAGATTATCCAACGGGCCCTAAATGCCATCACAAGTGTCCCTGGGAGAGGGAAGAAGACGGAGCTCTGGCTACACAGAGAGGAGGGCATGGCGTGGCCGCAGAGGCAGAGACTGGAGGGCTGCGGCTACACACCAAGGGGTGCTGACAGCTTGCAGGAGCCGGAGCTGGCCAGGAATGACTCTCCCCTGGAGCCTCAGAGGGAACTGGCCCTGCTAACCACTCGATTTTAGTCCCCAAATCATTTTGATCATTTGGGGACTAAAATCAAGTTTCATTACAGATTTCTGGCCTCCAGAACTGTATGAGGACAAACTTGTGTTATTCTAAACCAAGTTGGTGGTAATTTGTTACAGCAGCCCCATAAACTAGTTCAGATATGAATAAAGTTCTTGTTTATAAGGACTGTCATCAGAGCCTTATTTCACAACAAAAGAAAAAACATTGGAAAAATCAAAGATCTGCTGGAAAAGAGTGCTCATAGCCCTACAATGAAATACTAAACAGCCATAAAAATACTTCAATGGTATTTAATAATAAAAGATTAACATCACATAACTGAGTATGGAGCTTAAATATTTTCCTGGCCTAATGTTATACATCTTGTAATTTCTTCTGTCATCATATAAGTCACATTTTTACTTGCAGGGTGGTGAGAGGGCCGAGGAATTTTTGAGCCCTAGAAGCAGAGAAGCAGCAACCGTGGACAATTTAGTGCAGACACATCAAACAGTCAGAGAATCCAGGGTTGGTACCTTTCCAGATGCTGAAGATGCCAAGTTTCCCGGCAAAGGGGTTCTCCTCCGTACACACCTCAGCCAAGCATCACCCCAGCCTCTGCCTCCGTCTTCCTAATGCCTTCTTCTCTGCGTCTGTTCCCTCTTCTCTTCTAAGGACTTGTCACTGGATCCTGAATTCATTACATCTGCAAAGACCGTTTTCCTAAATAAGGCCACATCCTGAGGTTCTAGGTGGACATGGATTCTGGGGGAACACTAGAATTCAGTCCACTAAAGATGGCTCCATTTTTTCCCCCTACAAGTTTCAGTGACTTCACAAAGTCTTCTCTGACTTCTCCAG
Organism: Tonatia bakeri; assembly: GCA_004024845.1. Lineage (NCBI taxonomy): Eukaryota > Metazoa > Chordata > Mammalia > Chiroptera > Phyllostomidae > Tonatia > Tonatia bakeri. The sequence goes on along the minus strand of PVIA01002823.1, from coordinate 135,469 downwards.
ACCCCAGAGAGCAACCCCTTGTGGAAGTCCCTGGAGGCAGAGACTCCCCATGTGAATAAACTTCCCAACAGTTCGAGTCGCCAGAGTTAGATCGAGTGGCCTTAGGAGAGATCGAACCACCCACCGCTGAAGTGTTCAGGCAGAAAACACCTACCCGGAAAGACTTAGAGGAGATCCCAGGTCTGGATGGGAGAGGGAATTAGTTGGTCAAAAAGTGTTCAGTTTGGTGAAAGCAAGGATTGTACCCAATTTACTCAACACAGCGCTGGGAACAGAAAAAACTGTGAACAGATGTTTACTGCCCCATCGGGATGCCCCTTCCATCTCCACGTTCCTCCTCTCAGGGAGTGCACCAACAGAACATTACTAAGAAAAATAAGCTAGGACACAGGCGAGCTGTATACACAGTGATGGCCTGTCGAGAACCTTTTTCATATACCTCACTATGGGATGTGATTGGACACTCCTATGTGCCTCCTCTTCTGTGATGGCAAGAGGGTGACAAACCAGGACAAATCACAGGATAGGAGGCACCTAAATCAGTACCCGATGATCACGTGGGCTGAGAAAGGGATTTGGGGCCACCAGAGTGTCCACCCGGACAGTTGGAAGGTCCCTCAGGAAAACCTAAGAGGTAAGGCCATGGGATCTATCTCTGCTCTGCCGAGCCTGCCAGGAGAGGGAGAGAAGGCAGAGGCGCCGTTCTGGGTAGCAGCCACGGCAGGCTGCCTGTTCATGCTGGATGCAGACGAAGCACACCCACCAGGCAGTGATTTATCAGCTGTGGGAGGCCCAAGAAGCTCTTAAGCCACAGGTGGGTACCCGTAAAGCCACCCTCCTGGAGAAGCACAGACCTCAGACCCTGCTTTGCTGCTAATCACCTTAAGCACCCCAGTGTTTCAGCCCCGATCTGGGTGGCCCTTACCACTCCCAAAGCCATGTCACGTGCTCAGTGATCTCAGCTGGCCTCACACAAACCCTGTCGAGTAAGCAGGACAGGTGTTGTCCTTATTCCCACTTTACAGATGAAACTGCTGGGGCAGTTCGATGACTTGTTCAGGGCCACCCAGGAAGTACATGTCCCAGTTGCTAGTACAGTGCTCCTGCCACGGACCAGGCAGGCAAGCAGTGTCCCACCCCCTCTGTATTGCCCACGAGTACTCATGGGCTTTACTTTACAGAGATGGCAACAAGTATCTGGGTGTGGGGCTTCCTTTGTGGCCACTGGAGAGACTGACCTGCTGAAACTGCCACCTCTTCCTGTCCAATCAGCCTTCCTCCTCCCCCTGCTTGACAGTTGGAAGTGGAAGGGCATGGACCAGGCCAGGGCACGCATGGCTTGTGTCCAGGCTGGGCTTCCGCCAAAAGCAGCAAAGCATGCCTTCTGGGATCCGGGAGGAGAAGCTGCCCCTGTGTGTTTCTCCAGGCTTGGAGAAAGAAAGAGGGCAGAGCAGAGCTACTGCGAATGCCTAGCTCAACGCAGCCAGCCCCAGCCTTCCCAGGGTGCCTTGCAGAGGTCCTTGGAGCTGAGCCCTCAGCTGTACTAAGCTGCGTCAAGCAGCCCCAGGAAGTGATTGGATGAATGCTAGGGCAAAATGGAGCAAGAACTCTCCCCTCCTTGGGGACACAGGTCAGTGGGGCAAGAGTTAATGCTGCTGAGGTCAGGGCCTCCGTGGGAGGTGGCAGAGTTTCTTTCTGGTGGGACCTCTGACTAGACACAGCCACACTGCCTGAAGGCATTCCCTGAAGATCTGCTTGAGCCCCAGGCACCAGGAGCACAGGGCAGGGCGGCAGGGTCAGCCGGTGCTCAAGCCACTCCTGGAATGCCCAGATTTGGGATCACCTTTCAGCGTGGGCTTTGCCTCACCGAGCCATTTCTTTGACCCCTTTCTCCTCCCCTGCATCCTCAAGGGGCACCTGGGGAGACACTGGATCACTAAGAGCCCCGTGGCTCTGTGCGTCTGGGCTCAGGCCGGAGAGGAGCTATGGCAAGGTGAGTGGAGGCTGTGCAAGCTGGGAAAAGTCAGGCTGCCTGCGGCGATCTAGGCCAGCGTCCGGTTCCCATGACACTCTTCCTGGCAGCATTAATAACTAACCACGGCCCAGACAGGTGCTGGCGGCCCGGCCTTAGGAGTTCTTGTTCAGGGTTGAAAGTGAGTCACTTCCCTTTTACAGTTTGCTAGCAGACTGAGTCACCCCGAGGCTGGCCCTTTCACACAAGTTCTTGCACTTGGTCTAGATAACATTCATGTCCATACCTTCAACCTCTGACTTTGCAGGGCAGCGGGGCCCTGGGGAGCTAACCCTCCTTTCTAGACCAAACGGCATTCCTGTGACCCTGCCTCTTCCCCTCCCCCTGATCACCCAGTCCTTCAACTGGGACAGTGAGTCACTGTCCCAAGAAGAGTCTGGAGAGATTCTGAGAGAGAGAGAGAGAGAGAGAGAGAGAGAGATAGGCCTTGGTCACCTTTCACCTCTGCCCTAAACCCTACTTTCACACCATCCCAAACCCCTATTTGCACACACAGACTAGACATGGAATGTTCTAGAACTGATGAGCCAAAGGACAAAACTATAAGGCAATTAAGTCAGCTTCCTCACTCTTGGGAAGGACAGAGGCTGAGAGGGGGTAAACCAAGTCCCGTGACCATTAACACGATTCCCTCCCTCCAGTGTCAGGTGGGAGGCAGGAATGGCCACTGAGCCACCAGACCCCTATGGTGGCCCTGGGTACATCTCCCAGGATGACTCACTCAGAAAGGTACCAAATAAATGTCACCTGGGGAAAAGAAACTCATACGCCTCTTTGGTGAGTCCTTCCTTTCTCACTCTTATGGTCTTGTTTCTTTTCTTTTAATTAGAGGGGAGTAACAAGGGAAAATCAGGACAACTGTATTAGCACAATCAATAAAATAATAATTTTTTTAAAGAGAGATTAAGAAAGAGAAAAAGGAAACATGAGAAAAAAATCAGGAGAGAAAAAAACCCTCACTGAAATAGTTTGGGGATTTACTTTTTTTTTTTAATCCTCAGAAAGTCCCTCTTGCTACCTGGTTTCTAAAACAGAGGATAAACAGGGATGACATCAGGTTGGGCAGCGCTGGCTGTCTCACCGCCAGGGGCTCCCGGCAGGTGTGAGACTGACAGGTTGAGAAGAGATGACACTACTTCTATCCTTAGAAGATGATAACCCAGGAGGAGAAACGACAGCAGAGGCTGGGCACTGGGTGTGGTGGGAAATCTGACACCCCGACAGCCGCTGTTGGTCCTTTGGGTGAACTCTGCTTGTCTACGTGGGGCAATGTGGAGCCCCCCTCCGGGCTGGCGTTGTCTGCTCCTCCGGAGTCACAGTGCATACCCACCCCCGCCCCCCGGGCACAGGAAGCTGGGGTTTCAGCTACATTAGCTCCGTGGAGGCTCCCCGCACCGGACTTTCCAAAACCGAATTTTGAAATCCACTCGCTGTGGCCGTGGCTTTGGCTGGACCCTTGCAGAGTGGGAGGGCCTTCCTCCGACCACACACGTCTCACACATCACGGCCGAGCACTTGGCCAGCCAAGCTGTGCCGATGGCACCGAGGGTACAGATGCCAGAAGGGAGGGACTCCACCCCCAGTGGCTGGCTTAAGAGACCAAATGAGTCACGATGCCTGACCAGTGACCATGACATCCCAGGGTGAAGTGGGAGGCCTGGGGACAGAGCCGATGCAGAGACACAGCCACGGTGACTCACATTTAGACCTGAAGGCAAGTTCCATCCCCTGGATAGCTCTGTACCCATCCCTGGGTGAGGTCATCCCCACTGCTGCTCAGAACTGGGACTTGCTTTCTCCCAGGGCACCAGCTGCCTCTGCACTCTCCACTGCGGTCGGGCAGCCATCATCGTTCCAGCCACAGCGCCTCTCCCTGCCCGCCACACACGCATGATGGATGGACCTGAGGAAAGAGTGTGTCCTCCCTAGGCGTCAGACTTTTTGTCCTTGAAAATAGCTCTTGCTCCCGATGATCTCACACAGGAGCCTTTGGGACACAAAGGCCATGACTATGAGTCCTTCAAACGGAAGTATGCCACGTCAGTGCAACTTGGTGACATTGCAATAGTCCTGACTATGACTGCCGCCAGTGGACCCAGCCATCAGGCCGCCATCTCCCTTCATGTCCCAGGGCCACACTGGGAAAGAGAGAGTCCCCAACAGAGTCAGTGGCCAGGAGCTGGCCGAAGTCATTGGGAAACATACTCACACGTGGGAGAAAGAGCATGATGCCACTCCTACACTTGTCCCACGGCTTCCTACAATGGTCAAGTCCCACACCGTTGGAGGGAGGAGGAAGAGGAGAAGAAGGAAAGAAGGCTGCAAGAAAACTAGGAGAACCCCTAAAGGGCTTCAGGGAGGCCACAAGGCATGTCCGTGAGTAGCTGAGCCACTCCGTGGTGTGATAATGTCACCATTAGGTGACCTGTAACAGCAGCCTGTATGCCCCACTATTCTAACACAATTAGAACAGAAAAACGGGGCATCTCGTTCTCCTCCTATAATGTTTCCTACTCCCTTTATTATTCCTACTCTCTTTCACTTCTGTCCTTTGCTGCTGAGCCTGCAGCCTGCCAACGTGACCCCTGGTGGCTTTGCAGGGAGGAAGGGGCGGAGACAGACTCTCATATGAAGCCATGATGCAATGTAAGAAGCTATCCTAAACGAGGCAGTCACAGATATTGAGAACCAGCCCCCGAGGAGTTTCAGCATGATTTTCAGCCCATCGTCACCATCAAGGTCATTCTATGGTCCTGTGTGTGCGAGTAGGCAGCTGAGGAACAGGCACCTTCAATGCACCCTGCCCCTAGGCTACCATACCAGCCATAGTAAGTCCCATCACAGCTCACTTTGCCCAAAACCCTGCTATCCTGTGGCTCCCAGTTCCCCTGGTGGGAAAACTTGCCTCCGCCCCACCCCACCCCCCAGGCTATCCCTGATCCAGGCCCCACACATGTGTGCTCAGCTCCCCCTGCCCCCGCTGTGAGCTCCACCCCCGCCAGCACTCTTGTCCTCAAACACCCCAGGTACACCCCTATCTTGGCCTTGAAGTAGCTGCTCCTTCTGCAGAAAGCTCATCGCCAGGTTGGCTCACGGGTCACCTTCTCAATGAGGTGTCTGCCCTATTCAGTGCTGCCACCTGCCCCCACTCTCTGCCCAGCATGCCTGAGTCCGCTTTCCGGCTTGTTTCTATTTTTCTCCACAATGCTTTCACCCTCTCATGCTTCACATACTAGATGTTTTACGTAGTCACCATTTTTGCTGTTTATCATCTACCCTCCCCCACTGGAAGGCAAAGTCCAGACAGCAGGATCGAGTTCTCTGCTGAGCACAGTCCTGGATCATAGCAGGCCCCCAACAACCAACTGTTAGATGGATGAGTGAATGAATGAAGGGGAGTCACTGCCATTACGAAGGGGACAAGGGCTGTGTACCCTAAGAAATGGTGTTCAGCATGGGGTCACCTAAGGAGGGAGGAAGGAGGGCTGGCTAAGGCAGAGGGGCTGTTTTCAGAAAAGCAGTGCCCATACCTTTGCTCGGAAATCCCCCGGGAGTCACTCATTACCTACCCCCCCCCCACACACACACACACTGCCTGCCAGTTTCCCAAACCCAGACAGCAGCGAAAGAATCATTTAAGCAAACAACTCTCCTTTCCAGGCCCATCCTCCTACCAGGTAATCCACACCAGTGTCTGAGCACCGAGTCTGTACAGGATCCTGAAATGAGCAGCAAAAAAGGATGGGGTGAAAGAAACACCCAGGTAGCAGATAACAAGGCCCATTCCCGGCCCCACCTGCTCGCAAGGCACCGGCTGGGGACACGATGAGGCGGCTGCAGGAGTGGCCAGTGGCGTGGCCCTTGGGGTTGCGGGGGGTTTGAGAAGGAGAGGCACACAATGGTGACATGGGGCAGAGAGTGTGCTCAGAGGCAGGGGGCAGAAATATTCCAGTCTCAGGGGCAGGATGCAAAGCCAGTGAGCTGGGCTGAAGGGACTCAAACTGGAGTGGGGAGAGTGGAGCAGAACGCCCAGTGAGATGTGGTGCTGAGACAATAAAAAGCAATGATAGGGTTTGTTTGTTTGTTTGTTTGTTTGAGCGGAAAGTGACATGACGCATACTGAATTTGAGAAAGAGGCTTAGGAAAACACACACAGAATGACTCTGGGCAAGAAAGACTGGAAGGGCACGGGTCAGAGCCCCTGGAGGGCATCCTAGTAGGCACTGCCCTTGACTGTGCAAGGAGGATCAAATCAGAAAATGGCCGTGAAGTAACTGTCAGGACCCAGTGTTCCAGTGGACGGAGGAGTGAGCCCCACCAGCCACCGTCCTTCCAGTGGATCCACGTGGAACAGGACAAAGCAGGAGGAAAACTCAAGAGACAAGGCTCATGCAATCCACAGCCTCCCCGACCACGGGGGATTAGCATCACCATCTTACAGATGAGAAAACTGAGGCTTTGTAATTTACCCAACATCATATCCAGACTAATAAGAAAAAAAACACCTGACATCTACTGTGTGCTTAATATGTCCCACGCACTGAGCTAGGCACTTCACCCCGTATATCTTCTCATTTCCAGTCACAGCACGGCAGGGATTACCTTTATTATCCTCATATTACAGATGTGGACACCAAAGGCCATCCGTCTGCGGTCACCAAGGGAGGAAACAGTGGAAGTAGGATGTGAACCCAGGTCTTCCAGGCCCGTACTCTTTACCACTGTACTGGACTAAGAATGGACAATTTGCAGCATCACCTGCCCAGTTCTCAAACTCTGCTTAGCATCACACAGCACCCCTCTCCCAGGCTCCATGGGAGGAACAGAGATGCTTTGCTGCCTCGAATCACGCATGCCCACATTCTGAGCTGCCAGCTACCTGCTGTACTGACACGTACCTATGAGCCAGACTTACAGCCAGAGGGCGACTGCTGTGGATGGTGGGGTCTAGACAGCTATGGGCAAATCCTACCCTTTCGAGTTAGGGAGTGGCCCCAGGCCCAAATCATGCTTTATTAGGACCAGGCATCAGTCCACAGTGTTCCAGTAAGCCTTGAAATCCCCTTTAATCCCGAAATCAGTCTCGAGCTCCTGAAGGTCAGCAGGTGCAATCAATGCGTTTCTGTTTCCTACACCTGCAGGCTTTGAGCCGCCCACCTGAAGGCTCTCCCTGCACACTTCCGGACTTCTGTGCCCCGCTTCGGACCCTGGGTATAGAGACCAGGTGGTGGGAGCAGGTGCACACGCACCAGGCAGCTGCAGCAACGCACCATCGCGCAATGGAAAGAGAACACAGCGCCAGTGTGGGCCCAGCTTTGAATCCTGGCTCCCTCACTAATTAACTGTGCAACCTTGGGTGAATGACTGTACCTTAGTTTCCTCATCTGTAGATTGGGTGTAAGATGACTGACCTGCTAGAGCTATGAGAGGTAATAATCAGTTCATCTTACTTAGAGATGTACATCTTACATCAGTTCATCTTACTTAAAGCTGTAAAAACATAGCCTGGCTTGAACCGATCGTGATGACTATATATATACTGTTTATTAAGCTGTGTCGCCAAACCTCCTCTGATGGCTGCTGCCTGCCAGCCCCGGCTCCGGGCTGCATGCAGGTGTGTTAAGGATGTTGGGGCAATACAGCTACAGACAAGCAGCTGTGCCCTGATTACCTTTTGTGCTCAGGCTCACCTTCTCTCTTGTCCTTTCTTGGTTCAAAGCACTTGCCAAGGTTGGCCACAATCCTGATTTCACCTGGAAAAAGAAGGAAAGTGTGACCTCAGGAAACAGAATCATGGAACTTATCTTCCAACTTAAAACAGAAAGGGAGTGGTCTCCGAACGTCAGCCAGCCTCCCAAGGATGTAGGCGTTGAACAGCTGTTTATTCTTCAGTACAGACTAAAATCACATTAATTCAGGATAAAGGGAGAAATCCACCTCCATGTCAGTCGTGGACATGGCGAACTGCAGACCACTTTCCAGAAACATAGGGTTATCTTCGCAATGAACTAGCCCTTGAATAAACTCCGATGTAAATGGATATTATACTAGGTAGTGATTGTTTTTCAAGTTATAACAAAACTTAAATTCACAATGGAACTTTACTGCACAATAATCTATTGCCATGGTTCTGAGTTGTTCTGCTTTTATTGAGTCTTTTACTCACAGGCTACTATTATACTACTTCTGAGTTTTTCTATGTTCTGACCTTATGATGTCTGAATTCATTAAATGGGATATGTGACACATGAGGAACACCCAGCTCTATGCCCAACCCCTATTGTACACTTAATAAATCGGCTATGCTTTTATTAATTTTATTCCTTTTTATGGGTTTCCTCCATGCTATCCATATAATTCCTGAGTAGATGTGCACAGTTATCAGCATAGTTGCTGTTCCTGCTAAAATATTTAATCTTTAAATCCGACCTCTGTTCAACCTAATTCAGACACCAGGAAGAGTAGTATTTCAAAAGGTGTTCAGAGATAATAGCGCCATTCTCTGTCTCCCCATCATTAGGCTCAAAGCAATCACTCCAGACCCTTAGTTTGGCAAATGAAAACAGAGAGAAGAAAGAAAAAGGGGAAAAACAATACCATCAGATTTGAAACAGAAAACTTGTAACCTTCACTCACAAGAGGAAGGATTGTCTGGGTGGCGTTTTGTTCCTTCGCAGTGCGCACACACACCTCACCTCGGGGCTTGGGGCCCTCCTGCGGTTTCTAGAGTTACTAAGGACAGGGGCCAGGCGGGTACTCTGCAGCCACCCCATCAACCAACCTCAGCCACCGTCTAGGGGTCCCCTTGTGCTCCAGCCCCCTTTCCACCAAACCTGGGGACACAGGTTTGCTGGGCCCGGCTTCCTCTGCCACATCCATGAACTTATCCCAGGACCAACCTTGAATGCAAAACAGGGCTCTTGACTCTGGCAAAGACCTTGACAATTCGAGCTCCAGTGAGAACTGAGCAACACTTGGGACCTAACTAGATGAGTTGCAAAGGCCAGAAAACAAAAAGAAGCAAGCAAAATCACCAGACACCCTCCAAGTCCTACTCTGACACCAGAATGGAGTCCCATTCCTGTTGCTGCTTCAGACAAAACCGCGCCAGACCCCAGCTCATGTTCAGTTTATTGGGTGCAAAGCATTCAGTAAACTCATCGTGGTTACAGCCTTATCCTTCCGGGGAGATAGGAAATTTCACACAAGTAAACCTAAACTCACCCAGCCCCATGACATCTCAATCCACTGATGAGTAGCAGACACTGGGGATGGGATTAGTGAGACTGGAAGGGGTCTTCTGTAAATCTGATGGCGGGGGAGACGAGGAGGCGAGGGAGGGCTCAGACTTGGCCACTCACTGAAATCACTGACCCCCTCCACTGGGCAACTGGAAAATCACACTGAAGCCTGGGGCCCAGCCCCAGCAGTGCTCATTGGTACGAAGTGAGGTCTTGGCACTGCGTTTAATTTTTTTTAATTATTTTAAAATCAAGTTTAAATTTAAACCAAATAAGTCTAATATGGAGCAATGATTGAGGATCATCTGCAGATCTTGTTAAAATCCAGATTCAGTGTTCTGGGGTGGCAGCCTGAGATTCTGCATTTCTAACAAGTTCATGGGTGGACCCGATGCCGGTGGTCCAGGAACACACTCTGAGTAGCAAGGGCTTGGAAGGGATGCCCTCAACCACCCCCTGACACCGCCTCCCTGGAACCTCAGACACACTGACCCCACCCTGCTCTCCAGCCAGATCTTTCCTCTCTGGGCTGCAAACCAGCACCCCTCCTGTAGGCCCCAGACACCTGCCCAGCTGACTTCTGGAATGTCAAGTGGATAAGGGAGACAACATTCACACCCCAAGACACAGCTGCCCTCTCCACTGGCTCCTGTACTCAGTTCTAGGCAACCCAACCTCTGGAACGACTGCATCGAACAGAAGACTTACTTTCTGCTGTATGACGAGTAGAAATAAATGGAAGTTTCTGCTTTCCCCACTTTGCTTTTCCCATCGGCATGGCCATCCTGGGCGGGAGGAATATGCTGGGCCTCCCGGATCCCTGGGTCCCGCCTCTCTCCCCTCACACTGGTTTCACCATCCACCATGTGGAGCTCGTGGGGCTGCACGCACACCTCCCGATGCTGTGCCTGTCCCCTGCTCAGGACAGGGAGTGGATGACGGCGATCCAACAGAAGCAGGCCAACAGCAGTATGCCACACCTGTCACCAAATCTCCAAGGGAGGCCAGAGACGACAACTGGCTACCCACAGTCTGTCCCCAAATATCCCTCCTTTCCTATACCTCCCACCTGACCAGTTCCTTCCAGACATCTCCAGGGATGCCTTGAGCCATCACCACCTAGTGGTTCTCAACCAGGACGGAGGGACTGCTCCTCCCGCACACCTCCGAGGAGCAAAGGCCCAGCAGGGGAGGCCACACAAAGATGTTAGCCTGGGGTGTGTTCTCTCCTACACCAACTCGCTCCCTCCTCCAAAGCTCCGCCATGCCCACAACACGAGGCCGCACGCTGCAGTAGAGGACCAGGGTGTGGAAGGAGATGTGGGACGGGACGTGGGATTTCAACACTTTATAAGGGGAGTGACTTCTACAAAACAGGCCCCGTAGCTGTCAGGACGCCAAACCACTGGGTCCCACTTCTAGGAAGGAGCCTACCTACGGCGACACACCCACTTCGCGGTGACCAGGACCCACGGCGCTTTTAAGGGCCCATGAGAATGTTCCAATGTCTTTTATAATCAGAAAGAATTAAAGGATTGTAATATAAATGCCCATGGAGCAATGAATGCAGCCTGGATGATACCTGTCCTTACACCACTACAGTCATAAAATATAATTTAATGTCTTTTTTTATGGAGGAAGGGGCTCATGAAGACCAAAGTGCCCGAGATCACGAGCATGATAATTCATCCCTGAACTTGCCTCCCTCCTTCCAATCCCTGAACTTGCCAGCCTTCATTCAGACTCCTCGTGGAATGGCCCCGCTGATCTCTGCCCCCACCTGAAGACCCTCCCCTGACGCCCTGCGCTTCTGCCCCCCCACCCCCACCCCCGACTCTGGCTCTGTTTCAGCCTCCTGTGTTCCATCCAGGCAGACGCTCCAGCAGCCCCCGCCCCCGCCTGGCGGAAGCCACAGCCAGGTGGGGCAGAACAGGACCTCGAAGTCCAAACACACACCCTCAGCCCCCTGCAGCATAAACACGGAGCACACCTCACACCCAGGCCTATAAAAGATAATTATACAATCTCATCTGGCAAATTAGAGCCACAGAACTGTCTAATTCGTACAATGAATTCGAGGGTTGGATCAGCAGGAAGAATTACCCTGGATCTTTATTGGGATTTGCCCCCAGGTCAGGATTAGGGTTTATTTATCTTTTTTATTTTCTCGCTAGGAGGCAGGGGGCGGGAGGGGCCTCCTCTGCTGCTGGTCTCTCCCTCTCCCCACCCCACCCCAGTCTGCCATTTGGACCAGCCAGGCACCCAGTGTTCCTCCCTACAAAGTACCCAACTCCAGATAGAATTAAATGAAGCACCGATAGGAAGAAATGATGGATAGATAGATACATCAGTAAATACATTTTCACAAAAGAAACGTTGGGGTGTCCCAAACCCAAACTAAGGGCCTCATCAATTGCCATTAACTCAATGCAGAATAAACAATCAAACAAACAAAAAAACCCTGACGTGCCCAGATGACAATTTCTTTGCTAATTATTCTGGCCCAACTCTGAAACATTTACTTGGAAAACACTCACTTCTACCTATTGCTTTAAACACCTCTCTGTCTGCCTCTCTCTCTCTCTTCCCCTCTCCAAGAAGTCTTGCAAGAGAAGAGGGCTACTTACAGGAATCAGAGCCCATCTCCTCAGCTCGTTAAGTAGCTAGATCACCCCAGAGTGGTTACCACATTGCAAGGACAAGTCGACACCAAGCGAGGATCATCCTGCCTCTAACCAAAGCAAGCACTAAAAAGAACAGCAACTCTTTTCCTTTCTTTCCTTTTGCACCTTTCTGGGAGTTTCCCTTGGAAAAGACAGCTCCCTACGCAGACTCCTAAGTCAGCCCTGCAAAGGAGCACGTGCCCTGGGCCTGGGGGACAGAGCCCTGGCCCGTACAGAGGTATTTGGCGTCAATGCCTTAGTAGGCTCCTGCAAATGAAGGTCAGTCTGAGAAATGAAGCTGTGAGGTGTGCAGAGGCCGAGGCAGCTCGGTCTACGTTTAAGGCCAGCATGATCAACGCAGGGAATCATTTAGATGTGCCTCTCTATGACCCTGACCTGGCACAAAGAAAAAGCGTGTGCTGTGCTGTTCTGGACTTGTGGGGGTTGGGGGGGGCCTCCAGCATGTCTGCCCTTTCATCAAAGCGGCATGAACCCCCCTTTGAATGAGGGTTTGTTGCATGTAGGCAGCCGCACCCCGAAAATCTCTGTATGGGGAGTGTGTGTGTGTAGGCGAGTGTATGTGCGTCCACTCCAGGACGTTGATCTTAAGGGAAGAGGAAGCAGTTCTAAACCACTGCATCTGACTTAAAATAATGGAGACGTGGTTTTCTTGTGCCTAGTCCGTCGGGACGCAAGGTGACCCGGTTCAGAGTGGTGGGCAGGCAGGATGGAACGTGCAAACTTACTGTCAGCGGGGCTGCAATCTTTGTTAAGACTTGCAGCCAAACCTCAGACTCTGATTCCAAAACGGCTGAGACGAGCATGCACTTTTTGGGAGGAGATAAACACCCCGTCTGCGCCGACCGTGTTGAGGAGTCTGGGGAAAGAAGGGAGGCAGCGAAGAAAGTGCCCGTCTCCCCAACAGTGAATACGGTGACCTGGGGTTCATCCCGAACTATCCATTCTATCCATTCTAGGGTGAGGGATGGGCCCGGAAGACAGAGAAGAAAATGCCAAGCAGCCAGTAAAAAGGCTCAGCCAGGAGGGAAGAGCTCAAAACTCACATCACTCATGGATGGGTTCAAGGGTAAGAATCTCACTGTGACCACTAACTAGCTGCCACCTTGGACCCCTTTCCTGAGTATCTATTTACTCAGTTGAAAAATGGAAGCCCTGGCTGGTGTAGCTCAGTGGATTGAGCGCGGCTGTGAACCAAAGCATCGCAGGTTCGATTCCCAGTCAGGGCACATGCTTGAGTGGCAGGCCACGGCCCCCAGCAACCGCACATTGATGTTTCTCTATCTCTCTCTCTCTTTCTCCCTCCCTTCCCTCTCTAAAAATAAATAAATAAAATCTTAAAGAAAAATGGAGATAGCAAGAGCCACTATTCTTTGCGCCTCGCAAGCCTGCCCCAAACTCCAGCCACCACCACTGATGTTTCTGTTTGAGGATGTAGAATAGCACTGTGCCCATCTCTGTGTCACAGGCTGGGTCTTGGTACCAAATTCAACCATATGTTCAGCTGTGTAGCATATTTCCAGGCCCATGGTGAGTAATCGATAAATGTTAGCTATTGCTATTATTATAAAAAATAAAATAGATATTCATCATCTTGAACTAGAAGTAAAACTACAAATGCATTTTTTAAAAAAAGCAGTTAAAATAAAAGTTGCAAGATGGTGAAATCAGAAACAGCTTGGAAATCAGGGTTAGACAGAGCTGCAAGCTTGCCCCCAAGTTGGGGCTCCAGGTGAGATCCAACAAGGGTGCCCCCGGGACCTCTGCAGGACCCAGAGTGAGACTGGAAGAGAGACAAACTCACGGGCTGTGGTTCCCACAGACCAGAGAGTAGCAGCTCCCATGGATGGATTCAGGCACTATTGGCCTGAACCATGAACTTAACCAAGAATCCCATCCCAGCTGACAGGCTGCAGGCCACAGGATTGAACAGACCTGCTCTGTGGCATTTTCCAAATACCTGTGCCATTAACAGACAGACGGCTCTGATGACATTCGTGTTTCGGGTCAAGACCTACGGCCCTGAGCACTTCCCAGAGCCTGTTACACAACGCCGGGCTGAAAAAAGCGACCAGACCACGACATAGCCAACAGAGGCCACGCCAGAAAGAAAGACCTGCTGTTCCACGTGAGCATGGGGAAGACACTGGATTGCAGCCTGAGCACCAGGATCCTCCTGGGCTTCGCTCCTGAGCCAGGTCTCAGAAGCTCCCTCCTCCTCAGTTCCTCTGCTTCCTCGTGGGTTCAGCACAGAAAAAGACCCCAAAGCTCAGTCCTCAACCCAGTTGGACTCTCACCCTTCCCCCTTGTCCTTTAAGATGACCTGAACCCCTGCCCCTGACCTTTGTCCTAAGCTCCATGGTGTCAGCGGCCTGCAGGGCAGGCTGATGACTGATTCCCAAGTCAAATTCTCCCACCCAAATGGAACCCCTTCTATCCCACTCAACCAGGCTCCCCTCGGAACCTCCTTGTGTCTGTGAATTTAACTTCACTCTCTCGGTCACCCAGAGGGGCAATCCTCCCCCAGTAACTGTGTTAATGACTCTACCTCTGGCCAGCCCTTCTGCTAACATTGCTCACAATCTACTTCTCCTATGCCCTCATGGCCGAGACCATAGACCAAGGTCCCTGAGCAAACAGCATGCACTGCATGGTACAGCCCTCTTTCAGTTGAACAGAATGAACGCATGTTAGCATCCCTATGTGAAAGATAAGGTAGTTGACGCACAGAAAGATTTAAAACTTCCTCAAGGTCATGTGGCTAGTAAATAGTTGAGTCAACATTGGCACCAAGGTCCTCTGGTTCCAGGGGTAAAGCTGAAAGTTACCTTGCCTCCACAGTGGCAGTAATTCCCTACCTGGGCTCCTTGACTTTAGACTCACCTATTGCAGTCCATCCTATATGGCCCTCCCAGCTCATCACTCTAAAGTATCAGTGAGCTCCGCCAAACTCTGCTCGACAGTTGTCAATGGCTCCCTACTGCCTTCCATGCACAGATCAAATTTTCCTCCTGAAATCTGAGGCCATCTGCATTCTGATTCCTCCTCCTGTCTCCCCAGCCTTGTAGAACTGTACAGAACACCCAATCTTTGCTCCCCATGCCTGCAACACCTCCCTTGCTCTGCTTTTCCCCAACAGCTTCCTTTTAAGCCCAGCCCAAGTCCCACTTTCCGGGAGAAGTCACTTGACTTGCCAGCCCTCAGCGATGGCTCACACTTGAGCCATAGTATTACTGCCCGCACCCCACATTTGCACTAAATATAAGATGATGGAGGGGACAGGTCATCTACCTTCTCCCCCCAAGGAGATCTTAACACCTTTTAGGGTGGGCGATATGCCTCAGGTGCTTGGATTCCTGGAGCCTGGTATGGCATGCGTACCATGAATCAGAGCACCCAGGCTGCTCTGCGCTGGGCCCTCTGGCCCACGGCACTCCATAAACCTAGAAGGCAGACCTCCGAGGTGGCAAAGCTCTCTCAAGATCTCTAAGCCAGAAGGGCCTGACCTCTTGGTGGCTCTCTGACCTCTCAAGTCTTGCCCAATCCACCTCCATCTGGAGCTGCTAACACCGGTCCCACGTTGAGCTCTGCCCTGGATCCTCACGTCTCTAGCGAGCCTAAACTGGGAGCCCAACCCACTGTATTTAAAAAAAAAAAAAAAAAACCTCTCAAGTTTATAAGCCCATCAGGTTTTCTCTTTAAAACCACATCTTTGCCTCTAGGGACACCTTCTGAAGGCAGCGCCTTGCCCGTGAGCAACGCAGGAGGGAGCACCCCTCGGCAGACTGCTCCCCACCCGCGGAAGGCTGGCCCCCAGAAGGCACGCACGGCCAGGTCCCCCACCCTCACACCGAGCCCCAGCCCCGTGTGTCAGTTTCACCATGTTCAAATGGAAACTAGAACATTCAACTCAAAACACTTTTCCACGGATATTTTAAGGAAAAATGAGATCACAGAAAACCAGGGAGGTAAATTTAAATGGTGTGACCCCAAGCAACATTTTTTTTTCAAAGAATTCCCTGAAAGGCTTGTTCACCAGATGAGGGGGGCACATCTGGGGGGACCTTCGCCCTAGAGACCACCTGGGCGGCAGCAACACTTATGCTACGTAAGTCGGTGAAAAACTCTCCCGATGCTCCATGAACCCACACCCTCGCTGTAAACAGCCCCCTCCCCTCGGAGGCGCACGAGGACCCCGAGGTCCCTTTGGTTTGCGAAGGCGGTCCACAGCCCCCTTGCCAGCCAGGTCAACACTCTGCCTCTGCCAGAGATACCAAATGTTTCCTAAACCCACCCCGAGCCCAGCGCACTAAGCTATGAATAGTTATTCACGTTAACTTGGGGCATTAAAAAACGTTCAGCCAGGCAAATTCTCATACTTTTAAAAAGTCATTTGGGTAACTGCCTTTCCATGCCGCAAACTTTCCGAACGGCTGACAGGTTGACATTTCACAATGTTGTTTGTTTTAATCAAGAAAGGGAGGAAAGAGCCAATGTGGTGCCCAGTTCATTTTTCAGGTGCTTTGATTTATTGATTGGCAAACCCCCACTTAATAGCTGTACAGTGAGGCTGGGGAAGGAAAGCTCCCACCTCCCGGGGCTGGTGTCTGGGCGGGTGAGGAGGGAAGTGGCCCCAGGACATTGGCACAGCCCCTCTCCCCTCTCCGCACACCCAGCTCCCAGCCTCCACCCTGGGCTGCACTGCAGGACCTCCCAGGCCCTACTCCAGGCCACTTCCCATCCCCAACCTGTGCCCCCCACTCCCAGACAAGGGCTACTTCCTGAACCAATACCCAATGGGGAGGGGCTACTACAGCAAACTTAAGAGTCAGGGGGCAGCAAGGATTAAACTACTAAAGGTTCTCAAACTTCTTGCATAAAGCAGCAGAACCCAGAATCAGGCTGGACTGTATGAGTTTGAATCCTCCACCATTTCTGAGCCTTGGACTGTTTCTCTGTGCCTCAGTTTCCTCACCTGTCAGCAATTTGCGTAACACCAGTACTTACCTGTACGATTGTTTGGAGGGTCAAATAAATTAGCACTAGCAGCAGTGTGTGGAACAGGATGAATGCTCTATGTGTATTAGCTTAAAAGCCTTTTCTCCTCCCTGACAAAATTCAATGCAGGCCCCTGGCTGCCCAGTCCTGCTGTGCCCTGCTTCCCGGGAAGTCGCTGAGGTCCCTCCGAGGCTCAGCAGGGTCCCAGGGCACACAGTTCGACAGCCACTGCTCCCCCTGAGGACTGAGGACACTCCACTCTCCAGTTGACACCATAAGCCTGCCCACGTCACAAAGTCTCTTGTGCAAAGACAAGGGAGCCAGCTCTCTTGGGAAGGCTCCACGGGAACGATGCTCCCTCTTCAGGGCCCTCACCCCCACTGTGTTGGGTTGATGACGGACGCCCAGCCGGGCTGAGGGGTGAGGTTCCTTGGACCACACTGAACAGCCGGCCTAAGAGCATGGACAGTGGATGCCACACACCCCGGAAGAGAAGGAAAGCCCACCACAGAGACTTCCAGAAACCTTAACACAACAAGATACAAGACACAGGTGGGCACAGACCTCATCTAAAATCACTGCACACCACATTGGCATTTCAATGTTAACTGAACACCTACTGTGTGCTAATTATTAGGCTAGGTGCCAGAAATACAGAGCAGAGAAGGCAGGTCCCAGAATCCCCAGAGCTGAAACCTGGCAGGAAAGATGACCTCAAAAATAACTGATGCTCATATTCTGTGGGATGTAATGTAATAGATTGTATATTATATATTACATAATGTTATGGGTTACATATTAGATATTGTATGTTATGTATGTGTACGTATGTGACACATTATGTGTATGTGTGTAACATGTCCAACATGTACAGGGAGGCTGAAGAGAAGGTAGCCCCCACCTCCCTGGTGGGGGGACATCCGGGCAGGTGAGGAGGGCGTGGCTACAGGGTTGTTTGCAGGGGGATTAACTTGGTTCAGTAGGAAAAACGATGTTGGGCCTGGCTGGGTATGAATGACAGCTCTGGCCCTTTCTAGCTGCACAATCTTGGGCACCAGGATTTTAAACACTTTTTGGGGCACCAGTGAAAAGAACTAAGGCCCAGGCACCCCCGTCAGGCAGGCAGAAGGTGATCAATTGATTGCCCAGGAGAGAGAGTGAGAAAACTTGGCAGAGGCTGCATTCGAACGAGGCCGCCAGGAGGGGTTGAGCTGAGCTCAGAGTCAGACAAGCAAGCAAGAGGCCCTCGTGGGAGCCCGGGCAGCACGGCCCCGACCCTGCATTTATGCTGCGTTATCATTGCCATCGGCGCAATCTGGACCATCGTTCCTCCTCCTTCCTGTCTCCCTGGGATGTCTGGGGACACATGAGAACCAGGCTGGGGCGGGGGTGGGGGTGGAGATCTGAGATTTCAGAAGAAAAGCAAGCCGTGAGCTGAAAGGTTGATTATTTTACTTGGGGAAGCCATGTGTGGGCAATGGTTGTGGGTTTCTCTGGGTTTATCAGAAAATCCTAACAGAAAAGAGGTTATTTAACCAAGACCAGGAAGGAATGTGCAGATATTTTAAAATATTAAATGGAATTCCTAAAGGCCCATAATACGATGCCTCCCTTTCCAGGCCTGGCTGATCTGACCGCGAGCTGTGACCAGAGCCTGATAAATCAGAAGGTTGTTGAACTTGGCTGTCCTGGTCCCACATGATGGGCCCCTCTCAGGACTGTACAGCCAGGGCACCCAGCCTGGCTGCTCACACGATGAGACACCACTGCCTTCTAGGCTGCGTTTGGAGTGTGATTTTCAGAGACATTCCCTTAAACGCAGTTGGAGGTAAGACAATGATGAGTCTCAGTCATCACATTCCAGGCTTCCAATGAGACTCGGGACCTGTCGGGGCTTGGGCTTCACACCCGCCAGCCTGTCAACAGATGCGATTAACCCAGGAAGAAGGCTTGGGGAGATGGCAAGTAAAGCAGGCTGTGGGGCCATGCATTACACTAGGACATAAGCAAGCAAAGTTTTATCAATGTGTGGAGGTGAACAGTCAAGTTCATAACTGGGAAGGAGAAAGGGCAAACTGTTTCAGAAAGAACTGGTTAGAATTTCAACGTATAGAAGCATCCATAGGGGCTTCCGCACCTCTGAGTCCCAGCGTGCTTGGAATCCCTTCACCTCCTTCTGCCTGGCTATCTGAGCCCCCCCAACTCTCTCAGAGCTCCTGTGAATTTCTAGCTGCCTCTGTATTATAAGAATTTGGGGGAACTATCTTACTGCCCCTATTAGGATGGACACCCCTTGAAGGCATGGTCCCATAACCAACTCATCTTTTCCTGCTGTTGGATTAATGTAAAAGCTTTGAGTTTTATCTTAAGAAACCATACTTCCCCAAAGCGTCCTCCATTTCAGAAGGGGATAGGGATTATTCCATTCTCCTGTGTGTAGGAGACGGGACAAGGCCGGGGGCGGGGGGTGTCCAATTCTGCCACCATCAGGTTCCTGGCTATGTCTAATGAACAACAGGCAAGGTTTAACACTTCATGGCCAAGAGATTGTTGAGAGAACCAGAGGCTGTAACTTTTACCACTAAACGGCTTAGAAGCCTCATAAGTTAACACCTTCCAACCCTTCCCTGGTGTGAGCAGTGGCTATAGAACAGCTTTGAAAACAGACAGCATTTGCAACCAAGCAGAAGAGGGAGAGGGAACAAGGGGATAAACAGGAGACAGGAGCCAAGAAGCCTTTATCTAGAGCAGAGTTCTGCACCTCCACACTAGAGAGGTTTGGGGCTGGGTTGTTCTTTGTGGTGGGGGCTGGTCTGTGTGCTATAGGCAGTCTAGCAGCTCCCCTGATTTGTACCCTCTAGGTGCCAGCAGCACCCCCAGATATGACAATCAAAAATGTCACTGCCGAATTGTCCCCTGGAGGGAGGGGGTGCAATACTGCCCCTGGCAGAGAATCCCTCGGCTACAGTCAGCTCAGCCACTAATCAGCAATGGGATGTAAAGATTGCCAGGAAATTTCACATCTCAGAGGCCTTCGGGTTCTCATCCAGGAGACAAGGAAACGGGACTAGATCAGTGTTTCCCCACACAGGTGTAATGCCTCACCTAAAGGTGCCTGAGACAATTGCTGGGTGTACACAGAGATAGCGTAAGTAACACCAGGTCACACAGAAATGTGTTCTCTTTTCCCACTCCGTGCATTCTGATCAAAGCAGGAAGACCATCTCTGCTCAGGGCTGAAAGTCCTTAACTTCTCTGCAATTCTGATTATAGGAACAGAGGGAGAATTCTCAGGCTCAGAGCCTTGGGAAATCCACAGAACCTAAATCTTTGATGATGTTTTTTTCATTGTATCTTCTATTTATGTCCAGTGACCCTAGATTCCATCTATGATAGGGACACAGAGTTTCCTTTTAAAGTATGTTTACTTAAGTAAATATGAAACCCTGTAGAAAAATATTAAGAAAATAACGGTCCAGGTACCACATGGCAAAGAGTCCGAGGGTACCACGAGAGCCCGAGGACGGGAAGGCTAACTCTGCCCCGCCTCCATAAATTTCTAACTTCCTACTGCACGTTCCTCGGAGTCTCTTATTAAACTCAAGTCTTGAGGTGACATCAATACTTTAAAAATTCTTGAAGTCAAAGGTTGGTCATTTGTCATCTGTTGTGGGCTGAATAGTGTCCCCCCCCACCCCAAATTCATATGTTGAAGTTCTAACCCTCAGTACTTCCCTCAGAATGTGATCTTATTTGGAAATCAGGTCATTGCCCATGTAATTCGCTAAGGTAAGGTCACACTGGAATAATGTGGATCCTTGATCCAATATGGCTGGTGTCCTTATAAAAAGGGGACATTTGAATACAGACACGCCCATGCACAGGGAGACTGTCACCTAAAGGCGAATGCAGACAGCAGGGTGCGGCTTCAATGCGCCAGGAAATGCTAAAGACGCCGACAAAGGATCTCTCTGCGAGGTGTGCAATGGATTCTCCCTCGTGACCTTCAGAAGAGACCAACACCATCACTACCTTGATCTTGGGACTTTCAGCCTCCAGATCTGTGGAACAATAAATTTCTGTTGTTTAAGCCACTCAGTCAGTGGCACTTTTTCTTACATCAGCCCTAGCGAACTAATACATCAAATAGTTTCTCCGGTTGGTGACTGTGTGTTGCACTCTGACTCTCCTTGTAGGGCAGGAAAGGCAGACGTAGCTGCCGAAGAATTTGTGTTCACTTAGAGATAGAACACTAATGACAAAGGAAGGCAAAAAAAAAAAATCTCTCCACACCATCTGTGTTTATATATCTTTATATATTTGCCATATTTACAGCTCTACAAATTGAATAAATTAGATATTTGCTCATTGCTTTTTTTTCTCCGGTTACCTACAGTTGGTCAGTCTTGAATGTGAAAGACAGGTGCCCAGCTGTGGCACAAAGGGGGGCCCCAGGGTGGAGGTGAAGCCGGGTCTAGAATGCAGGTCTCCTAGCACAGACATTTCTAACCAGACCTCAGAGCCTGCAGGGTTCACACCGTCCGTCTTCCCCCCAGAAATGTCCTGGGCATCTCGTGCAGACATTCACACCAATGGGGCTTTCCAATCAGAAGGCTCTGGCTCTCTGGGGACGCTTGGAGGAGACCCCACAGTTCCCAGCATGGGGGTGTGTGGGAATTCATGACCCGAAGCAAGCTCTCGATCTAAAGGATGCTGCAGTGAGTGACGAAAGCAAAGCCCTTTGAGCCCTCCTGCAAAAAGTGGTGACCCATCCGAGTCGAGTCGGTGATGAGCAGCCCCGCAGGTGACCAGGGGCCCATCCCACACGGCCCGCAGTGGAAGAAACTAGAGGTTTACCTTATGAAACACCAAATCAGAACCCAGGCCTCTGAGGTTCCTGCCAGCTAGCTAGGAGACTGCAATTCCATCTTTTTGGTTAAGAAAAACACACCTAAAATTATTCATCTCCGCAGTGACAACAACAAATCAGCAGAACTCATGATCCGCTGATGTTTTCTTTCCATCTAAAATAAATGCACCATAATCCCACACCTCTGGTCACAACTGTAAGTGTGAGACATCAATAATCAGGCTTGAATGTTAAAGGGCGGTCCTTATTTTCCCTTCTATGAAAGAAGCCAAATATAAACCAGGGCCAACAAGGATGTAGGAAGCCAGAAAGCACAACCGCCCAATGGCAGGCGTGGTCTAACCTGCCTTGCGGGCTGTTCCGCCAGCTCCCGTCCTGGAGGTATTAACTCAGACATTGACTGGACATCTGTGTGGCAGATGCTATGCTGGGAGCCGGGGCTTTGTCAATGATAAAGCCGACACAGCTTCTGCCAATGACACTTGTTTGTATTCCAGGCAGGGACACAGCTCATGAACAAGTAAATACAAACACTCGCTCATAGATCATGCAACTTCTGCGAAGAACAGGAGAGTGATATGGGGGTGAGCAGTGAGTTGCAGTGACAGCAAAGGTCCCTCTAAGGAAATGACATTAAGCCAACACATGAGACCAAGTTAACCGTATGAGTTAACACAAGGGACTGCCACCTTCTGCCTGTACCCCAGGCATGAGTCGGGTGGACCCCAGCTCCAAGGCCACATGGCAGAGGAGCTAGAAATTCTGAAACAGTTAAAACAAAATACAACTAGACTTCAGAGAACACAAGACCCAGGAGGATACAAGCCAGGGGAATACTTGCTTTCACAGACTGCGGACATGACCTTGAGGTAAGGGAAGACGCTCAGAAAGCCCTTCAGAGCAGGGTCCCTCTCCAGCACCCACCACTGCGCTCAGGGCCCTGACGACAGGTTTTGAAGGAAGCAACAGAATCATGAGCTTTTACCCTCTGGCCCCCAGGGCTCTGGGAAGGTGTCAATAAGGAGGGCCTCCAGCATGACCCCTCAACATTTTATCACCACGAGTGGAACTTGGTTACAAGTTTTAAATATTGAATAAAAGCTTCCCGATTCCTAGTCCCTCGCTGGCACAACCTCCCCAAGGCAAACCTGGAAAATCCCTAGGCTGCCAGGTCCCTGGAGCTCAGAGTTCTCCTCATCCTGGCCCCACCCGCCAATGGAAAAGAACTGGGATTTCAGTGGCTGGGCTGCTTCTAGGGGTACCTGCTGGGGACACGTGTGTGCTCCCCACCCACACCCCACAGGGAAATCCCAGTCCACTGGGTTGAACCCCATCCTCCCTCTCTGGCCCAGTTGGTTTCACACCCTCGAACAACGCTGCCCAAATAACCAAGCAGTCAAGTGTGGCCCGGGGCCAGGAAAAATGCCTTGAAAAGCACTGGGCCCTTTGGATCCGATGGCGCGCAGCCTGCCTGGGACACTGCCCAGTGTGCAAAATGAATGTGAAGACCTGGTAGAGTGAGGGGAAGAAGGAGCCCCAGACCCTGCCACTGGCGTAACAGTAGAGGGTCAAGTCCATGGATCACATGGTGACCCTGAAGGGGGTGTTTCCCAAGTCTATGGAAAGCTCTGGCATGGTAATACGGAGGTGGGGAAGCAGGGGTGGACACTGGGACCCTCGTGCCTCTTTTCATGACACACCTGACTGGCCAGGGCACACCTGGGCGCTGGGGCAGGCCAAGCTCTCCAACAGTTGTCTACTGTTCCCTGTGCAGAGAGGCCTGGCTGCCTCGCTGCTCACAGACAGGGGGGTTTTTCTCCTCCGCGGTGGGCCACGCCTTCCCCAGACGCGTTTTCCCTCCGTCCAAGGGTTCTGTCCAAGCCCCAGGCTCTGACCACAAAAAGTGCCCTTTTCTTTGGCGGGCTCACCTCAGACGTGAGGTGCCAGGGAGCCAAACCGCCTGCTAAAAGGACATCCCCAGCACATTTCTTTCTAGTCGGAGGGTCGGACCCTGGCTGGTGGCCACAAACAGCACACTTGCCCCCACCACCCCCACCCCGGGGGCTCCAGAACGGCTGCCTTGGTTCCTGCTTTCTCCATGGCAGAAATCAGTTACCTGAAGGATCTACTGGCTTACACAGGGTGCTCCAGGCTGACCCAAAGCAGGTCCAGCAAATCTGTGGTGACCCCAGCGCGTCAGGCCCCATGGGAGCTGCTGCACTCCCTCCAGTACCTCTCTGAAAACAAAAAAAGTAACGGTGATGCCCTTCCCCACTGAGTGGGGGAGACAACACTCTCCACCAAAACATCCCAACACACTCACTGTTAGGGGCTGGCACCCCAACGGTGGGACCGAGGCACACTCTTCAAGAAAGTTTACAGGATTTCTTGTGTTAAAAAAAAAAAAAACACGTTTTTTTGGGTCACACAAAACCTGGTTGTGAAAGGAAAAGAAAATGCCAGCCCTATTTGACAGACAGCAGATTGATGGCCGTTTTTTAAAGCCTCAAGTACATCACAAGACCCGGCCCACCCACTGCACTGCCCCGACTGTAAACAAGGCCGGGCGCCCACTCCCGCCCTCCCCCCATCGGGTCTGCGGTCCTCCACCTCTGAGCGGCCCTTGTTTCCCTCCCCTGGGCCCTGGTGGGTTAAAAAGATGCCCAGCTGTCTATCTATGGAGAGTCCACCAAGGCGCACCGCGGGCGAACCCTCCAAGACAAACACGGCCGCTCACGCCTTCCCCGTCGGCAGGCGGCCGCAGATGTTAATAAACACGGTTGGGGTTTATGGGCTGCCCATCCATTTCTCCATCCATTTTATGCCCGACAGGTCAGGAGATGGGTTTTTGTTTTTTTTTTTTTTTAATTTTCCCCTTCCCTTTAACGTACGAACTCAGTAAACTGTTGTCAGGCTTGGCGATAAATTTATGAATTTTGGCCTCCAGATGTGGCTGGAAACAAAAGTAAACACAGGGTGTGAGCGGCTGCATTTCAGGTTTGTGCCCTGTGAGGCTGAATCTGCAAAAAGCAGGGCTGAGAGAGGCTCGTTCGCCCTTTCCAACAAGACACCAGGGGACAGAGTTTTCCTAAAGGTAGGGATGCTCTCCCAGAGCAGGAAAGAGATGCCAAGGTCCCCTGGAAACGTTAGGGTAAGGGTCCAAATGCAGAGATTTGGACCCCTTTTCGTAGTTATTCTGAGTCCAAGCCCCTCTGACCTGGTGGGGCCCTCTGACAACACCAGCCAAGACACAGCCAGATGGGAGGAAGGTCTTTGGATCAGAAAAACTGAAAAAAATCCTAGCATGAAATCAACTTTTTTGGTGTCATGTGTCCAGAAAGAAGAGATAGGGCGGTGTTCGGAAAAGAAGCAAAGAATCAAATGTAGACTGATGGGCCTGTCTGTTCCAAACGTGCACCAGTGGATTCAATTGGACTTTGTAGATCAACAGAGTGGGGGGGACTGGGGCGTCTTTCAAATCAAAAGTCCAGCTTACCTACCCATAGTGAGAAGCAGGACAGAAAACAACACGCACATCTGAAAAACGCAATGTGTTGTAATTTGGCGTTTCTTGGGCTTTTTCTTTAGCAGGAAAAAGAGCGGAGAGCTCTAGGCACAACATCCGACTGAAGTGGAATACCGCATGTCTGTTCCGAGTGTATTTGCTTTAGCGAAGTAATAAAACAAAAATTCATACGGCAAAGGCTTTCCTGGTAACAACTCAGTGGAAATATTTGTGAAGTCGTGACCAACTGCACAAACTGAAGATGTTTCCCCTGGAAATGGCTCGGTGAGGGGGGAAACTGACAGGCAGACACGTGTACTAACGAGGGGGAGTGGTCATGACAATCCACCCTGTTCAGCCCCAGAGACGCGCCCGATAAATCACCTCCAAACGCTGAGCAACGCATGACCACATCTGCCTGAAAACGGGACCAGGGAAGCCATCGGGAAAGTGCCGCTTTGGGGAGGTCATTAGCTATATGCTTGGGACTTACGTTAAAAGAAAATGAGTTGGGTTTTATACGTATGGACTTTAGGTCCTGTTTTGTTTTTTAAATGAAACTTTTCAAGACAAACCTTAAGGATTTCCTCCTCTGGATAAGAAGTCACAGAATCATCAAAGTACATCCTCGGAAAGACTCATGAAAGGTCAATGAACAGTTCTCCGCCTCTGCACTTTGATGTCACCGGGACCTCAAGGCACGCAGCTAGCTGAGTCATCCTGTAGACCCGAAATGTGCTTTCCTAACCTGAAATGTGCTTTCACATTTTTTGAAATTAGATGACGGGATTAAAGATGGGAGATTTTGCATAAAAATCGGGATTTCTGGATGGTCCTGGGAAATGAGAAGATCTAGCAACCCCACACCCATATCCCTACACAGGAGCAAGCAGCCAGAGCTCAGGAGCAACTGCCCTTTGGGGCAAAACGTGTGTGTTCTCCAGTGTGCGGCCACCCATTCCATGCAAAAGCACCAGACTGACTACCCGGGTGAAAAGTCATCTCCACAGCGCGCTTCTTATCTGATCCCTCTGATGTGAATGCCAAAGGCAGGTGTTGATCCACTAAGCCCTCCTACCTACACAAATGGCTTGGTAAAAAGAGGCTCAAAGATAAGAGAGGGCTCAACATCAATGACTGGTACTCCAAGGTTTCCCCGGTGCAAACCAGGAGAGCCTTACATGCTGTCTCACTCCAAAGCTCCTTAGGTGCTGCCCAGCAGGTGGCATGAAGGGACCCAAGACAGCAACCAGCAGGCAAAGTCATCCCTCTCTCTGTCCTGATGTTTGAGTTACCATCACGTGCGGCTCACCATATCAATGTATTCTCAGTGGCTTATGATCTTTTCAAAGGCTTACACTACAGCAGATGTGTTTGTGTGAGGACACAGGAGCCAGTTTGAAGGAGCTCCCATTGGCCAAATCTGGGACATTATGAGCATCAAATTAAGTAGTTAGTGAATTGTAAACCACTGAATACCTAAGAATTCAAGAGTTCATGCCAGTAGTGAACAAACAGATGTATAAGTAAACAGAGGAGAGAAGTGTCTTGCCAACAGCAGAATGCCAAGAACCAAACCATAAATGTTGAGAGAGCATCAGAGTTGGAAAATTGCTTGCAGCCACTGTGATAAAGATTGGAAAATCATCACTAGGCACTAACTCTAGGAGGAACTTTTGATGAGGATCTTTGCATGACCTTAAAATGTCTCCCCAACAGCCTGCTTAGCAGTTGCAAGGGAGGAAAAAGCGAAGTGGAGAAATCAGACAACAGCTGATACAGGTGGCCAAAATGAACATCACCAGTTACATAGACAGACAGGCACTGGGTGTCTTCAGATGTGACGTGCTGTGAAAGACACTGTATCATCCAGCCAATAGCCTGAACGTACAACCTCAACCTGGTCACCAGGAAACTTCAAACACAAAATGACAAAATTTCCATTAACAAAATGGAGAAGGGAGAGACTGCATTCTTTAAAAATGTCCGTGTCACAGGAGACAGAAAGGCTGTGGAAATGTTCCAGATTAAAGGGGCCACAGAGACATGACGGCTCAACGCAACCAGCGACCCCACACTGGATTCTTGGCCAGAGGGAAACAGGGTCACTAAGCACACCACAGTGCAACAGAAAAACCAGGCACATGGATGGAGACTAAGGAAAAGTATCCTGTCGGTGTACGTTTGTGAAGATGAATACTGAACTTTTCTTGGGCATGGACACGATTTTTATTAGATATTGACACCTAATTATATAAGAGCACACAACTCTTCTTAGGAAAGGCACACTGATGTATTCAGAAGTAAAGGCCCATGTAACTTACCCTCAAGTGGTTTAGAAAAAAAAAATACAGAGAAATAGAGGAGATAGATACAGCAAGTGGGGTAAAGTGTTAAGAGCAGGTGAATCTGGATAAAATGTGTATGAGTGTTTCTTGTACTATTTTTAGAATGTTTAAACTGTTTCCAAATTAAAGTTAAAAACAGGTCACTCAGAGTGGGAGGAGCAAATACTACGGAAGGCAGAGGTTGGAAAGGCTTCATGTGAGTCTGCGAGACAGATAACTCTTATTGTTAAAAGTGGCCGGGCTTCCCAGGCAAAGGTAAGAGCAGGCACCAAGATCAAGCAACTGGAACCTAAGTGCCTGCTGGGAAAATACAATTGCCCACCACGGACCATACACATCCAAGCGGAATGGACTCTGAGGCCGGAAAGGGAGCCTGTGCAGACCAGGCAGCAGGTTAAGGAGCTTACTTTCCGAATGCAGTCTACTGTAGGAGCAGGAAGGCTTTCAACGGAAGGAAGGTGGTTATATGGAAAGGTGCACAACTACTAGTATGTGGGCAGGCGAAAGGGATGGGCACCGAGACAAGGCAACCAAATGGGAGCCACCACCAAAGTCCATGGTGGCGGTCACCAAATGGCCACCAGATTAACGCCAGTGCCACAAGACGTAGGCTAAGTGTTGCTAGAAGACCGAATACGTCATGTTTTACACTAACAGGTTGTATTTTCACATACTTTGTAGATAAGATACTAAATCATTAGTCAGTGAATGCGGGTCTGAAAATATGTGGGTTTTCACATTCAAGAGGATGAGAGGCTCCGGGGAGAGGGGGAGGCGTCAGCGTCCCATCTAGGGAGGAAGAGGAGAAAAGGCGGACCACGTGTGCCGGACAAGGTGGGGGACCTTTACTCAGCTGCAGCACATCTGTTGAAGAGAGCAGGGTGGGGCACACCCCCAGGAGGGGCAGAGAGGAACAAGACACAAACAAACAAATAAACAGTGTTTTTGAAAAGCCAAAACTACAGCTATATTTTAAATCAGCAATTTTCAACTGGTGCACTGCAAGAATTTTTAAAACATGCAATACCTGACTACTTAGCCAGCAGCACAGATTTCTTTCCCCTTGGATTGTCAAATTTAAAAAAATGACAAATCAGCACAACGATAGCCGTCCAATGTGAATGAATCAAAATTATACCTATTTTTTGTCAGATCATCAAAAAATATATTTTTGGTGTGCCACACATTTTTAGTAATTAGTTTATGTGTGCCATGAGGTGAAAAAGGTTGAAAACGCTGTATTAAATCATAATGATGAGCTGAGTAATAATCAAAAGGTAAAAAGAAAGTAAAACTGAATGCCATGTCCAGATAAATGATGTTACCCTCACGGGACATGAGGAAACCTAGCGCTGAACACAGCCTGGGACGAGAGGACATTGGACTTCTAGGGTAATGAACTTGAGAAGGAGACCTAGAAAGAGATACACAGAGCTGGAACTGAAGAAATCTCCAGGCTACAGACGTAGGTATGGAAGTCATCTTTTATGACGGGTATGGAGGAAGCCATGGCAGCGGATTGGCTGAAGCTCATCCCCGTGGGCAGAAGGTGGGCTGGGAGGAAGTCTGTGGGTGGTCATCCCTGAATAGTCAAGGGTGAATTCAGGGAGGAAGAACTAAGAGAAAGCAACTAGATCAGAAGTGGTTTGGAGGGAACCACGTGGCCAAGTAGTAAAAGCGGGAGTCTGATTTCTAGCAGGAAGGGATGGGTGATCTGTTAAAATAAGATACCAGATTCACAGAAATCTCTACCTCTCTGCGGGAAGGGTGAAAAAATGTGTCAAAGTTCAAGAAAGTTTTAAGCTAAGAAAGGCCCTTATGCATGTTCCCAGATGGCTGGTGAGAAAGAGCATTAGAGAAAAGAGAGGGAGCAATCATTTATGTCTCTTTTGTCAAGCACAGGAATGATTCTTTGGGCTCAGCTAGAGAGAGGATGGCAATTCAGGACCTGGGCAGGCAGGCAGGAAGCAGCAATTCTTCAGATGCATAGATGGGGAGAGAAGGGCAACTTCAATGTCAAGAATGGACTGCAAAGGGTCAAGGTGAGGATGAGGCATGAACAAATCAGAGAGGCTGGGCTTCTGAACTCTCTCACCCATATTCGTGCTTTGGAGAAGGGAGGGGTTGAGTGGGATTGGGCAAGAGGCACACAGAAGTGGCTGGGAGAGAGGCAGAAAGGGCCAGAGTAGAAAGGTGACGGACAGGGAGGAGACCAGGTTAGGGATGTTTTGATCCCAGTGGGAGCCCCCTCCCTTGTCTTCCTTCCATTCTATCTGCATATCATTTACCTCGTTTAGTTAGAAACCATGGTAACAGGAAGCCTGAAGAAATGATTGAAATGCTAGGAGGACACCGTGCCACATGGGGCCACACTTCTGTTTTCTGGGGAACTGGATCCTTAGCAACAAAGGGTGAGATGACAAGCAGGCCATGGCTGACTGTTCCGACAACCGGATTTGACCTTTATGGGACAAACGAGCTGGCTGCAGCTGTGGCCAGGCTGTGGCTCAGGGACAACTGAAGACTGGGTTCCCAAAGTCACGCCAGCTCTAGGGGCTCTGTGCCAGGAGCGCCCTCTCCCTCCTGCCGGCTCATGCCCCACCCCAGCCCTGCTCTCACAGTCCTTCTTCCTATCCTGTGACAAGTGATCAGCTTCCTCACAGGACACAGGAGAAACCTGGTCTAGATTTTGCTGCTACTCGTGGGTCTCTGTCAGTGGCTATTTGCTCTATATCCCTCTCCCCATCCATACTCGGTGCTTCCTAACCACAAGGTCACAGGGAACGGTGCTATGGACTAAACGTTCTGTCCTCCCACCAAAATTCACTATGCTGAAACCCAGTATGATGGTGTTTGGAGATGAGGCCTTTGGGAGGAACTAGGTCATGAGGATGGGGCCCTCATGATGGGATTGGTGCACTTATGAGACCTGAGCGAGCTTGCTGCCCCTCCTCCCCAACCATGTGCAAACACAATGAGAAGACAGCCATCTATAAACCACGAAGAGTCTTTATGAAGAACCTGACCATGCTGGCATCCTGATCTCAGACTTCCTAGTCTCTAGAATGTAAGATATAAATGTTGAGTGTTTAAACCCCCAAGTCTATGGCATTTTTGCCATAGCAGCCCAAGCA
Organism: Tonatia bakeri; assembly: GCA_004024845.1. Taxonomy (NCBI): domain Eukaryota; kingdom Metazoa; phylum Chordata; class Mammalia; order Chiroptera; family Phyllostomidae; genus Tonatia; species Tonatia bakeri. Next base: position 104,660 of record PVIA01002823.1, on the reverse strand, counting down.
GACAAACACAGAAGGTTGAGGCTCTCGATGGACACACAAACAAGACTTAGAGCGACCCACAAAGCCCTGTGCCCTGGGCCAGCCACATGGGGCCTCTGCGCCCGAAGAGCTCCTTCAACCCAAGCCTAGTGGAGTTACCAACACAAAAACACACCCTCATTCCCACTCCTCCAGCTCCGACGTGGCATACGTTTTCTGCCTTCATTTACTCAGTCCATGGTAGAGAATGTTTAAGGGCCAGTGGCACAGCGCCCACACGTCTCCCCCTGGAGCTCGTCCCCTGGGGCCAGGAGACCCAAAGACCCACAGTGACCCACAGGCGGTATGGAATGTCTCTTGAATCCTGTGGATTCCATTTTTTTTTATTTTTAACCCTTGGGAAATAGTACGAAACGCAGGCTGGCACCCTGCAGTTTCTGCCTCCCAAGCCCGCCCTCCTCATTTTTCTTCCTGACACCTCGGCGCGGCTCCCCTTGGGCCAGGGCCAGGAGTGTCTGGGATGAGCACGAAGGAAATACCCCAGGGCCCACAGACACCTACAGGCTGCTCGCTCCATGGTGGTCCCTGTCGAAGCGGTCACGGCCAGTGGCCAGACGCCCTCGGTCCATAGGGCTCTGGCTCTGCCAACCACAGGCGTCTTCAAACAGAGCCTGCGAAGAGAAGCCCTGCTTCTGCTCCACACCCACCGCCTTCCCGGGAAACAGGGTCCGCAAGGAAAATATTTTCCTAAAGTAACTGCCTGGTTTGGGGGGCTTGCCTGCCATCGGGGGATTTTTTATTTTTTACTGTTTTGTTATTATTATTATTTTAGGAAAAGCATTTAGCAGCCCCTCTGTACAAGCTGCCTACAGAGAGCAAAAGAAAAGAAATGTCTCTCTCTCTCTCTCTCTCTCTCTCTCTCTCTCTCTCTCTCTCTCTCTCTCTCCCCAGACCCGCCTGAATTTGAGGTTTGGCTCTGGACACCAAGACAGGGCTGGCCGAGGGAAAGGTGTGCCTCATGAAGGACCTACCCAAGAGTCCAGCAACTGTAAAACTGAATCTCAACCCTCCCCTCGCCTAGCTCCCAGCCCGACGGCCGCTGACTCACTTCACCTCTCTTGCCTTGGTGGCTCCATCCAGTAAAACACGGGACTCCTGACCTCACTGGAGAGCAGGAAGATTAGCTCATGTTTATAATGTGCTTTGAAGATGAAAAAGCTTGTGCCTAAAGGGGGCTATTATTATTATAACTACCTGTGAAAAAAGAGAAAAAAGATTCCCATCTATGCCTAATGATCAGCTGGAAGCGCCCAGGAGCCAGAGGTACAGGGAGTCAATCCTTGTAGGCAATTACCCTCCGCAGCTGGTACTTATGCCCGTGGCGTGGAGACAGCGGTTCCCAAGTTTGGGATGAGGAACATCACCGGGTGGGGGGTGGTGATTTTGTTTCAGAGGGAGGGACTAGCTCTCCTTAATCCCACGGATCACATTTAAATAGAAGGCTCTGCTCAGGTGGCCTGGCCGTGACTTCTCCTAGTGCTAATTCCCCTTCAGCATAAAGAGAAAGACAACCTCGAGCCCAGGGGACAAGAGCATCGTCCTAGAATTTATAAACATGGTTTTGATTTCATTGTGCTTAGTATTTTTTTTCTTTTTTACTTTGTACGGGCACTGTCACTGGTTCACTAAATATTTTTAAGTAGTGCTTCTTTAAACACAAGTCCTTCCACCTCAGTCAGCCCTACTGGCATGTAATTCTTTGTGGGGGGGTGGGGGGCCATCCTAGGATGCTCAGCAGCATCCCTGGCCTCGTCCACCCACCGGATGCCGGTAGCATCCTCCCACCCCCAGTGGTGACAATTCAAAATGTCTCCAGACATTACCCAGTATCCCCTGGGGAGCAACCTCCTTCTTCTCTTGAGAACTACTGCTTTTAAATCAATACTTAAAAAAAAAAAAAAACTTAAACAGCTTTAAGTAGTAAAGGTTAAACTAAAACGTTTGCCAGAGAAGCATTCTTGCCCACGTCTGCTCCAACTCCAGGACCTCGGTTCAAGGTCCCGAGGGCAGGCTGGCATCAGTTCTGGGCCCCTCATATCCAAATACCATCATTCCGAAAGGCCCCGCTGCGCGCTGACGGATGGACAAGAGTTTCGCCCATGTCTGAGTCACACACAAGAATGTTTAGAAACCATTTCTATTTCAGGCCTTTTCCCGGGGGTCAGGCCCGGCTTATCAGATCTCCCGAGCTTAGAGGATACTTGATCGTCATGGCCGGCGTAACTGCTTAGAAGCCAGAAAAAGGATGAGATCAGGACAGTCATTGGGAAACGTGGGGGGAGCCCATTCAGAAATGTTCTGGGGTTCCAGGTGGGTCTTACAAGACCCCCTAGTTCTTTCTCCCAGGGGAGAAACTGAGGCCCAGCGAGAGAGGGTCCGTGTTGTGTCCCGGGACAGGTTCAGTCTACGGCAGAACAGGCCTAGTGAGGAGGCCTCCTTCACCATGAATTTTCTCCCACACTGCGCTGTGCCTGCAGTGCGCAGGCTAAAGAAAGCGTCACCCCGTTACTCAGAGGATGAGGCAAAGGCTTACAAATGGGCTGCTTTGAACATTTAAAAATCAGTGGCAACAAAACTACTTAAAGGAAAGAATTAAAATCTGCATTGGCAGCCACTCAACAGGCAAGAGGAAAGTGTGCCCTATCACCACCCCCACCCAGCACCCACCAGGCCTGTCCCATCACCACCTCCAGCCCAGCACCCACCAGGCCTGTCCCATCATCACCCCCAGCCCAGCACCCACCAGGCCTGTCCTATCACCACCCCCACCCAGCACTCACCAGGGGCAGCCGGCGAGCAGCCTCTATTGAAGCTCCTTGGCACAGCTTCCCCTGGGCTTTCCACGGGGGGTTCCCCCCCCCCCTCTCTCCCCAGCATTCTCATTCCTCACCTCCTTGTCCCTAGATCACAAGGAAGTTAAGTGGCTAAACTTCCTGGTTCATGCAAAGTTAAGACTGTCAATTACAGAGACACCAGGAAAAAAAAAATGGTCTAATTTCGAAGACTTGGTGTCAGCTCTGCGCAGAGACCAGCACCAAGAATCTAAAACAAAGCCACAACTCACAAAAGGAGTCTCTCTTGGGCCATCAGCAAAAAGGACCTGGGAGAAACACAGGACTGCAGGCACAATCTCCAGAACCAGAACCCTGTCTCTCAGGGCTTCAGCATGTGGAGGGAGCCCCCAGGCACCGTGAGGACAGCCCTGGGAAGCAGGTGTACTGCTCCCACTGTAAAAATGAATAACCTGGAGGCCACGCCACAGTTATCCCTACTTTATAATTTGGAGAGTGAAACCAACTAGGCTCGAAACAGATATTAACATGGCAATTTACAATGCTTAGTCTATCAATGGGCTATCCTACCAATCAAGAAATCAGCATTCACTGAGCCTGCCACATGAAGCTCAGAGCTAGCCCTCCTAGGGCCAGCCGGACACACAGGCCATGGTCTAGTCCCTGGCACCCACTTAGAGAGATGCCACATGTGGTATGTGATTCACTGAACAAATCTGAGTGGCATGGTTTCTACATGGGATGAAGTCAGGAGGAAAATGCCCAAGGGCTGAGGTTGCTTTATGGAAAAGCTGGATCTGGAACAGTGAGGAAGACCCAGGCCTGCAGAGAAGGCCCAAGGTGGGCAGTTCTGGCAGGAGAACAGGTGTGGGCAAAGACTGCAGGGTAAGAACACATAATTCTGCAGCGCTGTCTATCTCTATTCTCTGCAGCCCAGACAGTGAAGCTAATCCATTGTCCACCATCAACTACATCAGGATGCTTTCCAGTGTCTACTTGGCATGCCCTGGCCAGTAGCTAAGTTAGTTAGAGCATTGTCCCGATATGCCAGGGTTGTGGGTTCGACCCTTGGTCAGGGTACATACAAGAATCAACTGGTGAATGCATAAATAAGTGGAATAAAAAATTGATGTCTCTCTGTCCCCCCATTCCTCTTTCTAAAATCTATATTTTTTAAAAAGCATGCTATATGTCCCGTCCAAAAACTAACACCAAAAAAAAATTGTACCTGAACTCATTTCTGTTCAGCTTTAGAATGCCAGTAACTTTTTTTAAGTAACAATTTTCTACTTCACTTAAAAGCACTTAGCAGGAGACGGCCTTTCTTTATCCAAAAGCATCTGCTGTGTCCCTATTAGGTGCCGTCCCTTTGCCAGGCCCTGAGACTAGAAACATGGACCCCACTCTTTCTAAGAAGACTTCAGTTTAGACTGGGGGACATTGAGGGGAGAGTGAAAAATGGAAGAAACATTTTTAAATCTGTACTATGGATAAGTACAACGCTGAGGTTAAGAACATCCCACTTGCCTATCCCCAGCATTCACTAGGCCTTCCTGGGTGTCTAAGGGCCTGCACGGACGTGGTCGCCTCCAACGGCGGACACGCGTTCCTGAGAACCACAGGGGTAGGGCCGGCCCGGAACAAAGCCCGAGTGAGCCCCGCATGTCCCTGAGAGAATCGGCAGCCCTGGCGGCAAGATGAGCAGCAGAAAGACAAGGCAGGTTTTTAAATTTGACTGAAATTGCTGGTTAGCAGTTTCATGCTCCCTTGCTCATCCTAATATAAAACATAACTGCACTCATGGAGTCTCACACAGGTGAACCCAGTGACACGGGAAGGATGCTCATTGAGGAGTTTGTCTCCTGTGCCAAAGAGCTGGGGACAACTTAGGTGCCCATCTCCAGGAGAATGGATACATAAAGGCTAGTGCATGCACTTTGCCCTTTGCACTTAGCTCCTGTCTAGACTGGGAGCTGGCAAACTGTCAAAGGTCAGATACCTTTTAGGTTTGCGGGCCCAGGGATCACTGTCACCACTATTTCATTCTGCTGCATTAATGAGGAAGCAGCCATTGACAATACGGAAGGGAAGGGGTGTGTCTGCAAGCCAGTAAAATTCTATTTACAAAAACAAGTGGCCATTTGGCGGAGGACGATCACCTGCTGACCACTGGCCTGGAACATTCTTCTCCCAGGTACACCTGCCTGGTCCCTGTTCAACTGTTATCTCCTGAGAAAACCTTTCCTGGTCACATTCTTAGCAGCACCGTCTCTCCCTCTATTTTTTCCACAGCCTTTATCACCTCTGGGTATTTGGTTATCTGGTGACAGTCTGCTTTCTCTCTAGCAATGGGGGGCAAAGACGTTTTTTCTGTTTTGTTCATGACTACCCTCCGGCACATAGTAGGCGCTCAGTAAATACCGGTTGGGTGAACAAGTGAGCAGCTGCCTTATCCGTCTGGGCACGTCACCCAGCAATGCAGGCGTCTCATTCTTTAGGGCGAGGGAAGACTTCAGAGGTCAGCCCGTTTACCAGACCACCTCCCTGCCCAGAAAGCCTGCGTGCAAAACCACCTTACACTCTGGGGTTTTGGGTTTTTTTTGGTTGTTTGTGTTTTTTTCCTTTCTTTCTAGAATCTCCAGAGAATCCAGACAGTGAAATGCTTGCCGGTACCAACCGCACGTCACTGTTCTGTGCTCTGGCGGAGAAGTTCCCATGAGCCAACAGCATTCTCTCTTAGAATCTGCCAACCCCTTCAGAACATTCCACAGGGGACTTAAGACTGGGGGGTGGGGGGGGGGGGAAGCAACAGCAAATGCCCCTTTTCAGCAGCGAATAAAATCCACCTCTCTTCGCCTGCCTGTTGTGGGTGCTTGCTTCCAAAACTGCAAACCGGTTTCTCAGCGCGCTGACACAGTGAAACCTGCCTTCCTAAACCCCCAGGCTTTCCAAGAAGCCAAAAACCTCCACCAGCGCTCAGCCCACAAGACCGTGCAGAGCAGATTATAATCCCCAGCCTCCCTCCCTCCCTGTGATTCACAAGCAGGCTAATCTCTACTGACAGATTATGGATCTATTGTTCTGTTCCTCCCAAAGGCAGAGGGAGACCAGACAGGATTGCTGGCTGCAGAAAGAAAAGACTCCCACCTAATCCACGAAGGAACTACACGGAAGCTTTTCCCTGCAGTGCAGTCAGAGGGACGGGACTTCAATCCTGGCTGTTCCCCCAGGCCACCCTCTCCATTTCTACCTCTCCCTCCTCTGGGCTCAACTGGGTGATCCGGGCTGCCGCCAGGCACACCCCCACCTCCCGATCCCCACCCTCCCCCCTTCCCCACCACCAGCTCTCAGGCACAGTACAAGAGTTTGTGGCCACACTTTCCGTCCAACCGGTTCTGCCCTTTATTATTTTTGTTTCAGGGAGGATTATCGCCATGGTAATGTCCAGGTGACAGCGACAGGAGGGGGAAGAAACCCACCTGCATTCAGCCCTTAATCCCTTCCAGTTTGTTGGAAAGCAGTAGCCACTGAACAGGAGAAACCTGACCCGTGCTTCGAACCTATCATGAGACAATAAACCAGAAAACAGCTAAGCCGTGGCCTGCAGACAGCTCTCCTGGGAGGAAAGGCCGTGGGTCCAGTGTCCCCAGCAGAGGCTCTGTAAATCACCCCACCCAAGTAGTTGGCTTGACGCACGGTTACATTTCATTTTCAGAACGAGCGTGGCAGGAAGGAAACAGGAAGCAAAGTCTGTGATTAGGGGAAGAAAGGAAAGTGGTTTTCAAATGTGATTCATTTCAGATAGCTCTCCAGGATCCAAGGATAACCACAGCACGTGCCCTCCACCCAGGCAGAGACGGTCACTTCTATGAGCCGTGCCCGCGATGTGGTCACTCTATCTGCTTCCACCCAGAGTGGGGGGCAAAGAAAACAAAACCCAGTTACCGGGTATTAGCTTAGCGCCCAGTCCACAAACATCCTCGCTCTGCTTCCGAGGAACTCGGAGGCCCCTGAGGCTACACGCACTCACACAGGAAATGAGGAATTCAGTAGAAAGGTCCACTGTCAAGGCTGGAATGAACCTCCGTCAGTGCCCCTGGGATTATCAACACATCCACAGGGCACAGTACGGCTCAATAAAATAATGAGTTTATAAATATGAACTTGTAACTGTGGTTCTTTGTTTTTAGGGAGCTTTGTTTTGTTTTAAATAAGTATTGGGGACTAGCAAGCACTGGACACAGCCATACAGCAAACCCAATTAGGCAGTGGGCACCCCGACCAAATCATGTCTCCATCCGTGTGCCCCTGACCCTCATTGGGGCCCTTCTCAGCTCCCCATACCTTCCCCTTAATTGTGAAGGAGGCATACACTAGATTCCTCCTCTTCCTGGCACAAGAGAGACGATGGTTTAAAGGGTTTCTTATTCTTACTACCCAGGAAGGCAGGGACATGCCAAGGGCTTTTCAGTAGCAGGGCATCACAGGTAAGGGAAAAGAAAGATTTTATAAAAATATGAAAGAAAGATTTAACTGTGGCGGGCAACAGAGCGAAGGCAAAGCCTCTCCGTGCTCGGTTTGCTGTCCGTGTCTCAGGTTTGCAAGAGAAAACTCGGCGGTGAGAGGCTGCTGTGAGGTCTGTTCCTTTTCTGAGGAGCTATCCACGCAGTGAGAAGGCCTGGCGGGCCAATTCATCTGGGAAGAGTTGCCAGGGCTCCAAGGCTGATGCCCGAGAGAAAGTACGTGGGCTGTGCAGGGCCGGCCTCGCCTTTCTGAAATCAACTGAAGGCGGCCAACCCCTCTGCCCACAGGATTTGAGAGTGCGGGCCAAATGAGGAGACACAGTGGTTGGACGGGGACTATTTCCTGCAAACCATGGGTTTGGAGCAGGGTTTTGTGGAGAGTCTTTGAGAAAAATGTTGGGATGGCAACAGACAGGCAGGCCATCCATCAGAGCCACCTCCTCCCTCTTGATCATGCGGACGGGTTCTCACCACCCTCGATGGACAGAGGCAGCAGCTAAAAGGAGGTCCCAGAACGGATGAGCCACATCCTTTAACACACACACACACGCATACACACATATATACGCACACACATGTACCCACACAGACATACACAGGAAGCCCCAGAGCCCCGTCTCCTTTGCCTGGGATAGTTCACACAGAGCTGGGTGTTGCCCATGGGAACAAGTTCCTACGAAGCCACACGCGGTTGAAACTCCTGTCCCAGTGACAACGTCACGTCTCCCAGACACTCGCTCCCTTGGGAATGTGTGAGTGGCTCCTCCAGAGCAAAGAGCCACTGCTGGGGTGATTCATCAGCTCGCTCTCAGCCAGGACACCCGAAGATTAGCGGTTTCTGTCCATTACTCGGTCTCCACCCTGTGCCATCCCCACGCTGCTCCAGGCCTGCTGGCTGCTGCCCCTGTGTGGAGACGGGCGTTTGCTTAGGGCAGCCTTCACCCTGTCCCTGCCTTCTGTCCTTCATCGTCCCAAGCACACACACTGGGCCTGTGACTAGCAGGGAGTGGGAGCAGAGATGAGGGACACCGTGGGCAGGGAGAAAAAGGCAAGAAAAAAGTCGCCCTGAGTTGAAGACTTCAAAGCTGAGCTCCAGGGTCACCTCTCTTAAATCACCAGTGACACTCCGTTCAGCTCACCCTTCTCGACCACAGCCCCGGGCGTTCGCTTCTGCTGGGACCGGCGATTCTGCATGTGCAAGGGTCCTGGCTGCTGGATGGAATCCCTTCCAGAACAAGGCGGGATGAGGCAGGGCACAGACAGAGAGGTACACACGACCGGTGAAAGGAAACAGGCCCCCCAAGTGATGCTGCTTATACAATGGACCCCACTCGTCCAAAAGAGGGGGATGGAGATGTGCTGTGCATGCTTCCCCTCCTTCCTTCCCCCGCCTTCCCCTCCCACACCCACCCACTGGTACTGGCCCATTCAACAGCCTCCGGGGCTCATTCCTTAAAGGCACACACAGCCTCTGCACACACTCGTGGGGGCTGTCCGGAAGCTCAGAGTTTGTTTCTGAAAAAACAGCATGAACATCCCTGTAGGATTTCCAGACCTCAAACCCAGTTTGCCCTACTCTTATTTTAAAATAGCAAAACTTTCTCTTCTTCTCTGATTGTTGGTGGGCTTTATACCAATCAGCACACACGCTGTAACTTTCATTCTAGGTGCCTACACCTACCCACCCCGCCCCCCGGTTAATAATCAGTCATCTAGAACTGGGATGGCAAACTTTCTGTAAAGGGCCAGATAGGATTTTCAACTCTGGGGGCGGTGGGGTCCGGGGCATGGCCAGCCCGCTCCGCACCTCCGCCATGCGGAAGCAGCCACAGGCGATCTGCGAACGAGTGTGTGTGGCAATAAAACTATTCACGGGCACCGAAATATAACCTCATATCACTTTTCATGGGTCACAAAATAATACTTTTTAAATAAACATTTCATGTGAAAACGGTTCTTAGCCTGTGAACAGCACAAAAACAGGTGGCAGGTTGGTCCTGGCACGAGGACCATCGCTTGCCAACTGGGTCTAAAATCAAATGTTTAAAAGGAAACCCTCTGCGAGGCCTTTGCTTCGAGAGAAATATATTAATAGTGACAATAAGAGTGAACATTTGCTGAGCACTTATGTGAAAGGACTCAACGTGGAAAACTTTTTGTTCTCACTCGTATTACCACACAAGGCAGTTAAAGATCATCCCTGTTTTCGTGGATGGGAAACTGAGGCCGGTGAGCATCTAATTAACACCCCAAGTTCATGTAGTGAGGCTCTGAACCCACGAAACCTGACCCCAGACAGACGCGTGTTCAGCACCTTTAAAGGATCGACTGTATTAGGGGGAGGGGATAGGAAGAAGGCTCGGAAAGCCTCAGGTGTGGTATGACTCATTCAGAAAAACCACACGTCAGGGCCACCGCTGCGGAGGGACTCCCATCTCCTTCCTGCACAAACGCCTTCTCAGACGTTCTGCCAAGTGAGACAGAGCTCGAAGGGACCCTGAGAACAGTCCAGCAATGGGGAAAGGGAGGTAGGTGGGAGAGGCCTGTCACAAACGAAGCGCCCCCTTGTGCGGTGGGTCCCCGACCCAAGTGCAGTTGAAGGGGCAGATTGCAGGGGCCTGAGCCTTGCTTGGCTCGTTATTTTTAGCACTGGCAGCTGAATCAGCTCACTGCCCCCTGCAGTTCTCCCCAGGATACCCAGACGCAGGGCTCCCTCCCTCACAACTCCCCAGGACAGGCCCCTGCCTCCAGCCTCTCTGACCTCCTAAAGCTTCCCAGTTTCTGTCTTTCTCCCAGCCTGGCCTTCCCCACAGCAAGCCTCCACCTTCCAGGCTGCCTGCAAGAGGCCCTCAATGCAGACCTCCCTTCTGCCGCCACCCAGACAGAATTCCAGTGGGGGGGGGGGGCGGGGGGTATGTGTGCCCAGGGAAGAGAGCTGGGGTGGCTGCTCTCAGTTCCTTTTAGGCCCGCTGCCGGATTTCTTTTCCATCCCAGGCACCAAGGCACATCTGGTGGAAGAGCACTCCTTGGATGCCTCTGGGCCCACCACACCCGGTGGAAAGCCACGGATCTTGGATCTAAACCGACCAAAGCGAGAGAAAGCCGGCTGCTGGAGCGGGGCTCTGCCCTGCAGACACGCACGCGGGTTTCCTAATCCCCGGGACTTCAGGAACAGGAGGCCCGACCCACCACGGGCTCCAAGAGGCCATGGGGCAGGAGGCAAGCTTCTCATTATGTAAAACACGTGGCTTCTTCCTCTTTCTCTATATCCTGCTAGCAATTTTGTATCCGGTTTGGGAATTCCAGGAACATCTGCGATTGTCTTTTGCCCAACCACACATGTGCAAGCCCAAGGGCTTGATCATGTCCCTACCTGCCAGTGCCCTGTCATTAGCCATGAACTGTGCAGCGAAACATATAAAACCTCGGCCAGCGACCACACCTGCAGGATTCCACCTCCCTGCCTCATCCCGCTCCGACCAGAGGCACAAAGACCAAGTCAACTTGCCTGCGGTGAGAAACTCTGCGGCTCAGAGGCTTGTTTGAACAGCCAAAGCCCTCTAACCAAAGGGCCGGCACATTTTTAACACAGCTCCCCCCGCACCCCCGGCCTCCCCTTTCATGTTGGCTTTTGTGTGGCCAGGTCAGGGGAGGCCGGGTGGAAGGAACTGAGGTGCAACCGAGGCCAAGACTCTCAGAAGAGGCTCTAGCTCAGTTCTATTTCGGGCAACCCCGGTGGCCTCCGTGCAGATCAGAAAGTGACTCTTTGGGATCTAAGCATCCAAAATGCCAGACAGTCATCCTTGGAGCCAGCCCCCTCTTCTTGATTGACTGTGTGAGCCTCCATCTGCAAAATGGGGTAAAGACAGTGCCTACCATATTGTTGTTTAATGAACTTGGGCGATGCATGTTACTACATTTAGAAGACTGTGGCTTACTCAACTGGTGGTTAGGAATATTTGTTATTATTAGTCTTCATCCCCATTACAAACCCTGTCCTTCTTATGCCACCCTACACACCCCTGAATCCACCCGTGTCGCCCACCCACCTTATCACCACCGAGTCTCCGGGGTCCAGGCTCAGCCTCTCCTTTCCTTCACCTCCCAGCTCTTTCACTATGGGCCCACCCCAAGGCTACATCTTTCCTGGGAGCGGACGCACTGCCCCCGCCTCGGGGTCCTATAAACAGGGAGTTTGACTGTCCCTGGGCCCCACTCCACCCTTTCTGCTCCACACCCTTGTACTTTCTTTGTTCCCTGCTTATCTCCCACCAGTGGTTGTTTGCTGGGCTCCAAAAGGAACTAGATACCACGAATGCATTTATCCCTAGAACCTGGTATTATCTGGTGCAGAGAGGGACCCAATAAATATTGTTTAAATAGACAAAGGCACTGCCTCTGCCTCCCTGCCTAACTCCACATTTCCATCTCTAGCAAGCAAGTAGACATGGTGCCACGTACGACATTCAGGCAATTCCAGAAACTTATCGTAACCCCCAAGTTCTTTAACTTGACTTATGCATTACCCCCAGATCTCAGCACAGGGGAGACGCCCAACAAACACAAATTAAATAATCAGGAAAATAATGAAGACTCGCTTAGCTCGGTTTATGCTTTTTAAAAAATCCTCACCTGAGGATATTTTTGTTGATTTGAGGTGGGGGGGGGGATGGGGAAGGAGGTAGGGAGAGAGACAGAAAGGGGGAGAGAAACATTGCTGTAAGAAAGTAACATGGATTAGTCGCCTCACATACATACCCTGACTGGGGATTGAACCCACAACCCAGGTATGTGCCCTGACAAGGAATCAACCCATAACCCTTTGGTGCACTGGGCCATGCTCCAACCAACCGAACCACCCGGCCAGGGTATGGGCTTACATTTTTGACATCATCTTGGATGCATCCATGTCTTTCCTGTGTTAGCATTCAGTCCCCATGTTGTCGATTTCACCTCCCCGATGTCATCTGTTCCTCCCCCCACCCCCTTTTCTTTACTGCTGCTGAGGCTCTGGTACAGACTCTTGTTGCCGCCCCTTACTCACCTGCCATCTCTCTCTTCCTATCTTGCTGCAGGGGGTCAGGTCAAGCTAATCCCAAACTAATCAAAAGCTTTCCAAGTTCTGCAAACCCCCAGGCCTGGCTGTTGAAATTCTCTCCCTTTTTGACTCCACTCACCATTAGAATCCCACGTCCTCCAAGCCCCTCCTCCGGCGCCACCTAACTACTGGCCAGTCCTGGGAAGCCCTGCCCAGATCCAACTCTGGCCCTGGGTTCCAAGCATGCTTCCACCTGAAGTGGCCATCTTTCCTTTCCCTCTCCAGTTCTACCAAGAAAAGCCAGTGATCCTTAAAGGCTTCTTCAAAGCTTTCTGCTCCTCTCTGACAACTTCCTCGATCTGCCCCCCACCCTCCATCCCCGACACTCCTGCCTGCCACATTCTTCCCCCAAAGCTGCCTGGTTTGCTAATCTAGCTCGCATAAATTCTACTTTGTGTGATACTGGTCTGCCTAGCCCTTGAGGACAGGAACCAGATCTTCTACTTCTGGGCCTAGAAGAAACACTTTGCAGATAGCAGCCATTCACATATTATGAGCATTATCTATAGTTTGAGGATATAGAAATATACTTTCATTTGTCTCATGCTGTGACCACTGGAATAAGCTCTAGAAAATGTATCCTCGGCCACCTGGCAGGCAGCAAGGCACATGTCTGCTCGTGCCAGGTGGAACTCAGACCCCCAGAGGGGACAGTGAAAACCCAGGCCTGCCTTTCCAGTCTGCCCAGGCCCCTCAGCTGCCACAATTCACCAATCCTCACCCAAGGTTTCAGTTTCCCGAGTCAACTGCAGTCCAAGAATGGTAAGTGAAAAATTCCAGAAATAAACAATTCGTAAGTTTTCAACTGTGTGCTGTCCTGAGTAGCGTGGTGAAATCTGGCACCATCCTGCCTCATCCTGCCCGGGGCAGGAGTCATGCCTTTGACCGTCAAATCTGTGCGCTAGACGCTCCCTGCCCACTGGTCACTTAGTAGCCGTCTCGGTCATCAGAACGACTGTTGCAGCGACACAGCGCTCGTGTTCAAGTGACCCTTATTCTACTTAGTAATGGCGCAAAGCACAAGAGCGGTGGTGCAGGCCACGAGGACACGCCAGGGAGGAGCTGTAAACCATCCTTTAAGTGAAAAGGCAAGTACGGTACAATCAGATGTTTTAAGAGGGAGAAAGGCCACATTCGCTAACTTTTATTACAGTATATTGTGGTAATTGTTCTATTTTATTGTTACTTATTCTTGTTAATCTCTTGCTGTGCCTGATTTATTACTTTAACTTTATCATAGGAATGTATGGGTCGGAGAAAACACAGCGTGGATGGGGGCAGACTTGGCTGAGGGTCTTGGAACATGCCCCTGGTGGACAAAGGGGGCTACTGCATTCGACTTTCACAGAAGATTTTGTTGGCACAAAGGAGTAAGTGGCTACGATCTCTTTTAACTACTAATGTATTCCAACCAATTCACCTTACGCATGAGAAGAGTGAGGCCCAGAGAGGGGAGGTATTTCATCCAAAGTGACACAGCTGCTTCGTGGGCAGGGAGGGGGGCAGGTAGAATCTACTTCCAAACCGGCCAGTGTGCTGGCACCTGCCTACTAAGTCCACATTCCAGAGAGGGGTCCTGGAGAAGAAAGGAACATGCGCACACCCCAGGCCACCCCAACTCCATGCATGCATTCCCTCATGTTCCTCACTTCCGTCAGTGGATAATTCAAGGCTTCCTCGAAGGCAGAGGGGTCTCAACCTCAGTTGTCTTCAAGGACCAGAGAGAAAACAGAAATAAGTGAAGCTGGCTGGACCGAAGAATGGATTAGGCCATGACAGGAACGGTGACAGACCCAAGGCGGTGGCACTTGGCGGTTCCCAGCGTCTGTAGCGAAGGAAGAACATTGGCTCAAGCCTCCATCATCCCGCATTTTCAAGTAAAGCTGGAGATCCAGAATTTCACATGAAATACCCACAGTTTAAATATGGACAACTAACTCAAGCCATCTTAGCTCCAGGTATTAGTAAGCAGATAAATACACACCCACACCCAGGCTTCTGGGGCTGTTGGTTGGTGAACTCCCTTAGAAATGCCTTTCTGGTCGACAGATCAGTTAGCAACAGGGCAAAGAGAAGCAAGGTCTGAGATCCTGAGCTTAGAGTGAACTTTGGGTCTGCAAGCAGCTTTCTGGTACAAATATAACAACGATTTGTAGCTTGTCTAAGCTACAAACTCCCCATCCTCGTAGCCACGCTGCCTACGCAGGAGCCGCGATGCGGGGTGTTCTGGGGAAACAGACAGCAGACACAAACCAGCCATGCTTTTCTAATAAAACTCTTCAAATGCTCTCCTTAAGTAACTGCAGTTCTGATTTTAGAGGAATAATGACGACAATAAATTAAAGAGAGGAGCTCCAGCAGCTTCCAGCTCGAGGCGGCTCGCATGCGGAACACCCCGAAACTCAGACAGGCCTAAGTAGGAGACGTGACCCTCGTTATCAGAGCCAGCCCATCTCCCACTTCCCTCCGCATCCGTCCATAAAACAAAATGATTTACCGAGACACCGGGAGGGACCTCTCGCTTCCCCTCTGCAGAATTTATTCCTCTTTAATGGGCTGCCATGCCACCCCCTTCGTCTAATCTCTTCCTCTCCTGTTTGAACGCCCTCCCCAGCTCTGCTCTCCCCTTCTCCAGAGACAGTCAGTGTGTCAAGGTGGCAAAATGCTACTGGCTGAACAAAATGGCTCAAGGACCAAAGGAACGAGCTAAGTTGGCAGGAGGGGAGGAAGTGGCCTCAGACTGAAGGGGCTGGACTGGCAGCTGTGGGTTTTGCTGGGCTCCCACCTGGCTTTTATTGGGGAAAGAAGCTTGTTAAAGTGCATAATCCCCCCTTCAGTGAAAAATCAGAACGTAGCCGACAGTGGTGGCAGCAGGGAGAATCTACCCTCTTAACGGGGACCCAAATGATTTCTGCTCCTTGCACACAGCTCAGGGACTGATGGGGAACAGGATCTATAATTAGACAAGCAAGGCAATTACTCCAAGTTCATACCCCTCCTTGCTCCCACCCAACTCTTGTCTTTTCCAATAAGTGACTGCTCTGAACCATGGAGGCCAGAGGTTAGAAAGTGAGGGAAAGTCGGAGGAGTTACATGCCTGCTGGTGAAGGTCCCTGCTTTAGACTAGAAAAGGTCCCCTCTGGGGAAAGTTTAAAAAAATACAGCCTCAGTACTAGTGATAAAAGACACTTCATTGTCATGCTTTACAATGCTCCTTCACTGAGGTTGCCTGTTGATCTTTGTGACAAGTCTGCTAGGTCAGTGAGACTCTACTTTATGAACAAGAAACTGTGAGGCCCAGAGAGGTTAGGTGACTTGTCCCAGGTCACACAGCTGACAAGTGACAGACCTTAGCCCTACCCGACCCTAGAATGATTCCTAATTAGGTATACCTAATAAAGTTGTTAGGGGCAGGCAAGCCACTTAAAGAATTAAGAACAGAAGAGAAAAATGCCAGTGTTCACGGTTAAAATGAAAGACCTGAAGGTGAGACTGAGGTTTGGAAAGCAATCTCAGATAACACTGGGAAACAGCCAAGCTACATCCTGCTAAGCCACATTCTTCTTTCTCGGCAACAGAAGAGGCTGCTCCCCCCACCCCCCAACACAGAATTATGTTCTCTCTCTTCCCTTCAGGCCCCAAATGCCTTTTAATCTTCACAATAGCTCTGCAAGGAGAGGCATGGGGCCGAAAATTGTCAGGAGTGACGGACTCCAGATCACCCATAACTTCATCAGAAACCTTCTGCACAAATTCCCTATCGGCCAAGTAACTCAAATGGCTCCTCTGGGGAGAGTTTTCCCTGGGTGGGGCCAAAGCAAAGTCAAGGTTGTACTGTGGTCTCAGGCTCCAGGGCCCTCAGGTGCTCAGAAAGAAGGGTATCCATGGACAGAATCCCAGTGTTTCCATACCCGGACCCAGGATATACCCACCCTGGTAGACAGACACCTAGGGCCACCTGGCTGAGTCAGCTAGGAGTGAAATGCATGTTTCTGACGAGTCTAAGTCTTCGAGAGCTGTGAGAATCACAGAGACCAGTGATGGTCTGTAGGAAGACAGAATCCGGACCAAGGTTCCACCCACACTGAGTAAACTACACCATGCCAACCCATACCTTAGGCTTGGTAGACCAGTAGGCTATTCTTCTTTTTTTTTTTTTTTGCCTATCAAGACCTCCATACAGGTAAATATTGCTGATTTGGACCCCACTAAGAGCAAGGGAAATTTTCAGTGTTCACCTTTGCCCAATGTAGGTAAGACAACTTTCTTGGCAACATCGGGAAAGGCTGGTTCATTATTCCCGCTTTAGAGATTCAGGCAGTGAGTCCTAAACTGGATTTTACAGGGCTTTGCCAATCTGAGGGCAGGTAATGAAATGGGACCCTCAGCAGGAAAGCACATGCCTTCCCTTTAAAAAGTTAGAAAGCTGTATATAGCCTTTGGGTGGCCACTCAGTGCCCTTGCCCTCCCTCCCTCCCCCGTCTGGGGCTCCCACCCACTCCCTCGGGCACCCAGCTGACTGCCTCCAAAGTTCAAGAAGGTGTGAACTGATAGGCAAGGTAGAAATGTAATCATTTCTATGTCTGAGCTTAGACAACCCCTCCCAGGGGCTTCTACAGGTTAAAACAAGGTTCTTTTGGAGGGAAAAAATATTTAAAATTCAAAGGAAAAGTGCTCTGACACAGGGATCCTCAAGCTTGGCACTTACGGACATTTTAGGTTAGATAGTTCTTTACTGTGGGCGGGGGCTATCTTGTAAATTGTGGGATATTTGGCAGCAGCCTGGGCTCTACCCACTAGATTCTGGGAGTACCCCTCTCCTTGTTATAGGATGTCTCTAGACATTGCCAAATGCCCACTGGGGGGGGTGATCGCCCCTAGTTGAGATCATGAATCTATTGGTTGAGGTGGGGGTAGAGCAGAAAGTGGGAGGACCCATTTCTGAGGACACGTCAAACCATACCCCCAGGCAGCTGCCTCTCACCAGGCTTATGCGTGCGCCTCTGACCACAAGGCATTTTGGAGACCTCACAGCAACACCATCAGAGAGAAAGAAATGGCCTTCTATACCAGAAGGAAAAGACAAAATCAGATTTCCAGAGTCCTCCATCCTTGGCAGGAGCAGGGGGAAGAGATACCCTGGCAGGGAGAGCTAAACTCAAGCCGGTCACAGGAGCCCAGGGCCACTTCTCCAGGGAGGTGACTTGTCTCTTTGTTGTCCTGCCTTTGGCTCCTCCTCTGTCCGCCATCATTACTGCCTCCCAGGGTAAGTCTTCTGATGTTTCTTATTAGCAAAGGAGAAAAAAGGGACCTGGAAAGGGCTAAGCTGGTTTTTATTTACCTGGCCAGGTGTGAGTTCGGCCCCTGAAAGTATCCTGGAAGCTGGAGTCGGGCAAGGGCCCTGATTAGGATGCTGAGAACACAGGAGAGGAGGGAGGGGCAGACTCCTGATTAATTGAGAAAACGCAGCCATGTTTGAATAAGACTGCACAGTGGAATGCAGGCCCCTTTTTTGTGTGCTCCTTCCTTTGAAACAAAAGCGAACAGAGGGGACCACAAAGGGGCTGGGGGAGGGGAGAGTGGCAGCGCCCGGGACGCTGTGAACAGACATGGTTTGGGGGCAACACGGAGGCTCGGCAGCGATGGCCCTTGTCAAGGCAGGAAGGGGCCTTCGTGGATGAAATCTGTCCACGGGAGTCCTCAAGCTCATTTTTGATTCCTGTTTACGATGAATAGTTTATTCCCCAAATTCAGTCTCTGGAACTTCGTCTCCGGGCCTGCCTCGTCCGGCACAGAAGCCACCAGTCAGTGGGCACGGGGAGCACGGCAAGGCTGAATGGACACACGCTGCCAGTGAGGGTAAAATACACCGGGCTGCCGGACCCGGCACAAATCGAGGTGGAATATCCCACTGAGTTTGTTTATACTGAGCGCACGCGGAAATGCTGGGATTGGGGACGTACTGTACTGTTTATATAAAATACATCATAAAAATCGATTTTGCCTGTTTGTCCTTTTTAAAATGCGGTTGCGAGAAAGTTTAAAATTGCATATGGGGCTTGTGTTTTATTTCCGTGGAACAGCACTGCTCTAGGCTAATAGTTCTCTGTCGCTGCCCTCTCCTTCCTCCCCTGCCTCCTCCCCTTCCTTACGTATACATCTGACCCTTTTAACGAGCATATCAATCTTCGTTCATTTGCCGAAGACATTCAAGGTACCTTCTGCACATAAAGTACTACACTGGCCTCTGTGGGGACCCCAAAATGCATCAGACTCTTGGATAAGTCAGCAGTTTGGGAAGGCCCCTTAAGAAGGAGTCATGAAAGCTGGCCCCGGGTGACCCGCCAACCCAGAAACGACAAGCACCCTCCCCTCCCAGGCTCGGCCACCACATTGGAGCAGGTCCATCTGAGCAGCTGGTCCAGCTTAGCTTTCACCTTCCACACAAAAGTGGCTTTTCTGGCTCTGCTTATCCTCCCGGTGACACTAACCCTGCTACCTGTTGTCCCTCGGTGCATCACAGCTTCCTTTCTTCCTTTCCTCAATAACGGAGGATGGCATGTCTTTGAGAGAAGAACCGGCATTGGAGGAGATGCGGTGGTAGCTCCCGACCCCCAAGCCCGTCCCTTCCCTGGCTGACGGCTTCGCTTTGTCCAGGCAGCGCAGGTCCACGGACAGACCCTGGGAGCTGGTTGAGAAAGGACACCGATCACCCCAACCTACTGATCGCACTTTGAACAATAGTTTCCGTCCACAAGAGTCCAGGTTACGTACATCGGTGGTCAGCACCATTTCCAGAACGAGGCTCTCAACCGGGAGCAAGTACGACCCTTTCAGGGGGCAAGTGGCAACATCTAGAGGTGGTTTTATAAAGTTTTCAGAACAGGGGAGGGGACACTACGGCACGACATGTGTAGAGGCCAAGAGATGCCACTAAACATCCTACGACACAGGAGGCAGCCCCCATACAAAGAGAATCCTCCGGCGCACAGCGTCAACAGTCCCGGGCTGGGGTGTGGGGGAGGAGACCAGCATCCCCCCCCCCAACCAAGCCAGAGCCTGCACTAATCTCTGGCATCAACAAGCATCCATCGTCCCTCCACAGGGCCTTCCCACAAACATGCCTGGGACAGGATCCAGGAAAACCTGAAGGATCAGGGCAAGATGAACAACTGGGAGAAGAATAACAGCACAAACATGATTAAATAAATTAGCCCCACTAATTACCATGTGTCTAACTTAGCACCTGGAGCAACAGCTGGGGTTGCACGGAACTGAACAAACATCATCCCCAACTCAGGCAGGCTGTGGGCACGCGGACCTGCTCCTCCATGCCTTCCCCTGGCGAAGACTTGACTGAGGAGAGACTAAGCAATACATTCTTCGAGCAGAGTGGCCACCCTAGGGAGGTGGCCTCGATGCCATAGCTGCTTCGGGCGCACCTGCACACCCCCAAGGACGTTCCCAGAAGAGACGATTGCTCAATGCAATGCAATCTCCTCTTAGGCTGAGATCCAGGCTTCCCAAGCTGCTGACTTTTGCAACGTACCCCGTTCTCCTGCTTCCATGAGTGGCGCTCACCTCCCAATCATGAAATGTCAAACAGAATGCTGTTGCCTCTCTCCTGGCCTCTTTTTTCTGTTAACTGCTTCTCTACTCTGTGCCTCTGGGTCTAACGGTATTTTTTCAGTTTCTCAACCAGGAAGCCTGGCTCTTTGTTTTCTGAGATACTCCTGCGAAGACCCACAGCCCTGCATCCCATGGCTCTGACTCCCCCCGGGCAGTAAAGTGTAGCTGGAAGCCTACTAAGTGGGGGGCTCACCAGGCCACCGAGCAGCGCGGGGTTCAGCAGTGCCGGAGCCAGACACGGCTGCATCAGGCATCTCTTGCTGACCCCGCTGCTTCCGCCCATCACCCCCAAAGCGTGGCTGCCTCACAGCCATGCGGCACCCCAGGACTCTGCCAGAGGCCACATCTAATTTTTCTTTAAAACTTGCTGTTAAAGTGGTTTCACCAGATGGCACACTCTACTGGTTGGAACGATGACCCCCAAAAGACAGATTCACATCCTAACTTTCAGAATCCATGACTATGTCCTTCTTTGGAGAGCAAAAAGGTCTTTGCAGATAAAATTAAGTGAAAGGTCCCCAGAAGAATTCATCCTGGATTACCCAGGCAGGTACTAAATCTAATGACGAGTGTCCTGACAAGAAACAGAAGAAAAGGAGACGGACACACAGGGAGAAGGTCGTATGAAGACAGAGGCAGAGGCTGGAGTGACGTGGCCGCAAGTCAAGCAGCATCAGGAACCCCAGAGGCTGGAGGGCAGGAAAAGTGACTCCACGGAGCCTTCGGAGAGAGCACAGCCCGCTGGCACCTCGATGGGGGACCTCTGGCCTCCAGACCCGTTAGAGAGTCAGTTCCTGTGGTTTTGCGCAGCTGGTGACAAACTGTGTCAGCCGCCCAGGACACTGACTCACCAGCAGTGAACCCCGCCCCTGATCAACCACGCTGCCCATGAACGCGGTTTGTTTAGCGTCAGATACGGCACTCTGGGGTTAAGTTGCACGTTCATCCACTCACACTTTCGTGAGAGATCTTCTGTGTCCAAACGTCACCTTCTCGGGGGCTTTCCATCGCAACGATCAAAATGGTCCTTCGCCTAGAAGGTACTATGCTGAGTGAAGTAAGCCCCTCAGAGAAAGACAAATACCCTACGATTTCAGTCACAGGTGGAATTTAAAGAGCGAAATCAACGAAGAAACAAAACAGAAACAGACTCACAGACACAGAGAACAAACTGATGACTGCCAGAGGCGGGGAGCTTTGTGGGACTGGGGGAAAATCTGTACTCAGTTTGCACACAGAGGTGAAGGGACTGAGAAGTACAAATTGGCAGAGTTAAAATAGTCAAGGGGATGTAAAGTACAGCACAGGGAATACAGTAAATGATAGTGCAATAACCGTATATCCAGGTGGGTACTGGAAATATCAGGGGGTCATTTGTATAGTATATGATTGTCTAACCACTGTGCTGTACACCAGAAACTGATACAAAATAATATCGAATATAAATTATAACTGAAAAGTAAAATTTTTTAAAAAGTTTAAAAACTGGTCCTTAAATAACCCCCTGTCGCCCTCTGTAGCCTCCTGCCCTGTTTCCTTTCTCTCCACATCCCTTATCACTCCCTAGCACTATCGAGTTATTCGCATACTTGGATAGGACCCATGTCCCTCCTTCGAACACACCGAGGGCAGGGCCAGGTCTGCATTCATACGGCTGAAACTCCAACAAGGAGAATGCCTAGCACATATAGGCTCTTAAAAACATTTGGTAGGCCAAATATTTGGTTATCTCCAAAAATATTTGGTTATACTCAAAAGCAGAAAGCATTTAGGACATTGGACTCTATTTTAATTATAGAGCATTTTTCGCACATTAAAAAAGTCTTCCTGTGCCCTTCCTTCAAGGTACCAAGGACTTTTATGCATGTCACCCTGGCTCCATGGGTTAGAAGTGCACCATAGTTTGTCTTTGGAAAAAATGGGAATTTTCTCTGAAGGGAAATTCCTGTGCAGCTGGTGGCTAAAACACATTGCCTAAAATGCCCCTAAATTTTTAACCAGTGGTCAGTATTTTTGCATCGCCTGTATCTAACACTTTCTTTAGGAAAACCCGAGTGGAGGTGCACAGTGAGTGATGACTGGGGGAACAGACTGTGTCCCCACAAGCAGAGGTCATGTTGCTTAGCAGACCGATGTCCCTTGGGCAGCGGTGGCTCCTATCAGATGATCGGCATCGAGGCTTAAAATGTCCCCGCACACCTGAGAACATGCACGACACTGAAGCCACAGAGAGAAGGTCCAAGGAACCTCTAAGTAACGAATTACACCCTTCGGCCAGCAGGTATTTCAGTCCCAGTAGAGTCCAGGGGGTGCAACAGGCCCCTGCTGACTGGCCGCAGAGCAAGTTCTGGTCCCTCCGCAGGCAGACATGAGGCCCACCCTCTTCGCGCCCTGTCCAGACTTCAGATCTGCGAGTAATGCCTCGGACGGTTTTTTTTTTTAAGGACAGGATAGTAAGTGGGCAGAAGTCCTTAGGGTTTTGATGCAGGGGACATTCATGAGAGGAAAAACTTGGAGTAACAGGAGAACTTGAAAAATTTAAAGAAACTTTGTCCTTTCAAACAAAGCCAAAAACATTATTTGTACTTCAGTCTGCGTTCAGTTTGGAATGCTTAAAAAACCAGTTAAAATGATGGCTTGTTTTCCTCAGCTTTGCATCGAAAATCACCTGTCCACCTTGGTGGTACGCCGGTCCGAGAACTGTGTGCGGGAAGAAACTCTACCCTCAGGTAGACAGAGGAGACACAAAATGAGCCTCTGTCCACAGGGAAAGGATACACCTTCACTAGAGGTCATTGTCACGTCTTCTGATTTGAGCTGAGACACTCCACATACTACGTCCGCCATCTCTCACCACATCTCCACGGAGAACGTGGCCAAGCACAGGAAGTGTCGTCTCCCCCATCGCTGGGACGCCCACTCCCTCCTTGCCTCGGGCCTCCCGCTCTGCACGGAGAGCAGCCGTCACACAGGATGATGGAACTGCAGTCGTGACGAGCCGGGACACAGCCGTGACAGCGGAAGGTGGTGGCTGTGAAAACCACAGCTGGCACTCCTTCCTCGGCAGGCAGATGAGAAAGAAAAACGCAGGAACACAGGTGTGCTGTGGACTGAAGCGTGTCCCTGAAAGAGCCCACATTGATGGGCTGACCCCCAGTGTGGGTTTGGGGACACGCCTATGAGAAGTAATGAAGGTCAAGTGAAGCCATAAGGACGGGTCCTTAATCTAACAGGACTGTGTCCTTGTGAAAGAGGAAGACACCAGAACTGGCCTCGGTCTGCCATGTGCGGTCACTGTGGGAAGAGTCCACCTGAGAGCCCGCCCACACTGGCGCCCTGACCACAGAGGGCCGGCCCCCAGACCGCTGAGGACCTCCATTTCTGGCCTGTGAGCCCCTCAGTCTATAGCCTTTTGTCACGGCAGTCTGCACGCATTCACTCAAGGTGGGTCACTTACTCCTCAAGAGCTACTTTGCCTCTGCTCACTGAGAGCAACCCCAGCAGCACTAACAAAACAGTTCCGAAGGGCTTCCAGGTAAGGGGCACCCGTACCTGCCTGTGACAGGCAGGCCCCAGACACGCCACACAGCACATCTCACCCCCTCGCTAGCCAGCACCGGCCGCAGGAGGGAGGCACCGTGGTCCCCGGTCTTACGGACGAGGACTCTGGGGCTACGTAGGGAGTGGACCATGCAGTACGTCACCGCAGATGACGGCATTGCTGTGCGTCAACTTTGTCATCCCAGGTGTCCTGAAACCTCAGACATCCCTTCTCCAACACGGTAACTTCACGTCCAAGGGCAAGGTCCTTAGTACTCGTGCTGTCTCTTCCCATCATGCTGTAGGAATGTTTGCTTCACAAAAAGCCTCCTACTTAAATATATATACAGGTGTGGGCAAAACTAGGTTGATGGCTGTAATACAGATGAATAATACAATAATGAATACACAAGAACACGAGAGTACACTCCGTGTTTGGGGCACTCACAACTGTAACCCTGCTTTTGCCATCCCCTATACATGTGTGTGTGTGTATATGTGCATATTTTTAATGCCAAGAATATTATTAAAGACTATACCTCTGGCTAAGGTCCAAAATAACAATTCCTAAAACAAAACTTGCTTTCTTCTGGCAAGCCAGAGGGCTATTAAATTCTCAAAAAAACAACAACAAAAATACGTGATCATTTCAATGAAAACTTGTTATAAAAAAGCCGTGGGAGAAAGGGGGAGAACCATAGAATTAAACCGGGTGGGGGAGACGTCAAGTTCAAAGAGAAACCTGCGGACTGAGGCTGGGATGTGTTTGCCGTCCGCAAGCAGGGGGCATAATCATGAACAGCGATGGTCCGTATCACTAGAAGATGCTAAGAATAAAATAACTTACAAAAAACCAGCATGCCTGGCCTTTGGTCACCTGGCTCTCTCCGGGTGGCTGAGAGTCACCAAGGCAGAGATTCCCCGGCAGCCCTGGAGAGAAGCTAATGAGCCTCCCCTGAGGCGCCGTGAGAACCAGAACGCTCAAGACCATGGCGGCTGGTTCTGAAGAATTTCTGGAGCGAGCATCCTGGATTTCAGAAGCTCCAAGGACCTCAGTCTGGCAGCAAGGAGGAGGAGACGCTCTCACACTCCGTCCCCTCCCGCATGGGGAGCTACCAGGAGGCCTGTGCTGAAAGCCACCCCTGTTGGCATGCAAGCGGCCAGAGCATCCAGTCCTGCTTCCCGCAGGCCCGGCATCGCAGCCCCTGAGGCTGTTTTCTGGTCAGACCCAAGGCACACAGACCCCTTCTGAGGCTTTCCATGCCATCTCTCCAGGCGGCCCTGGCAGGTCCACATGGCTCCCTGGGGCTGCATAATTAGCGGGCTCCTGCTGCCATGCCTGGTATGCTGTGGTTCCCCACTCCCAAACACCACCCGTGAGCCCCCTCCTCATAGGCGCCACTTCTGCCGCCACTCCATACACGTCCCCACCCTTCCTTCCCCCAGCCCCACCTCACCAACTGTGGGTCCCCACACGGCAGCTCCCGGGCCGCCACCACCCTCACACTGACACGCTCCCTAATCCACTGGCAAAGGCAGAGCAAGTCCACAAAGCCCTGCTGTCACCACCTCGGAGCCAAACTTAGTCTGAACCCATTGAGAGACTAGCAGAGCTCTGGTAGAAGCAGGGCAGCAGCGGCGGGAGCTGAGGTGGATACAGATCTCTCCCAGGGCCCCTCGGCTGCGACCCGCTCCATCCTTCTGCCCCCACACCTCCAGTTTTCAGGGGTCGTTTAGTCCGTCCCCCTGCCTCTGCGCAGGGCTGTCCTCAGGATCAACGTGAAAACACAGCTGTCTGTGGAGGGCTGGTACCACCGTCCTCACGATGCACACGGGCTGTGAGGCAGTCAAGCGCTCACCCATGCATTCGACGAGTAACATCACACACACAACACAACACTGCCTATACACTATCTCCACGCCAAGGGGGGACGCTCCCCTAGGCTGCACGGGCGCCCTGCCCCCACCCCAGCCATCGTGATGCCCTCTCAAACCAGCCGATGAGTTTCTCCACCTTAAAGAGCAGGGACCAGGGAAGCACACCCTTTCTTTGTGTTCCAGACTTGACTTCAACTTCAGCAAGCAAACGGACTTTTTTTAATATAATAAAAAAAAGTTATATGACTTTAATTAAATGCACTTATTAAAAGGGTGAAATATTTGGAGAGGCTGTTTTTGTGCTGCAGGCACATTTTCCAGCGTGCTGTAGAGCGTCTGCATCCGTCCGCTCTAGGCAGTTTTTAATGCACAAATAAATCCGCACCTGACGTGCTGACAGATTATTATGCAGTGTGGCAGCCAACAAAAGTAAACACAGGGGCAAGTTTTAACCTCTTGCAGTCACCGAGCTTTCCCTGCTGGGCCCGGCTCAGGTGCACAGGACTGCTGGCAGAGCTTGGCTGCAGCGCGCATCTTCACGCCCTGGAGACGCCCGTCCCTGCCAACGGAAGGCTGTTCTCCTCTCCCATCGGGTTCTCTGGAATGGGCCATGAGCAAAGGGACAGGCGACAACCCAGGGAGGGGATGGAGAGGGAGACCGGCCCCACGCAGTGCCCCCCAAGCACCCTGCCGCCCATCCATCCTGTTTGTGCTGTGGCCATAAGGCCCACAGGCTCCTGCACAGCAGGCTCCGGAGCAGTCTGCCAGCCGGCTCCACAGTCTCCCAGCCGGCAGAGCTGGCCCTGCTGCTGCAGAGCTCGGCCAGGTGTTTCTCCCAGCTTTGCCCAGAATGCACGAGTCAGCACAGCTCCTAGAGAGCTAAAGGGGAATCGGGCAGTTTCCACACTTCAGACCTTAAGTTATGAACGTGCATATTAGCATATGCTTAAAGCATTTACTGGAACTGCTTGTCTCCTGTTGCTTTTGTTACAATGGGGCTTGCAAAGTGACACTCCAAAATCAGAAGTCGGGGCTGCACTGGACTGGCTCACTCAGGGTAGCTCGGGGCTCCTCTATCCTGCATCCCATCTTTAAACTGCTTTGCTATGATCAGACTTTTTAAAACCCAGGTTTCTTCATCTGTATAATCTATCTTCAGCTGAGGGGCTAGGCAGGGGAAAGAGAGTCTTAGACTGGAAAAGTGTTTTCCCACAGTCCGCAGGGGTTGTCATTCCATTTATTACCCTATTTCCCAGTAGCAGAAAGTAGACAATGTATTCTACATCTGTAACAATATGGCTATTGTTAGTATAATTTATTGGGTGTTTGCTACAAACTCTACCCACTGCTAAGCGCTTTAATACATTATCTCATTTTATCTCCAGATGCTCCAGAGTAGGGGTCATTAACCCATTCACTATCACCACTAATCTGAGCAGCTCTCCACGCTTCCTCACTATTGATTCTGTCAACTGTGTGATCCTGTTTACAGCTGACGAAACTGATGCTCAGAGAGTGTAGGTTGTTTGGCCTGAGGAATCCATTGCATGAGCCCAAAATGCACAAGTACAAAGAAGCAACCCTATCAACCTTTAAGAAAATCAAGTGCAGCCCTGGCTGGTGTAGCTCAGTGGATTGAGCGCGGGCTGCGAACCAGGCATCACAGGTTCGATTACCAGTCAGGGCACATGCCTAGGTTGCAGGCCATGTCCCCCAGCAACCGCACATTGATGTTTCTCTCTCTCTTTCTCTCTCCCTCCCTTCCCTCTCTAAAAATAAATAAATAAAATCTTAAAAAAAGAAAAAAAAAAGAAAATCAAGCACATATGTTTCAAATATAGGGAAGATCCATTTTGGCCACTAAAGAAATATTCTTATATTTTTCCTCAATGCATCATATTGATGAGACATAAACTTATTTTTAAAACAAGAAAATTTGGGCACAATGAAATGTTGTCAAGTGCCCTGGCTGGTGTGGCTCAGTGGATTGAGTACCAGCCTGCAAACTGAAAGGTCACTGGTTCAACTCCCAGTCAGGGCACATGCCTGGGTTGCAGGCCAGGTCCCCAGTAGGGGGCGTGCGAGAGGCAACAGATCAATGGATGTCTCACATGTTGGATGTTTCTCTCCGTCTTTTTCTCCCTCCTTTTCCCTCTCTCTAAAAATAAATAAAATCTTTTTTTTTTTAAAGAAATGTTGTCTAGTAAACACGGAAAATTTGATTTTCCTTTGGCAGCACACTTTCCCTTGGGTCAAAGAGGGACCAGAAAAATTCAGATCAGCACACTGACAGTTTCTCCCACAAATGGCCAAGGATTCAGTTGGCCATTACTGGGCAGATTGTCTATCTAGCTCATGAATATCTGTCAATCTCCTGAGTCTGGGGTGCGCCCCACTCCCTAACGCAAAGCCTGACGTCTGCTACTAAAGCTGAAAATGCTAGGTCCTTCTTGTCACAGCCTCAGCAACAGGCTGAGGGCTCCCTCACCCATCACACCTGTGCCACACTGTGAGCCTGACGCAATAATACCAAGTAGCGAAAGTCCTAAGAGAGCCACTCCGACAATCATGGGGTGATGGGGCGAGCACCGATGCCCCACTGGGAGAGGCAGTGCCTCAAGCACCATTTCCTGTACCCAGCCCCCACGGCGCGGGCTGTGGTGGACATGTCCAGTGTCTGGTGTCATCGTCGGACCAGCTTTGTAGCATCTGGGGCGTGTCCCTGGCTGCAGAGTCTCCAAACTTGGTTTCCCCACCCTCGTGCAGATGCCAACCTAACGCGAGCTGCTTTCAATCAATCCTTTTTGGCTTAAATTGTCCAGGGGTGATTTTTGTTGCTTGCAAAAAGAACTCTGATTGATACAGGATTCCATACAAAACCCCTGGCACTGGGTATGTGGAAGTTATAACGCTGTGTCTCCTGGGTGGGGTTTTTGTGTTTTTTGCTTTTACTCACTTTAACTTTTTATTGCAGTACACTATAA
This sequence comes from Tonatia bakeri, assembly GCA_004024845.1. Taxonomy (NCBI): domain Eukaryota; kingdom Metazoa; phylum Chordata; class Mammalia; order Chiroptera; family Phyllostomidae; genus Tonatia; species Tonatia bakeri. The sequence continues at coordinate 76,177 of PVIA01002823.1, read as the reverse complement.
AACAAAAAGATGCACCTCTCTTGAGATAACAGCTCGTGAAATTTTACCAAAGTAAACACGTCATGTAACCAGTACTCACATCAAGAAGCGTGGTCATCACCAGCACTCCCAGAACCCTTTCGAGCCATCCCCATCAGGCAAGGGAGACCACTATCCTGACTTCTAACTCCATAGATCACCTTTGCCGGTTTCTGAGATTGGTGTACTGTAATCTAGTCTTTACCTGGCTTATGTATTATCTTTATCTGTTTATATCTCACGCAACATTTTACTTGCAAGATTCAGCTATACTGTGGCATGTAGCTGTAGCTCATTCATTTTCACCGCTGTATAGTATTCCACTCAATATACCACGGTTTATCCATTCCACTGCTGACAGGCATTTGGGTGCTTCCTATTTTGGGGCTATTTCAAAAGGTCTAATATAAACATTCTAGTATATATCTTTTGGTGAAATGTGAACATATTTTTGTTGGGTCTGTAACTGATGTTCACCAAGTACATATATGTTCGACTTCAGTAGATGCTGCCAGCTGTCCAATGTGCTCATGCCCATTAGAATGATATTTAACTGGACTCCTAGACAGTTTTTGTCCCAGAGACATATGGCACTGGGGAAGAATGAGAAGAGGAAGGTAAAAACTCCTATGGGGGCATTTTCCCTTCTGAAATGACTCCACAGCAGATGAATGAGGAAGCCCTGGTATCTGCACTTTGCCTCTCTGCCTGACCTGGGTGAAATGATTGCTGACAGGTCATTGGGAAAGTCAAGGGCACAGCTGGAACAAGCCTTTTGAACTCTTGGTCTTTTGACCCTGCAGCGAAGACTCACAAATTCCCGGAAACCAGCAGCCAAGTCTCCGCCCCTTATGCAGGACCATCCAGGGGAGATGTCTTGCATTTGAAGTGGGATCACGGGCCCAAATGCCTACGGGGCCAGCAGGAACTTAACTTGGGTGCCGAGGGCCAGGCATGGTGGGGGTCAGGTCAGGAATGGGGGGGTGGGAATAAGTTGAAAGCAAATGTCCAGTCTTAAAAGGACATTTATCACTCAGCTTGCTGATTTCTGCCATACGGGAATGAAGAGCCCACTGTTGCCAGGTTTTCTGACTTTTCAAGGGAAGCTGGAAAACTAGATTTTTTTAATGAGATACTGCAATTTGTATTGTTGGCAAGTAACTTTTTTTTAATCCTGATTCAAGGATATGTTCACTGATTTCTTAGGGGGAGAGAGAGAGAGAGATATTTATTGATCAGTTGCCTCCCATCTGTTTCCCAGCTGGGGATCGAACCCTCAGCCCAGGTACGTGCCCTGACCGGGAATTGAACCCTCAACAATCTTTGAGTGAATGCAATTGATTACACTCCAACCAGCTGAGCTGCCTGGCCGGGGCTGTTGGCAAGTAACTTTGGGAACAGTGAACACTGTCAGCCACAGAACAGTAAAACACAGCCCGGGTCAGACCTGGCCCACAAACCACTGGCTGACCATCTCTGGTTTCCATGGACCCAGCATGCCATACTCACAATAGGAGGTTATCAATGGCAGCACAGGGCGGACCCGATTGAGAACAAACCAGTAACTCTGGAGAGCTTAGACCAGAACCAAATGCCTTCTCTCACGGCTCCCTCCTTCCGGATGGCCCTTTTTGTTGCCTGATTAAGTTGACATTGAACCTGATGCCCTGAACAGCATGAACGCCTTGGCTCAGGTGTCTGACAGCAGAAGGAGAACAGCTCCTTCTGTCTTTTTCCTTCCATCTGGCAGTGATACGTCGTGGAATAATCACAGGTCACTGGATCTGCCCCCAGCACTCACTTCGCTCGGCAGAACCATTGGAACTGACCACACCTGGTGAAGTGCCACATGGCTTGAAAGACAGTCTATCCAGGAAAGAAGTCATCGACAGGATGGGAGGACAGTCCCACTTCTGCAAAGGGGAAGACAGACCTGCTTCCAGTTGGCCCAGTCCCCATGCACAAGTTTCCGTCCCACCGAGCCGGCTGCACTGGTGTGTAAGGGAATGGACCACTTCGCTCTCCTCTTCTCTCTCTCCCGGAAACGCCGGGCACAGCCACCACCCACCTGCCTCTGCCCTCATTCTCTCTGTCCAGCTGCCCCCGGAAAACGCACCTCTCTCGCACACACACACACGCACACGCACACACACTCATTCACCAATTCCGAGAGTGAACAGGTGGGAACAATCTAGTAACAAACATGGATGTGAATACATTTGCACTCTTCTGTCCTGGCCTCACCACCTACTTTCCAGTTTCTAGTGAGGCCGGGCACACAGTGGACACTCTGTAAGTGTCTGTCAACTGTCCTGTCGTCCCCAAGACAAATTTGCAAAGTCTCACGTGAGCTGCTGGAAAGCAGCAAACAGCCGCTTTGGAATGACAGGAGTGCTTACCCAGGCTGTGTCATCTCGCCACACCCCGCAGGCAGGTTGAGACAGGTGTCCCAGACAAGGAAACAGAGGCACAAAGAGGGGCTGAGGCCACCTGGACAGAGGGCAGTCTGGGAGGCGAGAGGGAAGAAGCCTGTTCCAGACTGTAAGCCTCTAAAACCTCAGTGCGCCTGCTGCCGGAGTGCCTGCGTGTCAGCCGGTGACCGTGATGATTATTTAATAAATTGACCACCTATGGAAGTACTCGAGAAACATCAGCTACGTCCCAGACACTCTAGGTCACGAACTCATGCAATTCTTCCAACAACCCTATCAGGTTAGGCTCGGATGCAGAGTCTTAGCAGGATAAGGAGCTTGGCCCGAGGAAATTCTCAAGTTAGTCTCTAAGGGTCTCCGGCAGGGGATTTGGGGCAATACAGCGTGGGGACGTTCGGGGTTGTCACCATTCATGGGGTACTGCTGACATTTGGTGGGCAGTGGTGGGGATGCTGACTATCTCCATCGTGCGGGACTTCCTCCAGCACCCAGTGGGGAAATACTGGTTTCTCCACAAGGACAAAGCCGGGGTCTGAATGCGCAGATCTGCCCCGAGAGCCCTGTCTGCAATCGCAGAGATGTGAGGAGTGCCACGTGGGCGGCATCCTGGGGGAGTGGCTGACCACCACGTGGGCGGCACCTCACAGTAACTTCAGCTTGGAGGGAACAGATCTTCACCTCGAACACAAAGGGCATCCTCCAAAAGGAAGAAAACTATTTAAGAAGTATTCCCTATGGTAAAGCTCTGCATTTAGTGCTATAAGGAAGTGCTTTCTTTTCTTTAATTTTTTTAAAAGATGGAGGCATTGCTTCAACAGCTGCAAATTCACAGAAGAGAAAGAAAATTAATAGACATGAGTGGCGCTGAATAATTACCAAAGTTCACACAGGTTCGGAGACTGGAGCGCAACAGGAGACTATCTGTGACTCGAGTGTCTGCAGGAGGCTTCATGAAGGAAGTGGGACTTCAACGGGCCTTCCAAAGAGGGAAGCGATCCCCATCAGCAGCAAGGCAGGGCAGGCAGAGAGACAACAGAAGCTCGTGTGCAGAAGTGAGCATCGGCCTGCACGTGCAGTGGCCCTGAGGAGGCCACCTCAGATGCACCCCGCATTCCACCTCAGGGCAGAAAGCGGTAAACCGAAAAGGCAGTGTGCACAGGATGGAGAACGGACCCTGTCGATGCTGAAGGAACTCCAATCTCCCTTGTGGGCACAGGTCGTGTGCCGGCGAGGGGCCCATGCTCATTTCAGGGGTGAACAGACAGGACGGGAGTGGATGGGGTGAGGGGTCACTGAGAAGCCCTCTCAATAAATCCACCCGAGCTAGGGCTTCTGTAAGGTAGCAGCAACGAAAGCAGCCACCGAGCCTGGCCCACTCCTTCTCAGTACATTTTTTTGGTTTGGCAGGATAGGAAACCACGTTGGGGGCCTGAGAGATGGGGAAGGGTCAGGCCTCGCTGCCTATCCTCGAGTCTGATAACCAGAAGAATGGCGGCTGATAAAACTCCTGAGGAAGGGGGGCTCGGCCTCAAAGCATTCAGGCAGAAAGCTAATGGGAGGGCCAGAGCTGGGGTTTACAGACAGTCCTGTCACTCCCTGGCACAGAATGAGACCTATGCCAGCAGCAGTGTCCTGTGCTAATCTGTGACACCAGCTGCTCCCAATGACACCGCCTGACACTACAGCTTCATTCAATGCAGCCAAAGTGGCGCCGTGTTCGCTACAGGCCCAAGTCTGACGTGGATCCAGCTCCCGTGTAAGATGTCACCGTGGGAGGGACAGAGAGAGACTGTGTGGAGAAAGGGAAACCCCGAAATGGTAAGGAAAGTCCGGGTGTCCCAGTGACCCCCTAAGCCCAGCCCCCAGCCACCTGTCCAGCTGTATGAGGCTTCCTGAGAAACCACGCCCCAGACTAGCTGGAGAAGCACACTGCCGAGCCCCACCCAGATTCGAGAACCGTGAGCAAATGGAAGATCTGCTGCTCTAAGCCATTAAGTTTGGGGGCGCTTTGTCACACAGCGGGACATCTGTCACACCTCCATAAGGCCATCCACTATGCGTATATGCCCTGCTGGTCCCTGCAATGCTCAGGTATATGCCTGTCCTTAGTGATGAGAAGCGTGGCTAGAGACAGCAGTGACACAGACTCACGGCCACCTACAAGTGCTGCCCTCCACCTGCTGGTACCCAAGCTCAGCACCCAGTTGGCATCGGGATAAACGTTTGTAAAATGAACGCACAGCAATCAATCTGACTGTAAGAGAAGTCTAGTCAAAGCTTTCTTCTCATGAACCTTCCCAGGAACTCAGAACCTGCAACATCAGGAAATGTTCTCACAGATCTGACCCCTATCCCCTAGGCTTCTGTCCAGTGTGGGCGGTCCAGTGTGTGGCTGGTCACTAGTTCCGTGGTCACCAAGTATAGAAGGAAGGAAGGAAGGAAGGAAGGAAGGAAGGAAGGAAGGCCAGCCCACAGATGGCTACTGCACTTGAATCCTGCACAGTTGCTTGTCCCAACCTCTTCTGGAGAAGCATTGGTTCTGTTTAACAAGAACCACCTGGGGAGCAGGTCAAAATGCAGATTCTGCTTCAGCAGGTCTGCAGGGGGGCCTGAGAATCTGTGTTTCTAGCGAGCTGCCAAGTGACGCTGCTGCGCTGGTCGAGGACCACACTTTGCACGGCTCTCCTGTTTTACAGAGGAGGGCAAAGTGCAGAGGGAAGGCTCTACCAGGAACTTCAGGTCCCCGCAGGTCGAAGGTTCCCCATAGAAGTGCTGGGTTCAAGCCAGCATGGGAAGTCAGGGCAGGTCTTCCTCAGCCCGAGAAGACTGGTTTTACAGTAGTCACTCCCCAGCCCTAAGGAAAGGCCCACTGCATGGGAATCACCCAGGGAGCTCCTTAAAATGCAGATTCCCAGGCTCCCCTGCTGGAGACAGACTCAGTGGACCTGGCACGGGGCCCTGGGAAATTGTGCTGGGTGACTGCGACGCACAGCTGGGTTTGGGATTACTCATCTGGCCTACTCAGGAGGCAGCGACCCAAAGCAAGTGAGAGTTGAAATTACTAGCTGGCTGATACTTACAGGGAGTTTCTATATTCCAGCCACTCTTCTGATTTATGTCAATATGAGATGATGTGAACTTCACCCCAAGTCTATCTGGTAAGTTCTATTATTCTTCCCATTTTATAGAAGGCAAAACTGAGGCACAGAGCAGCTAAATAACTTGGCAAAAACTGCACCCCATAAGGGTCTGGGTCAGGATCAGAACCCAGGTATTTAGAGTGAGTCCACATCACAACCACCACGTTCTAGTCCTCTCATTCACAGTGAAGCTCAGCTCCTCGGAAAACCCCAGGGGTAAACCGTTTGACCAGCTGAAGTACAAACAGAAAGCACACATGACTAGTTCCAAAGACTACTGATTTGTGTTCCTTGGGGAAGAAAAGGTAGGAGATGATCTGATTCAAATTTGGGAGACGCTCAGTGAAAGCAAAGCAAACACCTCCTCCTGCAGAACTTCTCAGAGCCTCCCCAGCAAACACAAGCATATTAACTTCTTAGAAGGGTTCGCTTTGCAGCATTGTCCAAATGGACTGAGTACAGAATCCCTTTTGCCCAACAGCATCTCAAGGTACAAGGGTATCAGGAAACTGCCTCTGGGACCTGCAGGCCCAGAGCAGCGCTTCTCAAACGTTAAAGTACACGTGAACCCCCTGGGCACTTGTTCAAATGCAGATTCCAGCTCACTAGGTCTGGGATGGGGCCCAGGACTCTGCATTGCTAGCAAGCTCCCAGGCAATGCTGACGCTGCCTCACCCTTGGCATGGCGAGGACCTGGAGCACAGCACTGGCTGGCTCTGCTCTGTTCCGCCTCCCCAGACAAGGCTTTGTCCAGCTCATCATCCCCGAGAGAACAGCCCTTATGCAGATTTCCAGGGGCTCCAGTCACGGCTGACCTCCCCAAGCCTGGAACTACTCCACACATTGCAAGTCTCGTCCCAGGCCCTCGGGGAATCCAGACCTTTCTAGAGCAGCATGTACCCCAGGGTCTGCACCCAAGCCCTTTTCTCTGCCCTGGCTTCAGAAAGCCCTCGTTCTGAAGGTGAAGCCCACTCAGTGGGCAGCCTCGCACCCTGGCTGCCAAGGTTTCTGGGGATCCTCGCTTACTGGGCAAGGACAGGACAGAAGGTGAGGTGAAAGGAGGCTACGCAGAGAGCAAGGAGGCCCCGTGAGGTCTTGTGACCGACTGGGCCTCCTGGTGCCGCCGAGGTGGCTGTGCCAACGCGCAGTGCTGAAATACTTGGCCGGTCTCCGAAGCAAACACCCAATCTAAACAGGCCCTGGTGTGTCTCCGAACAGACTGTGTAAATAAGGGGGGAGGAAAAAAAACCCAACTGGCCACAGATCCCGCTTTCAAACACGTCGAAACAAAATAATCCCTCTCTCTCCCTCCCTCCCTCTTGCTCTCTTTTTTTTTAAATTTCCACTGGTGCCGAGGCCTCGGTGGAGCCCGGCTGGCGGCTCGTTAGAGCCCGCAGCCTACCTGTCCTGCATAGGAATGAAGCCGAGAGGGGTTACATGATATCCCGCTCTGCAGGCCGGACGGCAGCTCCGCGTTCAGAATCCAGGAAACAGTAAAAGCTGTTCTTGGAGCAACGTGGAGAAGGGACCTGGGCTGGGGTGGGGGGCGGGGGGAATGAAGGGGAGCAAACTGTGTGGGAGGCTGTCCAATGAACCTGGCTGTTCCCCGGGTGGCCCAGTCCCCGAGCCCTGAACTAGCACGCGCTGCATCCAAACAGCAAACACCTACAGCAGGACACAGACTCCGAAGAGCAAAGCATGTCAGCAGGAACACATCCTGGGCCACCTCTCTCCCGGGGCACCTCTGAACTCCAAGTGTGTGTACCGACAAGGGGGCAGCTTGCTTGTGGTTTGTTGCTGGTTTTGGATTCGGCTTTGCACTTTCTAACAGCGGGGTGGGTGCATGAGTCATTTGCAGACAAGAACCCATCTCCCCCCTCTCTGCAAGTTGAAACAATGGAGTTGCCTTTCCCAGTTCTTGCCAATGTCTCTTACTCAATCTTGGATCAAAAGGGTGGTGGGGCGGGAGGTTGGGAGGGGACTCCAGACAGTGCCCTGCCTGTGACATCAGGCCCAGCTGTTGGAATTGCACTGTGGATATCCGACCCGGGAGAGAAGTCGGGACTGGCTGGGTGAGGTGGGTGCAGAAACGGTTAGGGGTGACTTGACCCGTGGAGCCCGCAGAGGTGACACTGAAGGAGGGCAGGGCCAGCTGCAGGTGACCTTTCTGGTTCACATCCCCTCGCCATCTCCCTCCTCATTCATATTTTTAGAAATAGGATGGTGACTCGATCCTTTAGACGAGCCAGTTCCCTGTAGGCATTTCACGCTGATTATTTACAATCCTCATTACTAAGAAGGGACCAGACCCAGCCGGGTGAGCCCCAATAGCCCACAGCTCAGCAGGAAGAGAAGTCTAGGTCCTCAGTCCAAGAATATCATCAAACCCTTACGAAGCATCTGTTGCTGCAACGCGATTTAAAAACGCTGGTTTGAAGACAGCCTGTCTGAGATTATCCAGGGCCGTGGGCAGAGCCAACACCACACCCATTGCAGGGTTTATGGTTCCTTCTCAAAATTAAAAAAAAAAAAAACAACAACAACAACAAAAACAACTTACACATTAATCCCCATTTAACATGGAGTGTCTATTTGGTGTGCAGTCACAGACTCAGCCCTGTATACAAGAACAGAGCCCAGAAAAATCGGACCGGGCATCACACTAAGACCTTCTAGGCAGGGTCTTCTCATCCCAACCATCTCCCCCACTTCACAGGAGAGCACAGGGAGGCTCCCAGGATAAGCCACCCGCAAGGTCAGGCAGCTGACAAGTGACACCTGCCGGTTCAGGGTGCACTTCCTTGCCCCGTGGCTCTCCCGGCACCTACCACTTTGTGCCTGGGAGTCAGCTGCCTTTATTCGCCTTCTTTCCCCAATGGACGGAGCTCCCAGAAGCCAGGCACCAAGGGCCTATTTACTTCCAAATTGTCCTCAGCCTCCAGCTCAGCACCATGGAAACAGGAGACACTTAGATAATGTTCAGCAAATCAAGGGAAAAACAACTCACAACAGGGACAAGGCAATGCTGTCCTTTTCTTTACTGAGCAACTACTATGTATCTCTCACTCTCCTGGTGACGGGGGCAACCCTCGAGACACCGAAACGAGCTGCGTCTGCGCACTGGGAACCTGACTGAGACGTACGTAGTCCCTCCCATAGACGTGCTTTTCATACAAGGAGGGGGAAACGGGCCATGAGAGCGGGTGGAAAGTGGAATAAGAAAGCTCTGCCTTTCTAAGAGAAAGGAAGGCTCTGGAGGTCCCCAGAGGTCAAACCAAGAGGTCAGCTGGCTCAGTAAGTCCTTCCTTATATCAGAATCCCTGTCCCTGCCATTTCAGCCTAATCTGCATCTAAGCAGAGGCAACACCCACCCACCAGAACCGCTGAACTTGTGAAAAGTGACACCACCCAATGTTAAGGGACTTGCGTGCCCTGTTGGCAAGAGCATATATAGGCACTCTGGGAAAAGATCGGGCCGTTCCTTATAAAACTAAACAGATATCCATTCTATGGCCCAGCAATTCCACTCCTAGTCACTTGCCCAAGATAATGAACATAGGCGCCCACAGGAAATTTTGGTCAAGGATGTTGATGTTCAGTACCTTTATTCAAAACTGCCCAACGCCAGAAACAGGGCAGGCGCCCATCCAGAGGAGACTGGGTAGGCAAACCGTGGGGGAGTCACCGAAAACAGCAGCGCTCAGCCGCACCAGGGCCCAGACCGCGGGTCTGCGCAGTACCGAGGCTGAGACACAGACGCCGCCCCACGTGCTGAGTGGGGGAGGGGCTGCGCGACAAAACGCACACAGCGCGACTCCACTTCTCTGAGGTTCCCCGAGAACCGGCAACGTTAACCGAGGCACGAGACGATCAGCCGAGTGAGTGCCACTCGGCGGCGTGGGACTGGCAAAGGCCTCAGGGCAACGTCTGGGGTGCTGGTGGCATCTGTTACCCACGGGACACTTCAGATTTATACAGTACAGTGCATGCCCTTTTTACCTTTAAACAAAACACGAAAACCCAGCAACACAATACTGAATTCTAGTTAATGATGGGCAAGCTGTGGCACTTGGAGGGAAGTGCACTCGTGTCCGCAGCCTCCGATGAATGGGTCGAGGAAACGGGGCAGAGAGGTGCCCGAGAGCAGGCGGGGCGTGGGATCGAACACGTCCGACAAAAGTCAGCTATGGAATTGGCAGTGGGCACGTGGGCGGTCCTGTACAGTTCTTCAACTTTTACGTATATTTGTAAATTTTCACACTAAAATATGGGGGAAGGCAAGGACAGGGCATCCCAAAGAGCTCCACGTCAAAGAATACAGATGCAGTGAGTTGTCAGGGCTGAGTACACCAACCCAGGGTGCAGGGATTCGGGGGGCGGGCCAAGGAGAGAGGATGGGGAGGCCAGGCAATGTAGGCCCTCAAGGCCGATTTCAAGCCGCGCAACACAGAAACTCACTTTGGGGTCTGGGCTAAGTTGCAGAGGCCTGGGTCCGCATTCAGCTGCCCTGCACGAGATACGGCTTCCTGTTCCTCAGGGTTCAGCACCTCTTGGGCTGGCAGAGCCTCTCACTAAATAGTGTTTTGATGAGTTAAGTGTAAATGATTCAGAAACAAAAGGATGAAGTTTCTCAGCACACACACAGGACTGAAGCGGAAAGAGAGAGAAAGAGAAAGAGAGAGAAGGGGACATCGAGGGGTGGAGGGGAAGGGTCCCGGTTTCAAACCGTGCACAAAACCACTGTTCCGAAAATGCTTGATTGACTTGCTGATGTCCACCAAAGGCTTCTGGGGCCCAGCTCTTTAATATTCAAATGACTTTGAAAAATATTTCTCCTCCTGGAAAGCAGAAGGGAAAGGAAATGCTTTGAAGCCCTCCTAGTTATTTAATTATTTTTTCAAAGGTAAGGCAGTATATTTTTATCCAATATTAAATAAACATTTGTTCTAATGGTATGTTCAAAGCCTTTAAGCCTCTGATGTCGGTTTGGGATGTTTTTTGTTTTGTGTTCTGGAGGGTGAGTGAGGATGGTGCCTTTTCTCACCAAATGTTCTGAAACCACAGAACATTAGATCAGGACGTCTCCCAGGACAGTGGGAGATGGTAGAGAAGAGGGGCTTGGACAGGCTCTGGGGCCCTTTCTCCAGAGGTACGCAGTGGCCTGGTGGGGTCAGAGAGCAAGTGGCATGGTTTCCAGGACCATGAACAGAGCCCACTGGCCCCAGGACAGCACCAGGCTCTGGCTCACAGCCGACTGACTACCCAGGGCCGCCCTTTTCAGACACGCGAATTTATGGAACCGTCTTTTACCAGTTACCATGAGGGAGGATGACAGTGGGACACACAGAGACTTCTCAAATGCTCAGAGGTCAGGCAGGGCGAGGCCCTGGGAAGCCAATGCACCTTCACGAGAGAACCCGGGCTGGGAGAAAAGCCACGCCGACGAAGGACTTTTTTCAACGGGCCTAATTTAGACACAACATATACAAACACAAGCCACAAAGATTATTTGGGCACAGGGCATGGGACGGTGGGGTAGGAATGGGAATAGCATAATTATGGCTCTCAAATACTTGATGTTTGAGTAACAGCCCATAAATCCTTATTAGGTGAATTAACAAATAAATATAATTCATACTATCATGGAAGTGGTAAGGGTTGGCATAAAAGTTTTCAGAAAAGATGTGTTCAGGGAAAAGGAGCATCACTCAGAAAGCTGTGTTGCTTTCATCAGCTTTTGCAAATGGCCTTATGAGTTCTGGGTCATTAAATCCATTGTATAGATTTTTTTAAAAATTAAGTCACAGACAAAGTAAGTAACTGCCAAGGCCACACAGCTGGTAAGTGATGGATTCAAATCCAAGTCTTTCCTAGTCCAACGTCATCCTCTTAATTGTAGCCTATCTTGCCTGCCTGGGGTACTCGGAAGGGTGAACTTAAACCCTGAAGGATCCGTGAACTCTAAAGGAGACACAGAGCCAAGCATTAGAACAATGGCAACAACAAAACTGTGTCTGTATGTTACTTCCTTTCTGCAGAGGGAATGAGCTTTATTGACTTTTTTAACATGAAATAATTCTCATTATAAACTAGAAAACTAACATCACCTATAATCACAGCACTCAGAGGCAATCTGTTCATCTTTTGTTTAAAATCCTTCCAAAAATGTTAACTGTGCTCATATGCTTTTTAAAGTTTTTTTTTTTTTTTACTTTGGAATACTTTTAGATACACAAAAAAGTTACCAAGAGATCCAGACTCCAGTATGCCCTTTACCCATGAAGAACAAAGTATCATGAACATTTTTACATAACCCTGGCACTATTAGTCAAAACTGAAGGATTAACTTGGGTACATTACTATTAACTACAGATTTTATTCGAATTACCCCAGTTTTTCTGCTAATGTCTTTTCTTTTTCCTGGTCCAGGATCCAATCTGGGACACCGCATTGCAGTGCACGCATAGGGTTTTCCCACAGCTGGTTTTTACTCAACAACACATCATAAACTCATTTCCACATCAACAGACAGACACCTATCCCGTGATTCTCAACGGCGTCCTAGTGTTCCACTCCATGGATGGGTGATGCCCTCCCCCTGAAGGTCATTCCCACTGCTTTCTTTTCTGTGCTGCCCCATGACACAGGACGGCGCGTTTATCCACATGGCGCACACCTGTTCTCAGGATAAATTTGTACAAGTGCACTGACGCTGGGCCAAGAGCACGTCCTTCAAGGCTTTTCATTCATTTTCCACGCTCATCCCTAGAAAGACCGAACCCACTTGCCTTACCACCAACAGATTAGTAACTTGAACTTCGATTCATTTTGGACAATAAGTGACTTTCTTGGTAAACTAGCTCTTCCATGCCATAGAGAGAAAACCGTGGGACTGGAAAGAGTTAATGGACTTTCAAGAGTCATTTCCCCCCTAAACCAGACGGATTATTTAAAGAGCCACTCAGAAATTAACCCTCTACTCCCTTCGGTTCACTCTGTCCCCACTATCCATCCTCTTTGGGTCTGAAAGACAGATCTCCAGGTCTTTGGCATTTCGGTCATGGAATTACTTTCAGGGGTCCAGGGGCAACTCCCACCGAGTTTAATTTCCTTCTCATCTCTCTGTAGTGTCTACGGAAACTTCCCGAAGGAAAAGCTCAGAGCAGGCTGTGCTGTAATTCAGGCAGCAGGAAGGACAAAAGGATTTGACCGTCAGCAAAGCATTATGCCTTTTATTTTATTTTTCTCATGGTGAAAGTAATGGGGGTGGGGGTGGGGAGAGGGGAAAATGACAAGACTGCTCACCCATCTAGAAATGGCTCACACTGAGCTTGAACCGGGAACCTGCCTAGCATGCTAACTGTGGTCGTGGTCTCTCTTCCAAAAGGAGCCCGTATTTTATTTTGAGACTCCCGTTCTTCAATGCAAACCATTTGGCCCCCATGCTTAGCACTGTAAAATGCAATATATTTGAGATGTCTGGGGAAAGAGGTCGCAGGGCAAGTTTAGAGAAATGGAGAGCTACCCCCTGCTGGGGAATTCTTAAGTGCCATCCTGGCCTGCAAAAAGAAAAAAGAAAGAAAGGAAAAGGAAAAACAAGCTACTGGTCAGAGGGAATGCACTCCTACGCCAAGCTCAGCTTGAATTAATACACAACACAACCTCTTGAAGGGGGAAACACTGCTTTAAACTAAGAGTCTCTTCTCCGGACGCCACCGACGAGAAACAACAGGAAGTCAAGACTATTCTGGAGGAAGAGGACTGCAACATGAGATACTCTCTTCACCCCAATGTTTGCAATCTTGTCACTCTGGTCAAGGCCACACCTTCAGGTCAGGAGGGACCGAGTCCTGGGGCGAGGGGTGCCAAGTCCACTCTGCCAAGAACAATGCCCATGATCTCAGGCTTGTTATCTCCCAGGGGCCGCTGTGGTCTGGTTGAGTGGCTGGTGGAACCCATTTCACTTCTGAATTCTGCCCAGAAACCACAGGAGGTTCTTCCCAGGGAAGAGAAAAATCTAATCGGTTACAGAGAGGCAGGGTCTGCCCAGAGGACACTTATGTCCCCCTTTCCTACATGGTTCCCCAGCCATCAGAGGACTTCAGCCGTAGGACAACATCTAGAATCTGATGGCAAGAGAGGGGGAAAAGGCGATGAAACAAAAGGGACACATTCTGTTGTGAGCTCAGAAAGTCCTCTAGTGATTCACAGGAGCAAGTTGCTGAGCAGGGAAGCTCAAAGCCTTCGACACTGAAGCAGCGTTGTCCCAAGTGTCTTTCGGGGTGAAGCGAGCGCATTTCTGCTAACAGAGCCTTTTTAGGCCCATTGGGGAGCTTTGACACATAGGTGATTCAGCCTATCAATCTTACATCAAAACCAAGCCCTTGTGAGGCCAGACCGTGGGGCTTGGGCTGGGTGAGTGTGTGCGCGTGTGTTGGACCAGGAAGCGGAACTTGCCGAGAGTGAGTGCACTCACCAGAGCCTGCCCCGTGAGCCACACGCCGTCCGTGTCGTGCGTGTTTGTTTTCCCCCCACTGTCTACAGTTATGCACGCTCTGTGAGCACAAACTGTACACGTGGGAGGACGTATGGACAGACCTTTGTACTGTAAATAAAACATGCTATTGGGATCAAATAAAACTCGCAGAAAATTAGGCCTGACATTTAGGAATAGCCGTAGTGTTACTGCAGGACACAGAACGCCGGCATCAAAGACAAACCTCTTAGAGAGGTGACTCAGGGGATGCCTCTGGGGGCAGAGGGTGGGAGGAGGAGGGCACCAGAGAAAGCCAAAAACTCCCTGAATCCCTCAAGGCTGAACTGCAGAGGCTACGGGCAGAGCTCAAACTCAGGCTGTCTAGATCCACAACGCCACCATGCCACCCCTGTGCTATGTCACAGGGTAAATAAAACCTCATGACTCCTTCTCTTCGGGGTTCTGATTCCAACCCAGGTAGGCTGGGTGCTGAAGGTCCCAGAGGTGGCTTGGGAGCCCCGGCAGGAAGGACCTCAGATATGCCCTTCCTGTCTGGGTCTCCAGGTCAGACAACCCAGAAGGCATAATTCAAAGGCAGATCCTCAAGCTTTAGAGACCAGAAAGGCCTTATTGCCTGCATGTCACCTGGAATCCCTCCAATTACGTATTCATTTGCATTTAAAGCAAATTCCTGTAAGAACTCTGGAGTGTGTTCAGTCCCTCAGAACTTGGTTTGATTGTTGCATCCCATGTACTTCCCTAGCTGGGATCAATCACAGAAGTGCATGGGTTATACATGTATGAACATGGGCTTCCGGAAGTCCCATCCCACCCCCCTTCACCTGCTCTCAGGTTGCCCTGCTATGGGGACATGGAGTGGCCACCACATTTCCCACACCCTAGAGGAGAAAGAGCAGAGGGCCACTTTGGAATGTGGGGCACCTGAGGAGAGAAATATAGGGACAGTCAGACCCCATGAAACAACAGGAGTGCCCAGTGCTGCCTAAACGGCCAGGTGGAGAGGAGCAAGAAGACCAACTTGGGGTGGGGGACACCCTAAACCAAAGGCTGAGTCACAGCTCTTCCCTGCCCCCTCCACCCTCCCAGAGGGCAAGAGGAGTGATTTAACTCCTGGGTCATTCTCACCAGCCCCCTACTGTGCCTATCTGCAGGCAGTGAGAGGAGGGGGCGGAGAAAGCAGTGACATCCCTGGATGGCCACCCAAGCCTTCAGGCTGTGGCCAACAGATGGCAGAGCTGGATGGGACCTACGAAGTGCACTGTTAAGCTCCTGTGCCAATTTCTCAAGAGAAGAGTTCAACTTGGCCACCCGTGTTCAAAGGGCCTATTCCACATGTGCCCAGCCTAGACAGAAGCTGGGGTCTACCAGATGGCAGAAAGGTTGATTACCGGAGTTTTGGGGTCACTCATTCATTCAAGTTCAACAATTAAAGGGCCTGCTCTGTGTCAGGTATTAGAGATACAATGTGGACCACAACCACCACCTTGCCAGCCCAGGGGCGGGGACCAACATCAAACAAACAGACACAGCAATCACTGTACAGCTGCAAATTGCAATGAACCCTCAGAGGGTTGGGAACCCAGTTGTATGAATCTAGCTAACAAATGAACTTGGCCTACAAGGACAGAGAGAGAATAAAACTGTCAATCTGCTCTTGACTTTGAGTGAGTTACTTAATCCTTCTAAGCCTTACTTTCCTCATCTGTAAAATGGGCCAGTCTACATACAGCTGTTGAGAGGCTTGAAAGTGAGAATGCATTTAAGAACTTTGCTAAATGAAAGCTCTCGATAAGTAAGTGTTCATTGGTTCTATTGGTAAGGCCCCTTAGAATAAAGCGATCACACTTAAGTCTACGGAGCCAGCCCTTGAGGCTCACTCAGCAAAGCCGTAGTGGCCCACACTCACTTCTTCCCCAGCAGACAGGCCTGGGCTTTCCCTGAGTCTCGGAAGATTCCGACAGATTCTGACCCTTTGCATTCCTTCATCTAGCTGGTTCTGGTGAAAACCTCTAACCACTCGGTTAGTTCAGTCCTGAGTCCCTTTAAGCAGCCACTGCCAACACTGTGGGGGATTCGTGGTGACTCAGCCCTGGCCCCAAAGAAGCTGGATGCACTATCGCTCCGCCAGGATATGGCTGTAAGCCCGTGAGCTGGAGACAAAGCCTTCTCTGGGGCCTTCTGAAGCTCCCTCCCTTCTGCTTGATGGGCACAGTGCGGCTCCATCCCCGAGGTGGACATTCGGCGGCTGGCTACAGCTTTGAGGGCTGGGGGGCAGGACAATGGCCTGCTGACCCCAGGCGAGAATCAGGCACCTGGCAGGAAAAGCGGAGCGTGCCTCTGCCTCTTCTCCCTTTCTCGTTTAAGGCGGCTTATCTGAGCGTAGCCAGAGTTCTGCTGGAACCAGAAGAGTCTGAAGCGATCTCAAATCTGGTGGCCCCAGAACGTTCAGAAGCCCCACTCACATCGTCACTGGTCTATTTTCCACCCGTTTCCAAGCAACGTGACACAAAATCCACTGGAACGTTATCACCGAGCCAGTGACCTGGAAGTCCCCGGAGATTTCTCTGCCTCACACCCCGCACCAGTGTGCAGGGGCTGGGACAGAAGGGGAAGAAGACGCAGAGCCTGTGTCCAGAGCCCAAGGACCCAGGAACCTCCTCTAATAGCTGAAGATGAAAACGAGGTCCAGTCTGTCGAAGGCAAGATGAGGTCACCGAGAGGGCTGAGGCCAGGCCGCCCACTCAAGGGCGACTCACATGTCCACTCTCCCTTCTCCTGGATACCTAGTGGGGACAGTTTAGGGGCCTTCCAAGTAAGGGCTCACAGCCAGGGTCAGTCTTGGGAAGTCAGGACAAGTCTGCCCGAACCCTCTGGACTAGCACAGGATTTACCCACCCAGCTCAGCTCTCCTCTGGTTAGTACCCTCCTTCAAATGCCCAGGCAATTATTACTCCATTCCCCCCAAGAGAAAGCAAAACAAAAGCAAAAAAACCCTTCACCTGTTTACATCCGTCTCCCCAGAACCGCTCTCTAATTACATCTGAAACAATTTTATCTCAAGGGTTGTACATGCAGGGCTGTCTTCCCAGGTACTCCAATCTGCGTGGACATCCAGAGTCACCAGGCTCCAATTTCGAAACTGCCTTGGGGGCAACTTCACAAGGGAGCCTTGCACTGAAACAAAATCCATGCAGCACTAAAAAGGATGGGTATTGCTGTGTGTCAACTAGCCCTCAGTAGACCTGACTGTAAGGGGAAATTCACAGGCCCATCCTTCCTAAAGAAAAACACGCACACATGAAATTAGGAAGCAAAGAAGAAGGAAGTTCACATTCTTTTGCTCTACCAGAGTGCGGTACTGACATTTTTAAAATTAAAATTGAAAAGCTCCCTCTTTCAGAAAACAAAAGGGGGTTCAGTTCCAAAGGCCAAGCGAAGCGGTGGAGCCTGCCCCTGGAAGGCGCCCAACCCGGTTCTACCCGGCTCCCCTGAAAGGCCCGCGGAGCACCGGCCAGGAGCAGAACGGGTGCGGGCGGGGGCGCGGCCCACTCCTCGTGTTCCCAGCGCAGCACTCACTGGGCCCAGGGCCAATGATTCACAGACGACGGGAACGGAACAAAGAGGTTACGCAACTCACTGATCACAACAGCCCCACACGGAGCCTGACGTCAGGTGCCCGCCAGCATCCCCACAGCATGCCCTGCCCTCGCAGAGTGGGTCTTCAATGTGCTGGAGAATTCTGCTGAACCCGTGTCAGGCCTCAGATGAAATGAAGGCCCTGGTCCCCTCACCCAGCAAGGGCCGGGCACTCAGGGGTAACTCAGGGCATCACAGGAGATTAATGAGTGCCGAGTCACCATCGCCCCAGGGGGCGGGCTCCAGGAATAGAGACAGGAGCCGCTCGGGAATAGCCTTCAAATGGGAGAAATTCCAAAAATGGCAGAGCGGGAGAGAAAAAAAGAAAGAGGAGAAGGAGAAGAAGAAAGAAAGAAAAGAAACGGGGACATTTTGTTTTGTTGCTGACTTGGAAAGGAGCAAGCTTTCCTCCTTGTCACAGACTAAACCAAAAGTCTGGAACTCTTCAGAGTCCTGATAATCAGCAAATGCATCTAATTAAACCAAACACTAAAGCCCTGTCTACTTTCTCGAAGCTGTCAGAACTCTGGAATGGCAAAGGTTAATGGAGGATGGGGGGGGTACTGTAGTGATTTACTTTTCAATCCTGGATTTTTATTAACAATAACTAATTTAATCACTGGACACATCCTGAATGTCAGGCACCGAAGAAAGTGACTTACGGTCATTCCCGCATTCAATCATCACACGGTCATCACGGCCCTGAAGGACGGGCTTTGTCATCCCTACTTTATAGGTGGAAAAACTGAGGTCATGCAGCGAGGCGATGGCAGAAAGAAGACGCACACGCCCAGCTGACTCCCAGCCCGCACCCCTCACGCTGTCGTACTGACTCTGGTTCCAAGTGAGCGCTCTTCCCCACAATGTGCTGAGCTGGTTGTCCGAACAGGAACTGATCCCTGGACTGGTCAGGTTTCTGATCCAGGGGACAGAAGGACAGTGGCACTTAGCCAGATCACGGAGTGGAGGGTGCTCAGGAAAGGTCCCTCCCCATGCAGACTTCCCCAAGTCCCAGCTGTACCCGACCCTGAAGCCCACTTGTCTCTCCCAGCCTGAAGAACAATGAGGGCCTGGTGGCTTCAGGGAAAGTCAAAAGGACCTTCCCAAGGAGGCAGCGCCAATCTCCAGGGAGAAGTCTACTGTATGGAGCCAGCAGAAGCTCAACCCTGCCAGGAGCCAGGGACAATGACCCCAGAGGTCCCCAGCAACTGTCCCGTTGTCCCTTGGAAGAGTTCCCACCCTGAACAGACCACCCTGAGCTGAAGACAAGAGTCAGTATGCAGACCCTGAAGACATTATGCTACATGGAAGCAGCCAGACACAAAAGGCCACATGTTGTGTGACTGTGTTCACATGAAATATCCAGAAGAGGCAAACCCACAGAGACAGGAAGTAGAGGAGGGGTTGCCAGGGGCTCGGCAGAGGAGGGAGAAACGTGCAATGGCTACCGAATGGGCATGCTGTTCCCTTGTGGGTGATCAGAAAGTTCTGGCACTAGACAGCAATAAAGGTTGCACGCATGGCAAATGTACTTAATGCCACTTCAAAATAATCACAATAGTCAATTTTATGCTACATCTATTCTCCCATAACTGGGCGAGGGCAGGGGGTCAATCTCCAAAGAATTGCTAACTGTACACAATCAAGGACGAGGCCAAACCATGCAGCCAGGTCTCAGTCTCTACGAGGCTAAGACCTGGATGTTCCCCGAAGACCCTCCAATTCATAGACTCGGTATCTAAACAAAGGGTGACGTGGGCAGAGAGGGAAGGGGGAGGGTGTGCAAGGCAGCCAGAGCCAGAGTGCTGGCTCGTTATGAAGCAGCCTGGGAACAGGGAGTCGGGCCACCCTCCCCGGCAGCCTCCCTCAGACTCCGGCAGCTCCAGACCCTGCAGCCCCGCTTCCTTCCCTCCGCCACCTGGCAGGGACCGCGGTTACTTTCCCGGGGCCAGGGGCCCAGTGTCCTTGGTCTGCATCACAGAGTCAACAACAATTTATCTGCGCTGGGCAAACACGGCAGCAGTGAGTGGCGGAACTCTGACAATATTGAATGACTCAGGGGGTGGGGACGCCTTGCAGGATGCAGGAGAGCAGGCGAGGAAAGGAACCGGAGAGCAGGCAGAAAACTCCGGGGGAAATTCCGTGGGGGGGAAGATAAAAGAGGGCTGTAAAGCAATTTTGACAGGTTAACAGACAGGTAATATTCCAACGGTGTTTACTTAACCAGGCTAGCGCTCCATGCGGCACCGATTAGGCCCAGGCACGGGAGCCTCAGCAGCTAAGGGTTTCACAGAAACAAAGATCTAGTCAGAGAAAACCAAATAACAGCCAGGCAGATGCTGGCAGCCCGGCCTGCCTCTCCCCCAGCTCGGAAGCCACCCGGAGATGCTTCCTGGAGACTGGGCTGGAGAGACAGTTTGCAGCGGGATGTATGGCAAGGGCTGCCACCTGGGGACACGGGGCCTGGCTGCAGATAGCTCCTTGGGAAGGGTGAGGCACAGATGACCAGGGCAAAATGCCCCTCGGCCCTACACTTCCAGACAGACCAGTTCTGTGATTCCCAGTCCTAGAAAGACAGCTAGCTAGTCCCACCCGCTGTCCCAGGGCTGCTGGCTCGGGATAGTTAGCTGGCAATGACATTCACGCCAGCTCCCAGACCCGAATCGACCCACCCAGGTTCAGACCCTGTTCTCCCACCTCCCAGATGAAACACATGGGGTAAATTCCTTAACTAAGTGCCTCATGGGTAAAATGGGACAATAATCCTCACAGGGCTGTTTAATCAATGTGTTACTTACTGCTTATGTGTTAACACAGTTACCATGAATATTAACTAAACACAATTAATAATTATGAGGAATAAGTAAATACGGTAACCCCCCCTTATCCATGGTTTCACGTTCCATGGTTTCATCTACTGTGGACTAAAAATGTTGGACGCAAACAATCCCTAAGCGTTAAACTGCGTGCTGACCTGCAGCATGATGCCCCCCATGCTGTCCCACTGCACCCCACCTGGGACCTGAATCACCCCCCTGTCCAGGTCTCCATGCTGCCCATTCTCGCTCCCTGACCATTCGCCACTCAGTAGCCGTCTAGGTGATCAGATAGGCTGTCAGAGTCTCCCACAGCTTATGGTCAAGCCACCCTTGTTCTACTTAATGATGGTCCCAAAGCCATTCACCTAACTTTTATTACAGAGATGGTTGTAACTGCTCTATTTTAGTATTAGTTACTGTTGCTAACCTCTTACTGTGTCTAAGTTGTAAATTAAACTTTATCGTAAGTGTATATATGTAGGAAAAAACAGTGCCTCCAGGGTTCAGTACTGTCCGCGGTTTCAGGCGCCCGCTGGGGGTCTCGGATGCATCCCCCATGGATAAGGGGGGACCATGGTCATGTGAGGGCTCACTGAAGCACCCTGCCCAGATCATGGTGGGCACTCAATCCCCGTTCTAGTTTCCTTTGACACCACCTCTGTCACTCACCTGCCCAGGTTCAGAATGTGAGCTCCTGACTACAGCAGAACTTGCAGAGTGGAAGGTGCTTCATTTTTTTTAAATGTGTGAAGGTTGTCATATGTCTACCCATGCTCTCGTGGAATGGTTCAAAGCTTCTTACAGGGACCAAAAGAGGCCTCACTCACCCTGGCTTAGGTGCCACGGTGAAGACGCCCAAGATACTCCCCACTCTCAGGGGCCTTGGCAGCCACACTCAGCAACTCGATATGGCTCCCTGCGCCTGTATTTCTCGGGGAACATAAAAGTATTCAAAGCCATTGAACCCGTACATGACGGGGGCCAAGATTCTGACTTCATTTCCTACAGGGTTCCCTGGCCTCTGTTACAGGACACTATTTTGAAGCTGGATTATATATTTTTAGGTTATTTGGAAAATCATTGTGGCTTTAGATAATAAAATTCTGAGTGACATCTGTCAGCCCCAATTGCCATGAGTCTGCTAAGCGGCGTTTTCTTTCTTTTTCATTTTTAAAAGTGCAATGAAGTAAGTGTTACCGGGCAAGGTTTGTAAGAGTCTGCAGGGTTATGTATTAAACACCCTCTTGAAACTGGTCCCAGTGGCGTGTACCTGAGACCCAGCTACAGGCCCGAGGTGGTATGCCCGAGAGCTGAGCTAGAAAACCCTGGCGGGAACACAGAGTCAGAAGCAGAAACTCCTGCAAAGAACCACAGGGACATCTGGTCAACCTCCTTCTTTGACCAACGGGGAAGCAGAGACCCAAGGGGTTACAGGCAAGTATCCCCGAGTGGGAGCCCTTTATTTCCTCTCATCCTTGACTTGGAGCAGCAGGCCTGTCTCCTGCCATTCTGTCCGAGAAATCACCTCACGAAAAAATCCCTGCACACGAATCTCTGCCCCGTCTCTTTATCTTCAGGATATAATCTTCCTCCCTACTCAGAAAAGTGTGTCTGTGAGGACTGCCTGCTGGTGGTCAGTGCATCACATGAGCCTTACCTCGTGCTGGGCTGTGGTTTGGGAAATACCTGTCACTATCCCAGTTCCAGCGCTAGGGGAAGGTGTCATTAAAAAATACACTGAGAATGTCCAGGTTCTTCAGAGAGCAGGAACCCCTGGACCAAATATGTACCAAAAGTCATCCACACCACACTGTCTGCACCCTGAAATCACCAAGCTCTGGGCATTCAGAATTCACTGACATGCCCCTTCGACAGAGATGCTGTGGGGACATAGAGGGACTGTTCATATCCAGGACCTTGAGGTCATACCTGCGCATGCCAGGAACATACTAGACACTCATCCAAAAGGGACAAAGAGTTGTTAAGAGTCAAACTCAACCACTTTTTTTTTAGAAGGGAGGCAGGGAGGGGTTGGGTTATAAGCAAGACTGGAACTACCCTCCGGTCATTCTAATAACCTGTTGGTATGACTTCACAGAATCCTCCTTTTTCCCCCAAAAAAAGTCTGGTCCACATACAATTTAATGTCTGAAATTTTGTTCACGCCTTTCTCGTTAGAACCCTGACTTGGTGCCGAGCGCAGGGAACCAGCTGATGGACACTGGATGAGCAGATGCACGAGTCTGCCAGGTGAGCCCTTTGGAGACCAAAGGCTGAGTGGGATACGCACACGTAGCACGAGGCTCACACTTTGTCATAGCCAACAAGCGGCTGGGGGTGGGTCAGGAGTTCCGGTCGAACTGGTGGGAAACATGTGTAACGAGTTTTTTAAGCCCCCTTTTCCCTGTGACGTAGGGAGGGCAGGACCCTCCTCCACATGTGACCAAGGAGAAAACTGAGGAACAGACCATAGAAAGCCCCCCAGAGTCTCAGGATGAATGAGCAGAACTAGCATTCAGCTCGCTCACCTTTCTTGCTATTCTCAATTTTCTTGAAATAGCATTCTAGAGCCTTAAATCTCTCATAAACTGTACCTTACACTACACACCGAAGTGCTCAGACAAAACTGACTGAGGGGACGATGAAATGATCCCACATCCCAGCAGCCTTGCCAACAGCTGATGGCTGAACCCCATTACCATCCGTGGCCTTTAGCCTGAGAAAATAATCCTAATCACATTTCTGGAAATCTAGGAAAGGTGGCTTGCCCAAAGAGAAAAGTATGAGACCACACCTCAAAGCCTTCTGGACAAGGAACCCTGGACATGAGGAACTCTGTGGGACCCTCCCCAAAGAGCCCGCCTTTGTCTTCTATGGGTCTGTTTCCTCTCCAGGAACACTGAAACCACCAACCCCCAGACAAGACAAGTGCCTGATCAGGGACACGGGAAGTGCTCAACACACGTGAAGCCATTGTGGACGAGTGTTCAGCCTTAAAAAAGAAGGAAATCCAGGCCAGGCAACAACATGGGTGAAACTGGACTTGGGCAGATGTTCAATGCAATGCCCGTCACAAAGGGCAGGCGCAGTGGGGCTCCACTCACAGAAGGCCCCAGAGCAGTTGAACCACAGGGACTCCTCTGTGAGGCAGCAGAGGGGAGGCTGCCAGGGGCCGTGGGGAGGGGCCGTGGGGAGCTGGTGCTGGATGGGCACAGCGTCAGCTCTGCAAGGTGAAGAGTGTCCTGGACAAGGCTGGTGGCAACGGCCGCACGCACACCAACGTGAATCTGCTCGATGCCCCAGATGGTACACGCAACAACGGTGAGAATGGCCCATCTTATGTTATGGCTATTTTATCGCAATTAAAAATAAAAAATAATGAATTAAAAAAAACCCCTCTGTGTTCCAAGGGCGAGCTAAGTTTCCAACCACCTTTTCCCCAACAGAACAAGGAGCAGAAGACTCCCTCAGCGGACATCACTTCACAGTCACAGCACCTGGGACTCCAGCTCCGACTCCCCAAACACAAGACAGGTGGCCGCCGACGGAAAGGACATTCAAGCCTCCCCCGGCATCCTGAGACTCGGTCCTCAAGGGGAAGCTAAACTCATTTCATCCGCCCATCCCGGGAGAGCAGGCCACAGTTCCGGAAACAAAGGGACTCGGGTAAAATCCACACAGATTGCTACCCATCGACTGTCCAAAGTCCAAAAATCTGCCACACTTATAAAGAGGCAGGGGAAAGAGAAATAAGATCAAAGGAGAAAAAAGCAACAAGGTTCGTGAGAGAGGGCTCCAGAGCAACCGATGGTAAGCCGTCCAGCATGAAAGGTGGCTGCCGGCACAGAGCCGGGCTCCTCTTGTGTCCTCCCGCCTGCCGGGCAGGCGTCTGCTCTAGAGGGACACACAACCTTCCCCCTCCTCTGCGAAGTCAGCTCGAAGAAAAAGAAAACATGTTTAACCAGAGATAGGCTGGAAAGGGCAGCTGGCTCTTAAAACTTGGGCCATGAATGTGCTCGAAGGTTGGTTTTGCCCTTAAAGGAAATACAATTTATGGTTTGTCGGATAAGTAGAAAGGAAAACCCTCAGGATGGAAACCTGGCCAGATAGAAGCCTACAGATGAGTAAAAAGTTGTCTTAAAATACGGCATCTACATATTTTAGCCACGGAAAGGTCTTAGTAACTCAAACTCGAACCAAACCCAGACACATCTCCACAAGAAGGGAATCCTTCTTTCTTCGTTGGATGGGCTTGTCCGTCAACAATGGAGCTGAGACTGGAACCCCTCTCGTCTGTGACAGTAACGACACTGCTGAACTCACCGTGGTCGTCTGCGGGGGTCGAGGCGGCTCACTGGCTGAGAAGTGACAGGACAGTGCCTTCCGGATCACCAGGAATATTCTAATTCTTCCTTTGGATGGTGGTTAGGTGGATGGACAGATATGTAAAAACTCACTGAGCAGTACATTTGAATTTTCTTTACTTTATATACATCACTCTTTAGTTTAAAAGTAGGCACACACACAGACTTTTTAAACCACCACATGTTTATTTTGTGCCCAGCTAGAGTGAACTCATTCCCCGCAAGCTCCCACCTCTTGTCCCCTGAAGCCCTTACCCCTGTCACCTAAGCAGGCTTCCCCAGCAGGTCATGGTGGGCGGGGGAGAGTAATGGAAGCTATTCAAGTAGCTTGTTTGCTGTTTGGATGGGTTTGGCAAGGCGGTAGACTGAAGCGCATGACAAAAGTAACCAGAGATTCTCACCAACCCCGTGCTCCCCACATCGTGCTGAAATCTGTCACTCAAGCGCTTCTGCATCGAAAGCTAATACAGAACGAACACTCTCTCCTCCACACAGCAGCCTTTCCAACACCAGAATCAGTCGGTGTTCTCACTCCCGTCGCCTCTTGTCCAGGTGCTTCACTCATTCACGTGTCCCACTTACCAGATGACGGTGGTATAGTGTTCCTTACATGGTGTGACTTGTTAGACACCCCCCCACCACTGTGCTGCCTCCCCTCCTCCAAATACTCTCCCATTTATGGGGCCCCAAAATAACCAACCACCTTAGTGTCCTCTGTGGGTTTTACCTTCTTAAGCCAACTTCTATAATCCCCATTCATTCAGTAGGCAGGTATTCGATGTCTTTTTTGGTATGTAACCCTTTTAAGGGAAGGAAAACACCCATGGGTAAATGCAGGCTTGCAGAGTGCCGCCGGAGTTATTACCCCGGCTCTATTTCAGTCTGGATGACACCGGTGATTTGCTGGCCCTCCCAGAAGCTGTTCCTATTTGTAAATTGGCGCTGCTACGACGCTCCTCACAGGTTCCTAGCCCAGGGCCCAGCACACCTTAGGCACCCGGCCAGTGCTCACTATCATTATTCTACCTGCTCGCAAGGGCCACTCCCCAGTCCACCCGCCCTGACAAGTCTTCTGGTGGCCTTAGAAACCGCCAAGTGTCATCCCCAGGAAGACAGGTGGGAGGATTCGGAGTGTCTTTAAGGGGCATACACTGCATTACCTTAGAGCCTCAAAGTCAGCACAGGGCAAATGGCCTGTCTGCCACACAGAAGCACCCCGAGCCGGGCGCCCCCACCCCGGGCCGTCCTTCCCCGGAGCTGGTCTCCTAGGGAGACCTGTCTGCCTCACTCACGACACCAAGTAGAGCAGCCCTCGTGTTTCAGTCTAAGGCACTCATTTGTGGGTTTTATTTATAGTCCTGCACATATTTGTGCACAAACAGATATACCAGCCAGGAAGCTTGGGCCCAGGTACACACACGCCCCCCAGGAAAAGCCGGAGTTGTTTGTACGGACACACGGCCCAATTAAAGGTAAGTCCATTCACTGTTTCCAGAAAACAAGAACCTATTATTCTTCACATGTTCAATTCCACCCAGAAACAACCCTAAAAATAGCCGTCTTACTGAATGCAATCAACTTTCCAAGTTACCCAAATCAGTCCAGACAGTGCGAATTCTAGCAGGTTTTCTCCCTTTGCTCTTAATTAACCTACAGGTTTGGACAACAGAGGGGGAGCCAAAGAGAAGGACACCTGGCCTCCCAGACTGATCCCCGGGCAGCCTGTCCCTGGCACTGTGAAACTCTGCCTTTGCTATTTAGGAATCAGCTGCTTCTGCACAACCCGCCGGCAGCACGCGGAATGGCCGCTCCCTGGGTCCCGAGGAGCCTCTCTAACCGGTGGGGGCGGGGCACGAGGGCATGTTCCCAGGGATGCGGTTCATCGGCTGCTGTGGCCCCAGAGGCAGCAGCAGAACAGGCGAGCCCCGAGACATCCCAGCTTAGATCCTTCTTTGTGCTTTAAAATACAACCGCCCCGCTAGCAAACTCCCACAGAAAAAGTCCTGTGGCTATGTGACGCTTCCGGTAAGCGTCTTTTCATTCTGATTGTCTTCCAGGCCATCGGCTCCCTGGCCATCCGTCCTCTCTCACTGCCGACAAAGGAGTCAGAGGTTCCCTCCCATCCACCCACACTCAGCACTTCACGGAAAACATCCCCGCTGGAGCTGTCCCGGCACACGGTGTGAGAACAGGACCTGCAAGGATGTTGCAGCCCAGAAGCTGCCCAAATCGTGGGAAAATTTTTATTGCACACAGAAGCCAACTGGAAGAATCGGAGAATGTTCTCTGGCTAGAAGGGTCTGTGCCTGGACCCACAGTTTAACGGAGCGGGAGGCCTGGAAGGAGGCGTCCTTTGTAACTTTTCGGGGATGCCTGCGTTCAGAACAAGGGGACATTGCAAACTTGAGAGTGCAGTGTGCCGTGTGCTGGGATCGCGGTGGAGTAAGTGGCAAAGTTCCCAAGATTTTTTAGAATCTCTGAAGGTCACTTCCAAGAAAATTCCAGGCCAGGCCTTGAAGAAACATCTAGGCCACATCCCTAGACCTCCAGAGAGATCAGTTCATTTGCGTCTCTGCCTCCCAAGAGGGTTTTGGTGTTAAAACTTGAAAAGCATTTAAAAGAAGAGAATGTCTCCAGCACCTCAGTTATATACAGGGTTGGGCAAAAGTCGGTTTACAGTTGTGAGTACACAAAACCCAGACTTTATTCTTGTAATATTATTTGTTAACTATTGTATTATTTATTTGTATTGCAACCGTAAACCTACTTTTGCCCACCCCTGTATCTCCCCCTCAACCTCTGCTCTGTACCCCTCCACTCTGATCTCCCCCCAGTCTTTGTATCCTCCCCATAAAACCCCCCTACAAACTCCGAGAAACGTAGCCCTGGGCCACCTGAGGACTATTCGCCTACATTGGCGTACGTAAGAACAGAGAAGGCGTGAAAAGCAATTTTAAAAACATGTCCCCTTCTACCATGCAGATACATTGGTTATCCATTATCTCACGTGTCCAAAGCCCCAGCTCCAGCCAGCCACCGAACCCACACTGAATTACAGCCACTCCCCGAAGCAGACGTACCACACTCCTTCAAGGCAACATAGAGTATGAATACACACCAAGCAATTCCCAATGTTCCCAAAGGTGACATTTATGGCAAGTCTCCCTCTGACCACCGTCGTCATGAAGTTTCTCATTTCATCACAAAGAAGTACATTAACAAAGGAAGGAAGAAAAATTCTGACAAGGGGGTGGAAGGAAGTGATGTTATTATCTCACTATGAGAAAGATAGTAAGAGTTGCTGGAGTTTCCTGGTTTTAGTTTTTTTGTGTTTGTTTTTGTTTTAGCACTACTAGCTAGCATCGAGCTATGCATTTTCCCTGCACCCGGTCACACTCCCTTTCCCAAACCGGCGCCCCAATGTACACCTAACTTCTAGTATTACCATTCCTTAATCACACCCTTGCAAGCCTCTGAGCTTCTGTACATGCTGTTCCCTCTGCCAGAGATGCCCTTCCCTGAAACATTCTTTGAATATCTCTTACCCTTATACTCGATGTCCCTTATGAAGTCTTCCCTGAGGCCACAGCGTCACACATTCCTCAGTGTACCCCCAAACTTCTCTCAGCCTCTCACCACAGCCCCGGTCCATCTGCTCGCTCTGTAAGAACTATCGCCTGGGCATTTATCCTCACAAATGGAGCCAGGCCCACAGTGCAACAAATACTTGTGAAATAAGTTAACGAATGAACACATTTCTCCCATGAAGACCTACAGGTAAGAGCTTTTAACTTTTAAAGAGAAAACTCATACCAAACTCACTCCAGGTGCCGATGTTCACGAGTGTAAGACCCACACCCCAACCCCAGGGCCATCTGTGGGACGGTGTCCAGCCTGCAATTCGCTCAAGAAAATTTCTCCACTATCTACTTTGCCCAGCAAACAATCATTTTGCTTTTTGCTCTTTCTTGCTTACAGTTTGCAGAAAGTGAGTCTTGAAGGGTCTCAGGAAGGGGTGGGAGGTGCAGACTAACTGTACCCCCCTCAGGGTTAGGTCCCAAGCCCACGCGAGGTCCTCCTGGCTTCCCACCCAGTGATCCAATGAGAAAAGACACTTTAGCTGAATCTCAGTCAGGAGAGCCACCGCTGCCTGCAGGAGGCTACCGGCCGGCCACACACACGGGCTGGGGCAGGGCTGCAGATACCCAAACCCGGGGCAGTGAGCCCCTATGCCTGCTCTGCTCTGTCCAGAGGCGAACAGACTCAAGTGTGTGCACACGGCTGTCGCCATGCAGTCAGTAGGCTGTGTCTTAGAGGCCTTTCCGCTTGGAGATCCAACAGTGGAGGCAGGCACCCCAGGGGTCCGACCACAGCATGTAGCCAGCCATCCAGCTGGCTCTCTGTCAGACAGCAGAGATCAAGTCTCGGGAGACGAGCGTGGGCCCTGTGTCCTCTCCCCAGAGTGCTATTCAACCCCACTCGCCACCCGTCTCCAGATCAGTGCAGGCAGCTGGGGCAGGGCAGTGGGCTGTGGTCTCACCCAATGGCATCCTCGGCTGGAGCAGGCTATCAACCTGAGAGCGAGTCAGTCCTTTGGTTTCTTTGAGACCTGCCTGTGTGTCTTCCCCGGCCAACATCACTCAGGGACACCTCTTGAGGTGGGTTGTCACCCAGAGCTGTGCAGAAGGGGACTCACTACCTGCAGGGGCCTGCAGACAAGGCTGGGGTTCCCAGCTCTGCTCCCAACAAGCTGTGTGACCTAAGGCAAGTTGCTGAACTTCTCTGAACGTGTTTCTTCACTCACAAAACACAAATAAGACCCGCCTTCCAGAACCGTGGAAGGTATGGGGATAACCTATACAGAACACTCGCTGGGCACAGAATGTGACCAGTGAACGGAAGCTATTACCTACACTATTCACACTCAGGGTTGGACTGTAAGCTCCCAGAGGCCAGTCTTGCCCAGCTTTCTATGAAGTGCCATTCTCAGCACAGGTGGATCGAACAGCACTGCGGGGACACCCGTCCTGCTGCCCACAGGCAGGCTGTGCGTGATGATGCACGCTGGTGGGGCTCAGAGGTCCCAGGACGGGCGGACCAGAGGCCCCTGCCCACGACCGCGGAGCCAATACAAGGTGAGCCTCGCCACCCAAGACAGAAAGGAAATGCCGACATCCACACTTCCCAAAACTATTGCCGCAGATAGTTTTAGAGCTGAAACAAGGGCCAGTATCTCCATCCCAGAGCCTCAGGCCAGTCACAGCACCACATAACTAAAACAATGACAACACCAAATCCCCTGAAGCAAGGGGGAATCTGGGGAATTCGGGCTCTGCATAAGTGAGTTTTCAGGGTGACGGCCCCTGAGATGGAATGTGGAGGGTGGGGGTTCAGTGGGCCCTCTCTGTTTGCTTGGGGCCCACTTCCGGCTATCACAGGTGGTGACTGGCACCCACCTCCTCTGGAGCTGCTCCATGAACAGCATGCGTGTGTGTGTATGTGTGCATACAAGTGTACGTACATGTGTGTGCATGTGTGTGCATGTGTATGTGAATATTCCAAAACCACACTGTGCTTTGTCAGACAGGGGGCGGGGGGGAGATGCGCCAGTGAGAAGACCCTCAGGAGGAAACCCCCGGGGGACCCAAACAGCAGCCGCTCTGGGTGATGCCTATCAGGAGCCCCTCCCCGCAGGGAGTAAATGGCCTTGCCCTGGCCCAGCAGGGTCCCTGAGTTCACTGTGGGCCTGCCTTCCAGCAGGTGGTGATCCTTTCTCACCATGGTTACCCTCTCCGATGCGGAAGGGCCAAAAGAACACTCCGGCTCCCTCGCCGGTCGGTTCTGCTGTAGCTAACACTCACTTGCCCCTCAGGCAGGGCCCTGGAAAGCCTTCCCCCCACCACAGCAATGAAAGGGCTTTTCCTCCTTTAAAGGAATCTGAGGAACCAAAGCAGCTTGGAGACAGAAGGCTCTTAGGCCAGGAAGCCCAAGAAGTCACCCCAGACCATTCATCCTGCCCTGGCTTCCTCCTCCTCTCCTCTCCCCACTCACCCCTGGCTCGCCTGCCTTCCTATAGAGACGCTCTGTCTCACCGTACTACCCCACGTGACACCCAGGGCCACATCTAGCTCCTGTGTTCTCTCCATCTCCAGGGTGGGATTCTGCAGACACACACATGTACATTGGCACGGTGCACATGCAGCCTGGGAAGGTGCGTGCCAAGTTCGTGGAACCACGACACGGGTCGAACATTTCTCCCACATCTAAGGACCACAGCCATGCCCCTTCATTACCGAGTGTCTGTTCCTTTATTCAAACCCCCAGGGCTGATTACTGTTCAGTTTCTAGAATGGGGAATGGGCCCCATGACTTCTAAAGGAAGAAATGCATGCGGCTCCAGACCAGGGGTCCTGGGCAAGGGCTGGAGTGGGCAGCCACCTGACAGGATGCTCCCTCGTCTGCACACACGGGCTGGCGGGTGGGACGGGAAAGGGTGGTGTTGGGGGTGCGGGCGACGGCCAGTCAGCAAAGTGGGTCAGTGACAAGCTTCAGTTCTCGCTCCTGTGCTTGACATCGGGGTGACTTTGGGCACAAAACGATGAACGACCTGTGAGTCTCTGCTCCCCACCACTGGGGTCCTAACAGCGTCCATGTTGGGATCTTGTGAGGATTAGCTGGAATAACCTACACAAAGCCCTCAGCACAGTGCTCGTTTCCCGGGAAGGATTTAATAACTGCCAGCTTTGAAGAAACTGCCATCCCGTATCTCAGCTTCCTCTGCTCCACCCTGGGCGTCAGTGGGCATCCCCCCATCACATGGGTGAGAAGACTGAAGCTGAGAGACAGGCAAAGCCAGGGGCTGAGCACGGGTCAGCGTGCCGTGCCCCCAGGTCACCGCGGGCCTGGGGACCTGAATACCGCCTCGCCTGGGACGTCAGGGCTCTGGTGACTGCAGTGCCCTGTCTCCTTTGTCCCTGTCCCCTGCGGTTTCTTTCCCAAGTCCTGAGAAGCCACAGGGCCCGCCAGGAGGCAGCCAGGCAGTGTGAGCAGAGCAACACAGGAAGAAAAAAGGAAGAAAGAAAAGAACGTTTTCCTTCTCCCAGGGATAGGTGCCCCGCAGTGGGCCTGAGGGGAGGGGTGCTCCGAGGCAGGCCCCAGGCGTCTTTCGGCCCCTGCCCCTTACCACAAGCTTACTGAGTCCTACCATTGGGTGAGGCCTCCCTGCCTGGGAGCCACAGGGAGACTCAGCCCCGGCTGGCCCACTGTGCTTGCAGTAGCAGCCTGAACCACTGCCCTCGACCCCCATTGGCCTTCTGGATTTGTCCCTGAGTCCTCCAGAGGGACGAGGGCCTGGTTCTGTGACCCCTGACCCTGCCTCTCAATCCCCAGACCCCAGGCTTCTGCAGGCTCTGGGAGACCAGCTCCGAGGCCCGAGCTCTGCTGAATTCAAATGAGGCCACTCACTTTGCAAAGTGAAACTGGGTGTTGCTGGTCTTCACAGGGAGCCACCACCAGCCCATCCTGATGCCCCCACAGCTTCAGGTCAGTTGTCCTCATGCAAATGTCTAAATCACAGCG
The DNA here is from genome assembly GCA_004024845.1 of Tonatia bakeri. NCBI lineage: Eukaryota > Metazoa > Chordata > Mammalia > Chiroptera > Phyllostomidae > Tonatia > Tonatia bakeri. The sequence goes on along the minus strand of PVIA01002823.1, from coordinate 43,693 downwards.
TTAGGGAGCCCTTTTCACATGGCCACCTCGCTGAGAGCCCTCTGCACTTCCAAAGTGGACCTACGTGAGTCCCATGTTCGGAAGCCAGCTTGCCAAGAAGAAATGCACCCAGTGTATTACATGAAAAGCCAGGCCACCAAACCAATGAATAAAGGATCCAGATTGGGAGTTTTGGGGGGGACATTTCTATGCAATGATAATACATCTTGGACTGAGATATCGAAATATAAAAGTCATTTCTGGGTGAAAAAATCATGAATGCTTTTTATTTCCTTCGTGTTCCTCGGTATTTTACAAAAGTGCACTGCAGAAAGTTTGGCGTCGAATAAAACGTTCATTTTTGAAAAGCCTCCTTCTTTCTTTCTGATTTTCTTCTTTTGCACTCCACACTAGCTGGCCCACTTAACTCTGTGCCCAAACACCTTTTCCCCCAGCACAAGCCCGAGAGGGAGTTTCTGGAGCAAAGTTAGAGCCACCGTCACCGCGAAGCTTGAAAAGAGGAAACAGACCAGCCCGGCCCTTTCTCCCTTCAATTCCTCCCCAAAATCAGAGTGGAAATTAAATTAAATTGTAGGTCTTCAACATGCCCCTGGCTTGGGGTGACTGACCTGGTAAATAGCTATTGGTAAAATTGCAGAAGCATCGTGCAGGCAAGAAAACAAATCAAAACAAGTAAGAAAAGAAACACCGTTTTAAGCAGAAAGTCAGTGGCAAGGTTCCTCAGAATTGCCAGGCCAAGGAAGGGAAAAATGCCAAGGGCCCCAGCTTCTTCCTTTGGGTAGTAGGTGGGGAGGCATAGGGCTCTGAGCAGCAGCTTTGTGCTCCCAGGCCTGTGCCCCTCCAGCGGGCAGAGCCAGGCAGCTGGAGTCACCGGGCAGGACCAGCCCAGGGCTGCCAGCAAAGGCGCCACCCGCGCCTGGTGGAGCCACAGCGCCATCACGTGGCCAACTGAGGAATGGCCGCACAGGCAATGGGGAAGAAGTCCAGGGCTGGAAGCTTCCAGGGGCCCTGAGGGAGGGTCTGGAGCAGAGCCTGGCCCGCCAAGCTGTCACTCCAGGCCCTGGGGTAGAAGCCTGCAGACGAAAACCAGCTGTCTCAGCGCAGAGCTGGCCTGGAACCAGCTGCCCTAGAAGATGTTCAGGGGCTGCTTTTGTAATCCGGGACCTGCCCTCCAGCAACTAACTCCAAGTTAAAAAGGTCTGTTTCCCAGCAAGAGTGGGGTCAGCAAAGGCAGATCTGATGGGCAGTAGAATTCCCAGCCACACCCTCTGAGGTTGCTCAGAGACACGCACCACAGCCGAGCGTCACGTATGGGGCCCCAGGACCGTGAGACTGGCCGCTGGGTACATGGGCTGGGTCACCAGGCACAGCCCTGCAAGGTCCTCCCACCTAGGACACGTCTCTCTCTCCTAGAATATGGCCATGATCCCACATGCTTCCCGGGACAGGATCTGGGCCTCGGAAACAAACTGCGGGGTAACTCAAGAGAAGAGCATGTGGTCTCTAACCACTGACCACTGGAGGAGCACAGCCTAGGGAAGAAACCGTCCTGAGAACACCAACCAAGAATACGCCCCGTGATAAGAATGTCCGATACCAGGGTAGCAGAAGAATCCAGCATCTGCTACATGTGAATCACTGTCCTACTTCCTTTATGCACATTATCTTACTGAATCTTAGCCACCACCTTAGGAGATGGGCACTTAAGTAATTTTTGTTTTAAAGAAAAGGAAAGGTAGGTACCCAGAAGTTAAAGGAAAGGTCTGGGCTGGCGAGTGGCAAAGCTGGGCCTGGATTACAGGACCTGGAGCCACTCATTGCTCACTGCTCCTCAATTCCCACTTCCATCCAAACCCCTCTCCCAGGCAGGGACCTAGGCTTTGTGGGACACCTTAAGCTTGTATACTTTTCTGGAAAGAGGGACAGTTTCTTTAAGAAAAATAATGAGGTTATAAATATACAGCTGGGTACAGGGTGTGGAGGCCCCAGGTAGGTGGGGGGTTGCTGCTTCGTTATCTCCAGGGTGGACCACCTGTGCTCTCCAGAGCCCCCTTGGGCGGCTTTCCTGAAATACACTGTGGTCACCCATCCCAGCCTGAGCCTCTGCAACTGACAGCCATGCCCCCCACTTCTCCCTGAAACTGCTCAGACTCCAGTTCCCTGATGACACCCCACTGTCGAGGACAAGGAATGCTCTCCAGTCCTTCCCCCCAGAGGAACATGTGCCCCTGACACTTCCTCTTCTGGGAACCTCTCTTCCAGAGTCCTGGACACTGCCAGTTCCTGGTTTTCCTATCACTGTCTGGCCTCTCTTTCTCTGTGCTCCACATTAGTGGAGTGTCTGTCATCTGCTCCTTAAATGTCTGGGTGAGAGTGACAGAGGGAAGATGGTAACCTCAGAGACAGTCAGACCTGAGCTTTCACCCCTGACCCCAGATTAAGAACTGTGTGACCGTCAGCAAACAGGTCACCCTCCCTGAGTCCATTTTCTCTTCTGTGCAATTAGGATCATACACTACAGGTTATTTAAAAGACTAAATGAGATAATACATGCAGTGGGCTTAGTAGGACGTTTGACACACAGTAGGGCTTCACAAATGCGGACAGCCACCATCGGCCCCAAGTTCCAGTCCATCTCTCTATCCTGGGCACAAGATGACTATTTCCAGCCCCTGCAGGATAGTCTTGGCTGTGGGTCCCTCCCAGAAAGTCGTCTAGTCTAAAAGTGCCCTTCCCACCACGCTGAAGCCTGTCCCTCCCTTTTTCCATGCTGATTTCTGAATGGCACAATTGACTAGTCAGCATGGAGACAAGAAACCCAGGACCCGACCTCAGTGTACCCTCCGCCGCACCAAAATCTCCCTGGGTCCACACCGAGGAACCCCCTCAGTCCATGCTCTCCTCTCCGCTGTGCCCAGGTTCTTCTGGTCTCGCCCAAGGACCTCTGGCCAGCCTGCTAAATGACAGGCCTCCCCGCCACCCCCAAGCCATCCTCCTGGACCAAAGGGTGAGTTTCCTCACTGCAGCTCACATCCTGCTCTTGTTCCTCCAACCTTGCGATGTCTCTCCTTTTCCAACAGTGTGCGCCTCAACCCTACCACAAAGCCTGGGACAATCAGATTCTTGTTGCCCATGTGCCTGTCTCAGGTCCCCTGAAAACCCCTTCAAGGTTTCTCCTACAGGATCACCCCTAAAGGAGTCACTCAGATACCCCAAAACTGTCTGCACCCCCCAAACCTGGCACCAAGCACCCTCTGGGCTCATGCAGCACCATCCCCAAACCTGGAATGCTCACCTTTTTCTCTGCCAACCACCCTCAGAGCCCAGTTCCAATGTTATGTCTTCTTGGAAGCCCTCCAGGATGCCCCCTCAAAGTCTGGGACTGATTCTCTGTGCACACCGGGATCACAGTGCTATTCCAGCCCTACAACATCAGCACTCATTTCCCATTTCCCAGGCTGTGTGGCAGCTTCTTAGAAAGCACCCACAACTTGGAAGGCAAGAATGCAGTGGTCAAGAAGGCAGGTTCTGGAACCAGACACCCTGAGGACAAATCCCAGATAGATTCCCTTTACCCACAGCTGGGTGAACTTACATCCCCTCTTTTTTTAATTTATTTTTAGAGAAAGAAGAAGGGAGGGAGAAAGAAAGAGAGGGAGAGAAACATCAATGAGTGGTTGCCTTTCATGCTCCCCCTACTGGCGACCTGGCCTGCAACCCAGGCATGTGCCCTGACTGGGAATCAAACCGGCGACCCTTTGGTTTGTAGCCTGCACTCAATCCACTGAGCCACACCAGCCAGAGCACATGTTCTCGTCTGTACCATGGGATAAATACGGGATCTCCCTGAGAAGCTCAGGGAGGTAAAATAGCTTAAAACAGCACCTGACCTAAGCTAGGGCTGACCAAGAGAAGTGCAACGCCAGCCCCTTACATAATTTTAAATGTTCCAATAGCCAAATTGGAGAGCGAAAAAAATAAACAAAAAACAGCTGAAGTTAATTTCAATACTGTTTATTTAACATACTATACCTCAGATCTTACTGCAACATGAAATCTATTTGAAAATTTATTTGTGAGCTATTTTATGTGATTTTTTCATACTAAGTCTTTGAAGTGCGCTGTGCATTTTACACTGTGAGCCTCTCGATTCAATGAACCGCATGGGAAAGATTCTGGGCTGCACATGGCTGCTGGAGCCTGTGCTGGGCTACCTGCTCTGGGCCCCTCCCCTGGGAAAGGACTCCTGGAAGCTTGCTCCCGGTTTCCTCCAGTTCACGCCACATGTCCTTTGTCCCACTGCTGATTCTGCGTGTCATCCTTCCACGGAAATCAGTCATAGCCGTGAACACATGACATGACCCCTGAGTCCCTCCATCGCACCGAGCGAACTCCCCGCATTCACGGTTTCATGGGGACCGTGTTTCCGCACTGGTCTGCCAGGCCGCGTGGTGCCTCCCAGCCCCGCGCACTCCCCATTCCCAAGGCAGCGCAGAACCTTCCCCTGCACCCACTGGATGTGATGTAATGGTGCATTTAAATACCTGCACTGGGCGGCAGACAGAGGAGCCCACTGTCGGTCGTCTCTGCCTCCCAGGGGCAGCACGTCGCTCTGAAAGGGAGCCAAATATTTACTGAGTGTTAATGACACATGCTCTCCGGCCTAATTGACTTCATTTGGAAGGATATGATAAGCATGTACAGGATGTCAGCACTACCGCACCGTAAGCCACAAGCGGGCATTTTTGTTGCCCTCCCTCAGACACAGCTGTTATTCTTTCCATTTCACTGGTTACTCATAATTTGCCAAGGTCACCCAGGACATCCTGCCCAAAACACATTTCTTACACAGCAAACAGTAATTACTCTTATTTTAAAACAAGCAAAAGGTGAGCGCGCCATGCCTGGGCTGGCCACATAGCATCTCTTGGAGGCGGGCACCAGGAATACTGACATCTGGTCAAAGCTGCTTTATCAGTAGCCGTGACTTCCCCTCGTGGGCTGCTCCCTCACTCCCACTCTCTCTGGGCCAGCTATCACAGTGTGACCTGCCTGCACGGAGGCCCAGGTGACAGGGAACCATGGCCCTCAATCCAGCAGCCTGCGAGGAACACACGCTGGCCAATCACCATCAAGGCTGGACGTGGGTCCCGCCCTCCTCGAGCCTTCAGATGATGGTGCCCACCCTCCCGCTCAGTCGCCGCCTGGGCTGCCAGGCCACATCCACATTCCCACTGCACAGAGACATGAGGTCACAGGTGTTGCTGCTTGGGCTGCTACATTGGGGTCACTTGTTACACAATAACCGATGAGAAAGTGGAGTACTAAGAACAGCACCTGCTCCATATGAGCTACTCAAATACCTGCTGAATGAGCCAATGAAGAGAAAGAAAATTAAATCCTAAAGGGATGACTGACTACTTCACATCTCATTTAGATTAAGGCAGGCTATAAATGAATATTGTAGGAATGCTGACCTCTCTGCCAGATTTGAAGAACCCCCACGGCCGGGGCCCAGCCTGCCAGGTTGCAATAGTCGCCCCTGACTGGCCTCCACCTCCTCGCTGCTCCGCCCAATCCACCCTCACACACAGGGTACAGGTGTGTCTTCCCAAATCCCCCCTCCGCCCCCTCCACCCATCCAGAGCTTTTTCAGCACCTCCAATACCTGCAACGTCAAGACCAAAAGCTGAGAAGGCCCCCCGTGCCACCCTCACCTGGCCCCACCTGCCTGACCTTAGGGCCATAAAACTAAGCAGGGCCCCCCTGGACTGCAGCTGAAACTCTCCCCCAGCTGGTGGAAGAAGCTGCTCTCTGCAGCCTGCCTCACAGCTCAGAATGTCCTAAACTGATCTACTCTTACAGGCACCCCGAAACGTCTCTCCATCTCCTGGTTAAATTAAAGCCCATCCCACTCTAAAGAGGGAATGAATTCCGAAGGGATGTCCCAGAGGCACCTCCATGTCATCATTCGGTCAGCAGGCCCACTGGCCTTCCCCATTGTTAGCCAAGCCCCAGATCGCCGCACCCCCAGATGGGCTGCCACGGTGACCGTCCCTGACATCCACTCCAGAAGCCCACTGCGTGTACAAACACCCCCTTCTAAACAAACCAACAGGCTGTGCCTGGACGTCCCCTCCCGACCACAGAGCAACTCCACTTGTGCCTCTGCTCACGCCCCCTTCTCCCGCCTCTAAGGGAGGGGCCTTCTCTCTATCATGGGTCCACGTCCCTACAGTGTCACTGGCCCAGTCCCCGATGAACCCCTCGCAAAAGGGAACCCTCCTTCCCGCTCCTCAAATTCCCACTGTACCAGTTTTCCCCTCACCTTTTCTCCTTGTATGTATTCTTACCTGCACACACATGTGAGTGCAAACGCATCACACACACGCACAAACAGCTGTGCCTCCCTGCAACCTAGGACCCAACCAGAAAGACAGTATCTTAGCATCATGCATATCTGTGTTTAGCAGAATCCAGTGAAATCTCAGCTAAGGAAACCCAGAAGGGTAGATGGTGGGGGGTGGGGTACTGTGCTCCTCTGTGCAAGGGGTCCATAGAGGAGTCCCATGGCGGTGTCTCCCAGAAAAACTGAAATATAAAAGCCGTCAGTGTGAAGAGTCAAACTAATTAAATCGCCAAACGAAGAGCACGCCCCTAGGAGGGGGGCTGGGGCTCTGAGCCGGTCACGTGACCCACTGCTTGGCCTCTCCGTGCACACAACTCACAGGTGCACAATCACACCCCACACACGTCTACACTCATACCTATGTGTGTGCACCCGCTCACACACGCAAGCCCACGTGTAAACACACTGGTTTGTAGGAGAGGAAGCTGAAGGAGGGGCAGGGGCAGTGACAGGCCCAATAGGATTCCCACACAGGGTGGGAGCCGAGCCCAGGGGCCCTACCACACGAGACTGTGCAAGTCACCCCCCACCGCAGGGTATCACGGGAGCTGCCACCAACAGAACCCACATGAAACCCAGTTCTCACTGCACCGAAAGACCCCACCGAGTCCAGATCCCAGTGAGTAATAAGACACAATAATTGTTGTGGGCGTTTAAAAAGCTAGAGATAAAAGAAATGGATAAGGACTCTTCCCTCAAACCCCAGCCAGCATGAGGGACTATCCCCCCAAACTGGAAACTTGAATTACTCCACGATCAAGACAAAGAAGACTGTGGTGTAACGGGTGTCCACGAGCTTGTAGTGGTATAAATAAATGATTGAACAAATTAATGGGGGAGAAAAGAACAAAACTTCCTTACAGAGAAATCCCAAATGATTTACGTAAATACCTCCCCTCCAAGAAACAGGCTTCCCTCCCCTTCCGTTGAGTGTGGGCTGGACTACGCGTCTCTCTTCTAGCGAACAGACTACGGGAAGAAGAAAACAGCAAGTGTGCAGTGGGGAAGCCTGGCAGACGCCATGTTTTCTGAGTGACCAAGGTCGACACCCCCAGGGGTAAAGCAGCATGTTGGTACCAAGTGCCCCCGCTCGATGCGATGAGTGTGCATCCCATTGTGGCATTCTTCCCCGAACCCCAGTCTGTCGGAGAAAGCCGAAAACTCCCCAAAGCTGTCAAGGTCATTAAAAATAAGGAAAGACCATTCCACACTGCACAGACCAGAGAAGACCAAATGCACTGTGGGATTCTGGGTGAAGCCTTCGAACAGAAAAAAAGGAGGGGGGTTATCCATGAAAAACTAGTGAAGCACAATCAAGCCGGTGGTTCAGTTACAAGCACTGCACCAACGTGAGTTTCTGAGTTTTGATGATACCTGGGTTGTATGCAAGATGTACCCATGGGAGAAACTAGGTACGCGGAGGGGTATGCCGGAACTCTCGGCACTAAATCTGCAACTTTGGGAGTAATTCTAGCATCCCAGAAAAAAAAGTTCACGTTTAGAAATGTGCTTGATACAGCAGGTGTGTAGCTGGCCCAAACCACCAGCCACCCCCAAGAATTCCAGACCAGATGGGGTCAGGAAGCTGCACTCAGTTTCATCCGAGACAGATCCACAGTCCACCGTGAAATGCAACTGAACGGCCACTGTGTGCCAGGCGCTTTATCTCGGATTCCCCAGGCAGCTTCCGTTTCCATGGAAAACTGGCCACGGGGAGTGCTGAGTAACTTTGACAAAGTCACAGCACTCTGGCGTGCACCTGAGCCAGGGCTGACCCCAAGCACATGTTCTCCGCCACCAGCCCCAGGGCCCCTTCCAAGGCTAGAACTGTGGAAGACCACCACCTCTTCTCACCAGGACCCTTGACGCTCTGTGTGAGACCAGGGAGGGGTCCTCCGTCACAGGGGCTGCACAGTCACAGCCTCAGCCCCTGGGAGTGCGATGTTCTGTTGAGGGCTGGTACTGAAAAGAACCACTAGGTGGCGACAGACCCCACTGATGTTAAGGACAGGAGCTCCCACAAGTGCAAACAGCAAGGGACAAACCTAGAATTCCGCTCAATATGATGCCTTGGCCCCATGGCATTTTGGGGGGGCCCAGAGTCCCCAGACATTTCTACCAGTGACGGCACACAGGCAATGTGATCTAATGAGAATTGACAGAACTGATCCAGAAAGCTCTATGCTACTCTAGACCACAGTAATGTCACCCTTAGCAATTACACAGGGAGTATTTTATCCATGGTTTCATCGTGTTTTCTGTCTTTGTTTTTCCTGCCTTTACTTTATTTACTTATAAAAATAAAATTGTAAGTAATCTGCCTTAAACCCTCTTGGCAGTGAGGTCCTGTATGAGTATGCTTATAGTTTGCAAAGATATGTGACTTTTTAAAAAGCAATGTCCTGAATTTTCAGTTCTTCAGCCCCAAGCTGAAGTTGGTGAATTTGTAGAAACGGTTGTAAAACCTTACTTAAACACTAGAGGGCGCCGCAGCCCAACAGTCTGGCTGGTACAGGCCGTGTCAGGCTCCTCAGGCAGAAATACCACATTGAGAAAAGCCCCCTCCAAACATCATCACTATCCCACTATTGGAGCTGCAAGATGCTGCAAGATTTAGGCCCTCTTCAGCCTCACACCCTTCAAACCCCCACCTTCCTATGTTCGTCCACAGGGGTGGTCAGTAAGTCGGCAGTGGGGAACACAAGCAGCCCACCAGGGCCTTTCAGTCTGTATTTGCATTAAGCCCCACCTGCCAAAAGCTACAGGGATGAACGGATGGGGCCACTGAACACCTGCAGAGCACACAACCTCCCAGCGCGTTTCCCCCAACACACAAGGCACACGTACACACTGCCACATTACACTGTCACTGGCACCTGTAAAACGGTCCCATCACCCCACACTGCAGATGAGGATGTGAGTCCCCGAAGTGCAAAGTGACTTCTATGGCCCGCCTGGAAGTCCAACTCACCTGGGGAGGTTTTCACTTAGTGCAGAAACTCCCAAAAGGCAAACAGGAGCCCATGGTCAGGAGGCCTGTCCTTGGTGACCTGCAGTTGGGATGAACCCCGGGGCAAATGCAGCTGGCAGAGCTCAGGGCGGGTCCCCGGCTGAGCTGTAGCCTCTGGTCAGGGCCCTACATCTCAGAGCCAGGGGCTCAGCCGAGATAAGCGGGGCACAGGGCACAATGCCCGGACCCAGGAACACGTTCGACTTTGAAATCAGAAGAAAAATGAACACAAGTTTTAGACGGAAGCAAATGTCTCAATATGTAAAAGTAATATGTTCATGTTTATACCAACATAGTTATACAATGTAAGTTTTTAAGGAGAAAGGGGCCCAGGAAGGCGCAAGCGCCCTTGGTCCATGACAGAACGCAGCCCCAAGCAGCTGCGGGTGGGGGATGGGGGTCGGGAGCAAGGTCCCTGACTTGGGACTTGGATTAGGGATTCCAGAAGCAGAGAGACCAGTTGGGTGTCTCCTGTCTTGGCCATGAACCCATTACACTTGACATTGGCTGCTGGACATCTGACCATCCTCATCCACAAAGAAGGGGAGGAAGTAGCCAAGTGTCCTGGACAGGGAAAAAAGCTCAGGAAGGGGAAGGGAGGAGGAAGGAGCAGGGAAAGAGAGGGTCATACCCCGAATGAAGGACTGACTAACAGATGGGTGATGACAAGCAGGGGGAAGTCTGGAGAACACAGCCCACTGGGAGCCCAAGCAGAGTCAGCAGTGAGGCGCCATCCTCCCCAAAACGAGAGCTTTGATTTGAGGTGAAGGACGATGAGGAGAGGAGGAGTGTGTGGCTCAGAGGAAGCAGAGCAAGCTGAGATGGCCCTGGCCACAGTGAAGGCCAAGTCCATGGTCTTCGAGTGCTGCCTTGCCTGCAAACAGCTGGGAGAGACGACCAGGAAGGGGGCACGTTTCTGCTCCTCTCCCCCACCCTCACCAGAGACTCAAGGACCTGGAGAGGGGTTAGGATTGGCAGGTCAGAGACTCGAGTCAGTTCAAGTGTTGCTATTAGGGAAAAAAAAATATGCAAAAGTACAAAAATGTTTATGGCAGCCCTATGGTGAAAAATGAAAACCCAAAGCCCCAGCCTCAGGGACTTAAGAAAACAATGGTGCATTGACTCAGTGGCCCTCGACTGGGAAAACAGATAGATGCCACCAGGGTGACAGGGACCTCTGACCAAGGTTTTAAGGACACGCCAGACATATTCCATCTTCAGGACACCGTCATGCCTTCAAATTTTCTGACAGTGTTTTAATATCACAGCCGATTTGAGAGTAAAGAGTAACAGCCTTGAGCACCACTCACTGTGGCCTGTTTGCCCCCTGATGCTTGCCACCACCTCCCTCCTTTCATGAAAGGAGTCACTTACAAGAGCATTCTTGGGATAAAGGCTCAGCCTCCCCCATCACGCATGTGTATGCATGTATCACCGTGTGCACACGCACATGCACACACATTCTGCAGTGCCACTTAGCGATTCTCGAGTTAGGGCAAGTAGTGGCACTTGAGGCCAGGCCATCGGGACCGGGAGCAACACAATGCAGCTTTTCTCCCTCGAGCGTTGTATGCCCAGCACTCAGCACTCAGCGCTGCTGAGCGGGACAGGGTTTACAGGAGGAAGACTCTTCAGCGCCTGGAAAGACTCCCACACAGGCTGCTCCCTTCTTTCCAACCCTCCTGTGCCCAGCAGTCCTTCCAGGATGAGAAGAGGGACATGTGCCGGCTGGAGACTCCTTTGAGAACTCAGCACTCCACCCTGCGCCTGGAAAGCCACTCGGGGGACAAGCAGTCCTTAAGCTGCAGCTGGCTGCCAGGCAGGGCCGAAGGCAGCAGTGAGGAACCGCCATGCGTTCCCAGGGTGGGGAATTTGAGAGCAGAAGAGAAGAGGACACCAGAGACTAGAAAAACACCAGAGGCTCCCATCCTGGTACCGAAACACCCCGTGCGGTCAGCAGGTAAAAAGGAGGGGGAAATGCTTCACGACACAGTTTATATAATCAGATTAAACTAAAAGCGTGCTCCTAACACTCAATAGTTGTATTAAGCACATTGTGACATTAGATTTGCAGACTGTTGTACAGACATTAAAACTAAATGCAAAGACAAGGAACACAAGAACGCAGAGAAAGAACGAAAGGTGAAGCCAAAGTGAGAACCAAACCACGAGGTCCGAGGCTCTGACTGCACGGCCCAGCCAGACCCAGGATAGGAGACTGCTGTGGAAACGCAAACACATGGCCAGGAGGTTGGAGTCTCATGAGAGCTTTTTTTTTTTTTAATATCAAATTGTTTGAATAACAAATATGGGTTAAATGGTGGTTAAAAAATGAAAGAGAAACTCACAGAGCACCTCAGGGAGACGGCAGCAAAGCATCAACTCTCCACATGCTTCCCTCAAGGCCAGGGTCAGGTCCATCTAGAGTACAGAGTTAGCATCTTCCGTGACCTCTTCTTCCCCGGACTGCAGGTTAGGGGTGGCCCTGATGGGGCATCTGGGGGCTGCCTGCCTCAGAGCAAAGCTTTTCCACCTCCCCCAGCCACAAGGGGGCCACACGCCTCTGCCTACCCCGAAGTCCCCTCTGCCCTCCTCCGCCCAGGCCTCTGGGTCCTGTGTGCCCTTCTTCTTGGCCACTCCAAGCAGCAGGCGCCCTCACCCAGTCTGCCTGCACGCACTGCCCGAGGTGGTTCAGTTCACACCTTCGCTCCAGCTCCCAGCCGCAAGCCTCTGGCCACCTGGGCATGAGTCTAGCTCACCTTCCTCCTCCCCTGACCCCACCAGACATTTGAGATAGGTCTGCAGAATGAATGAGCCACTCCTCCCTGTCTCCCTGGGTCGGGGTTGGGCCCGGAGGGAAGAAGAGGCCTGAAAATGAAATGAAATGAAATGAAATGAAATGAAATGAAATGGGCATCATTGCCTTTGATACAGCTGCCCTGAGACTGGGCCAGGGACGAGAACATCAGCCACAGCTGGGGACCCCTGGCGAGGAGAGGGGACGGTCAAATCCTCCCCACCCACTCTGGGCAAGCAGGGAAAATAGGGAAGTCCGGTCCTTCCGGGCCACGAGGACGGCTGCATCAAGTTCCCATCTTCCTCTTACTTTAATTGCCAGGAAACAGACCTTCTCTGTCTGCCATTATGACTTAACTAAGTCACAACAGCCAGGAAGCAGGAAGCCGGGTCCATGAGAACGTGGGCAAGGTGAGACGATGCACCAGGAGCCCAGGCAGGAGGCACTGAAGACCAGACACGGCTCAGACCCCCAGGTGCACCCTCTGCCCCGCCCCACCCCAGCTCCACCTGAGCCACCCACACGGCATGTTCCCGGCTCACCCGTTCACTGCCAGGTGTTCAAGTCTGGACACATACACAGGACTCACTGAAAAGCCGGTAGCGGCCACTTTCTCACAAACATGCTAAGTGAAGGCGTCCAGGTGCACGGCACTATAGGTGCAGAGTTCCATGGGTGCAGGCATCCACAGAGGCACAGGCGCAGAGCAGAAGGGCGTGGCCTCAGCCGGGCCACGGGAGTGCAGATGGGTGTTGAACAGGCACAGGGCCCCTAGGGGCTGGTGCAGACGTTTCAAAGCTGCATCGTGGGGACGGCACTAAAATTCACTGTGTTGTACATTCGCCACAGGTGAACCTGACAGCATGTGAATCAGACCTCAATCCAGCTGGTTTAAAAATGAAAACTGCGTGGCCAGGAAGGCAGCTCAGAGAGAGAAGAATCAAGCCTCACTCTCGCACCGGCACCTGTTGCCAGCGAAGCTCACCAAGAATGTCCCCTGCGCCCAGGCGCTGCCAGCCCCGCTGTGGGACCCGGGGCCCGCCTCAGTTTTCTCGTCTGTGAGACGGTGCAAGTAACACGCACCTGCAGGTGCAGCGTCTCTGGAAGGCGGCGGGACGTGGGCACTCAAATGCCTTTTTGAGCTTTTTCTCTAAATTTAACAGGTACTTCAAGAGACCATGCCGTGTGCCCGCGGCCAATGCAAACGTAATGGAAAAAGTGCCATTTTTGGGTTTGCCACCCTGTGGATACACTTTAAAGCACCTCAAGGCAGTTGAAGATGAAGCCTCATAACCAGCGTCTGAGAAGTTGGGGTTTGAAAAGCCCAGAAGTCAGGCCATGGCGTGGAAGGCGGGGGTCCCCAAGGAGGGCTTCTAGGAGGAGCTGGGGCCCAGCCAGCGTGGACGAGGGACAGGGGAGCAGGGAAGAACACGGCCTTCCAGTCCTGAGCCCGGTTTAACACACAGGCTCTGCGCTCACTGCCTGCGATGCGGGGCAGGGTCCCTAACATCCCGAACTGCACAGAGCGAAGGGAAGTCCTTCCAACATCTGTCAGGAGGAAAGAGGCAGCATGGAGGGCACAGGGCCTGGCACGCAGTAGGTGCTCAGTTATCACTGGGCGCCTCGTGCCCCTTCAGAAGGGCAGCCGTGGTTTGTCGAGGAGGAGGAAGGGCGTCGGGGCAGGCAGACGCCGAGGTACCTACAGGGGAGACGCAGGGACTGCGGAGGGACGTGAAGGGCCCGGCCTCCCAGAGCCCGCTGTCCTTCCCTGCCTCCCTCAGAAGACACTCGGGATTCCAGACCTCGAGGCCGAAAAGGCAGCCAGACACGGCATCCACTGTCCCTCCTCCTCCTCAGCTCCGGGACCCTCACAAACAGCGAAGGAGGCCCCGGAGCCCACCTGACTCCCGAGGGAAGACGAGAGGGGTTTCTTTCAGGGAAGAAAAGGGCCACATCCGTATTTGCCTCAGCCTGCGTGGGCTGTCCTCGTGGGCCTGTGTGCACTGGTAAAGGGAAGGTGCAGGAGGACCAAAGGAGGAAAAGAAAAGGGAAATCGCATTGGCAACTGCAGGCTCTGGAGTTGGGTGGGGGCAGTGGAGCCAGCAGGGCCTCCGGGAACCTGGGCACAGAGTGGGGAGAAGAGGGGCAGGGGGACCATGGGACAGGTGCCTTCCAGACAGGGCAGAGAGCGAGCCCCTCCTCCCTCCACTGGTGCCCTGGGTGGGGGGAGACCTGCTGGCTTCCCCGGCCCTGCCTCCAAACGCAAAACTACAACTTCAGCTCCAAACACTCCTGGAAGATGACTTGTCAACAACTGGCAGGGGCAACACCCTTTGACTCTGGGCGGGAACACCACCCTTTGGAGTAAGCAGGCAAGTGGGTGACCTTGGGCCCAGCCATTTGACCTTTGCGAGCCAGATGAACAGTGGCACTCACAAGGCCATCAGGAGGGCTGACCACAGATCATCTGGCACAGGGAGACCCCAGCTGCCTGGCAACATCGCCTGCTGCACAGCCTCAGGTTTGGAGCCGGGTGGCACCGTGTGGTAGCTGTGTGACCACTGATAAGTTACTTGCCCTCTCTGTGCCTCAAGTGTCCTCGCCTATAACAGGGATCACAGTCAGGCCTGCCTCATGCAGTTGCCACGCGGAGTTCATGAGTGTGTGTGTGCACCCACATGTCTGAGCATGCTGGCACATACAGTAACCCCCCACACACACACCTGCAGTCTCACCTTCCGAGGTTCCAGTTAACCACAGCTGGAAAAAGTTAAATGGAAAATTCCAGAAATAAACAACTCATAAGTTCTATGTTGCACACTGTTCTGAGTAGCCGGGGCCGTGACTCATCCCTTTGTCCAGCGTCCCCACCCTGCAGGCGCTCCCTGTCCGCAGTCACAGAGCAGCCGTCCCCGTGAGCAGATGGTCGTGGGCCCACAGTGCTTGTGTCCAAGCACTTTGACTTGGGAAGGGCCCAGGGCACCAGCGCAGGGATGCTGGCCGTAAGAACACACCGGGGGAAGACACCAAGTGCTTCCTGGGAGTGAGATGGCGAGCGTGTGCAGGTAGACACAGAGTCCGGCACCAGCTGTGGTGTCGGGCACCCAGTGGGGGTCTTGGGACGCACCCCCATGGATAAGTGGGGACCATTGTGTGTATATGAATGGGCAGGGGGAGGTGTTTTAGAACATTCAATGTTTGGAACACAGACTCGCCATCATGTTAGCAAGTGCCACTGACATGGGATATCAATACTGTTAGTGACTGTTGTTGACACCCAACCTCAGGCGAGGCCACAACCACCTCAACAGTGCGGAGCGCGCGTCTCTCCATCAGGGGCCCCAAGGCTGCCCCGGGTGACCCGACACCCGCAGTAGAGTCTGTCAGAGCTGTGTGTGCACACCAGCACCAGGGTTCCCCACTGGGGCTCCCACTGGCCATTGACTGGCAGTCCAAGTTCACCCAGCACGGGCTTCTCACGGGCAGTCGGGCTGCAGTCTGGGGACAAAGCTGCTCACTAGAGGGACAGCCACCAGCCTCGCTCCCCCAGGGCTTCTGTGCCTGCCGGAGTCCTTGCACCCACACACCCACGATGTGAGCAAGGCCGGCCTCACCCAGGACTGCAGGCTCACAGCGGCGACAGCGGCAATGTTTCTGCCCACAAGGGAAGGGGGACCGGAATCAGTCAGGGACCCTCCAGACCCTCTGGCTTAAAAAAAAAATCATTATCTAGAAGCTCAAGTGAGTCACTGGATTTGGGGGTACACACCCACAGGGGTGAGTCGGGATGCCTGCAGAAAAGGTGAAATGGGGGGGAGGTGCTCAGGAGGTGGTCTTGGAGGGCTTCAAGAGGGAAGCAGTCCAGCAGCAAGGTCTCTCCCTCCT
Organism: Tonatia bakeri; assembly: GCA_004024845.1. Classification (NCBI taxonomy): domain Eukaryota; kingdom Metazoa; phylum Chordata; class Mammalia; order Chiroptera; family Phyllostomidae; genus Tonatia; species Tonatia bakeri. The sequence goes on along the minus strand of PVIA01002823.1, from coordinate 27,592 downwards.
CCTCCTGCAGCTCCAGGTACCTCAGGTCTCCACAGTACAGCGTGCCAGCTGAAGGGCGCCTGCAGGCGTCCTTCTCCCCGGGCCCCACAGCATCTGTTCTCTGGCTCCAGAGCTTCCCTGCCCAGCCTGATGGGCCAGCTGTGCTGAGCGGCAGGCGGAACTGTAGCCCGCCGGGAGCCACGGAATCGAGGCAGAGCCCTGCCTCTGTTCTCCCTCCCAAGCCCCAGGGACCCTCTCAGGTGGTATCTTCTCACGGGCCACCCCCAAGGAGCAGAGCTGATAAGGAACTAGTGCCCCCAACCACCCAGAAGCAAAGCCTTGGAAACAGCGACGCCAGAAACTTGGTCACCTCATCTCCTGAAGTCCCTTTTAGGGGCCCGGGAACCCACGAGAGAAGCAGCGGTTCTCCAGGCACCGGAGTCCTCCTCACATGCCTCCTCCCTGCCTCCCAGCCCTTGCGTGCCCTGACCTCCCAAAACAAAGGTGCTTTTCTCCCCGCTCCTCGGAGCCACCACATTTTCGTCAGACCTGTGCTTGTTTTCCTCCTGCTCGGGCCCATCTTGGCTCGCCTCCCCAGGCACCACCGTGCCCTGGAGACAAACCCCGTATTGTTTTCAGGGACCTAATAAATGACAACACTCCTCCACCTCCTGCCACCAACTCCGCCAGCCCGCCCGGCTCCCCCTTCCCGGCTAAAGTCTCCCTTGTGCTAAGGGTCGCCCTCCCCCAACCGAAGAACAGGAGTCTTATGTCAAGCAGAGAGAGAAGCCTGCCCGGGCTGAGTGCCTCCCCTGGGCGCTCCTTATCAGGGGAAGGCCTGGTCCTGAGACCCAACGTGGGCGGGGCCTTCATCACGAGGCCCCGCCCACCCCCCCGCCAGGCCTGGAAGCGCGGAAATGTGCGAAGGTGGTAATTAACAGCGCAGGTGACAAGAAAGGAGGGTGTTCAGTACGTTTTCCAAAACAAGGCTTTCGACAGCAAGGCTCCTCCCCGTCCCCTGAAAGAGTCAGTGGTGACAGGGGCAGAAGCGGGATTAAGTCGGCACAGACCGACTCCCCCCTCATCAGATCGATGAGGTTGATCAATCAGGCACACTCTGGGACCGCTGGGGCCAGGGCACACTGACCATCAGGAAGGGCTTGTTCTGGGCTGTTTCAACGTGGGCCGCGCCAGCGTGTAGGAGCAAGGAGCCAGAATAAGAGACTCGTGCATCCTGCCCAAACAGACTCACGCACGAACTGTTGCAGCATCTACCAAACGGTCCCCAGGGCCTCTAGCTTTCCTCCGATGGGGAAGAAGCCGGGAGGGGACAGCAGCCGCCCTACCTGTGCAGACCGCTGCTCCCAGCCCCGACCTCATGCTCAGCCGTGCGCTCCCCAACCGTCCATGAGGTGGGCACCTGGACCTCTGACCTCACCCGACCTGCCTGCCCCTCCGTGACCTCCGTCAGGCAGTACGGGCCGGTGGGCACTCGTGTCCTCACGGCCACCACGGCCAGCGCCCCCCCTCCTCTGGGCAGGGGTGGAGAGCTGGGGCAACACGCTAGTCCGGGCAGGAGCGCCTGGAGCCATAGGGAGGTGCGGGGAGGCGCAGGAGACGGAGGAGCCCGGGCACGGCTCAGACACAGCAGCAAGCCCCGCGTGTGCACGCCGGGAAGCATGTGGCTGTTTCCTTTTGGAGCTGGACGGGACAAGCTACGGCTGAGAGACCCAGACGCTTTGACCGTGGGTCCAACACGACTCCCCTGTTGGCCTTTATATCACCAACGCACGGATCGGCGGGACGGAAGCCTCTGCATGACGCAGCAAGTGGGTCCAAAGGTCCCGTGTGAAAACGGCACTCACAGAGCGGTCAAGGTAAAGAGGGGCCAGGGTATCCCCAGAAAGGCCTCGACCCTGCCAGAAGCAACTGGGAGGCAGGGACTGCAGTGGGGGGCGGGGGATGAGTGCCCAGTCCACGCCCATCTGCCATCTGGTCCCCTGGGGTGCACATTGCCATGGCAGTGGATGCATCCCTGGGAACTAGTCTGGATCCCATGGTCCGCGGGGGCTGCAGGCCAGTCACTGTCATTATCTGGGTCCAGTCCTGGGAGACCAATCCAGGAACACCCTGAGGACACAGTGGGCCACCCTCCAACTGTCCAAGGGGGGTTGCCACTGTTTCTCCCACACGTCTAGCACCCACCCCGCTTCCACATCCCCATCCCCACTACCCTGCCCATTCCCCACTACCAGGACCAGAGTCTCGGCCCCTCTCTTTCACTCCCTCCCTGCCCCCCAGACCCCCACCTGTGACCTCTCCTATCTGCAGTCATCAGAGCCTGTGGGGCCATACAACCCTGGAATGGGACATGGCTCATGTCTCAGGTGACCCCTTCAGCTCCATCCTGAATTCCCAAACCACCCTCTCTCTCCTGCCTCTTCCCCACCCAGGCCCCAGGCACCAGCTCACTGTGCTTCTGAGACCCGCCCTCCTGCAGGGGGCCCAGCTGTGGGGCCCAGGAGGCCCGCTCTCACCAATGCCTCTCCCCCACCAGCCCCTGCAATTCCAGGGTGACCCTCACCCTCTCGTTCACACTCCAGGCAGGTCCCAGGTGGAATGACCGCAAGTCCAGCCCCCTAGGATGAGAGGGACTCAGCCAGACAAGGGGACGGCCAGGAGCCTCTGCCCCTGGGACGTGAGCCCCAGATGGCCCTGGCAGCTGTGCTGTGAGAACGTCCCCCTGAACCCAGCCAGACACGCTCCTGGAGGGCCCTTCAGCTCCCACAGCTCCTGCAGGCCACTTACTCCTGGGACAAGGGAACAGCAGAGCCACATGGAGATGGCACTAGGGCAACCTGGGGATCCCAGGAACCGGCCCTGCTGTCCCCCCAACCACACACACACACTCACACTTAAATACACTCAGACACACACACGCTCACACGTCCATCCCTGGGGCCCAGCACTGCCCTGAGGAAAGGAAATGAGAGGACGAAGTCCCAGAGTTGGGGCCGGGAGCTGGGTTGGGGCTCCTCTCTAAGGATTTGTGGGGACAGGTCTTTCTTGTCCGAAGCTCCAGCAAGGTCCCCCATGCAGCCTGTTTGCCAAAGCACCTGGGCCCCTCCCTCCTCGCCCCTGCTAAGCTGTAGGGGCTCCATCCTCTCTGCCATCTCCCCACTGGAGTGAGTGCATGTGGGTGCTGAGCCCTCCAAGGGCCCAGGTATTAGGGACATAGGGCAGACTATAGAACATGGCTTCAACTCTCCGGCACCTCAGCGACAGGTTCCCAGCCAGTGCCAGGGTGGTGGGGCTGAGGAAATGCAGGAAGGTGGTGGACAAGTCCAAGCCAAGCCAGCAAGAGAAGGCAAGGGCCTGACAGTGCCCTCAGATCTGCTGTGACCTCGGTCCCCAAGCTGCCTGGGCCCTCCAGCTCTGCAGCAGGCAGAGGCCTGAGCACCAGACACAGCGGGGCTGGGAGCTCAGATGGTCCACTTCTGGGTGGCATCAGGTGAAGCGCTTGCCTTCTCTGAGGCCTTCCAAGTCTGCAGGGTGCTGTTAGGATTGAGATATTGATACAGTACGGAGCACCTAGTAGGTGTTCAATTATCATGGAAACTTCTGGTTTACGTGACCACGTGGAAAACTCTATGCCACGTATAGCAAAGGCTGCGCCAGATAATTATGGTTGCAACCACATGTGGGGGTCAGAGATACCCACCCCCACACACACCCAGATGGGGCACACACCAACAGGGCACACACACATACCCGCCCAGACGGAGGGTGCATGCACATGCACACACTCCCCCAGGTAGCCAAATTTCTCCATGATGTTTGCCATTGGACCAAATGCCTTCTAAGACGCAGCGGGGCGCCCGTCCCACCGAGTGGGTGAGCTTTCCTTATCCAAATGGGCTGCATGAAGAAACTGGGGGCTTCTCCCTGGCAAACCAAGGGCAGACCTGCCCAAGAGCCCCGCCAAAGACCCAGAGCAGACAGGGGAGGTGAACCCGGCAGAGTTACAGACTAGCGTCCACTCTGGAGAGTCCCCCTGAAAGTGACATGGTAACACAATAACCCAACGCACTCGGCACCGACCGGCCCTGAACCCCCCTGTGCGCTCTGCCAGGCCCTGCCACACACACCCCACTGGTCTCCCCGCAGGAGCAAGATAAAGGGGGTTTTGTCCTCCTCCCCCTCAGGCCTGAGTGAGTTTATCTGACACTCCAGCCCTCTTTGTAAACTGAGTGTCCCAGGATAAACGCTCCCTTAAGAGTCGCTTGGCCAGGGACAGAGGGACCCTCTCCAGAGGAGAATAGGGAGCTTGTTCCAATGGTCTTTTAATATGGGGGGGCGGGGTGTCACCGAGGACAGGCCTCCAACGGACTCTCACAGAAGGGTCTCTGTCCCCGGGCTACAATGGAGGGAATTCTTAAAGACTCGGATGCTGACGGGGGTAGGATTTTTTTTTCCCTGAGAGCAGGGGAGGGAGGCTAGGGCAGGAAGGAGAAGGGGGCGTGGGGAGGCCTTCTCACTCCCCAGAACCATTCAGGGTGAAACAAGGCGTCTCAGCCTCAAGAGCAAGGGAAAGGCAAGCAGATGAGCGACCCGCAGAGATGAATTCTGCTTGCTGGCTGTTTGCTCTGCAGCTGCCCCTCCGTCCCCCAAATCCACGAGGGGAACCCACCGGCAGGCAGAAAGAATCTCACTTTTACCTGAGTGAAGGGCCTCTACCCCACTGCCCTGAAAGATCAGTTGTTTGTACGCAGCTGGCACCCAAATTTCATTCTGGAAGAGGGGCAGGCAGAGCACCTCCAGGCCCGTGAATAAATAAAATCCTCTCCAGCCACAGGGCAGAAAGGGTAGTTTACTCTCGTGGTTGTTTATTTTGGTGCAAGGTCACCCTGCCAGATTGCTGAAGACATCCCAGGCTATCGCAAGTGATGTTTTGTAAAGGCGGCCCCACCAGACTGTTTTGTGTTTGGATTTCCTTGATGTTTAACTGAGTATTTCTCCGAGAGTTGGGGCAGTGCTGCAGAAAAAGCTGGGAGCGGCATGACCTCTGAGAACCAGCGAGTGCTCCTTCTTGCCTGCCTTGCTCACGGTCATCTCCAGAAAGCAGAGAAACACAACGAGGCGTCCTGTTTGCTGAAGCTTAAGCCAGGGACCGTCTAGCACACGTCTGAGGTACACAGGAGGAAGCTGAGGCTCGCGATGCTGGGCAACTTGCCCAAAACCCCCAGACAAGTGAGGAGACTGAAGCTGGGCAACACCCAGGGCTTGTGGCTGAGCCGCCTTTCCAAGGCCAAGGGGCAGAGACATGCAATGCTCGGGACCGCTCGGAGCAAAGGCGCGGAGCTGTTTCTCCGATGGACTGTGCGGTGATAATCCAGCCAGAGCCCCTGGGCCCGGCCTCCACAGGCATGCAGCATTGAAATGGCAGAGCAGCAGGGGCTCTCAACCTGCCGTGTCCCCTAACGTGTGCGTTGGCATTACTGGGTAGCGTCAGGCTGGGTGCTGTGACACCAGAATGCACACCCGATTCTGCTGAAGAAAAGAGATCCATGCATGCGAAACACTCATGGTGGAATAGAATATTCTACAATAATAATGTAACATAACCTTACTGGTTGTTACCAGTATAGATGCTCAGGGAGAGGAAAGATGGGCTGAAAACGAAAACATTGCCAACACAGAGGTTAGCCCTCCACTGGTGAGTTTATTCAAGTCTAACCTGGGCAACCACTGCACGATACCGGATCCTCTGTCCCCTCCACACGAGTGTCACTGAGTCTGCTCTGGGAGAGGAAGGGAGGACAGGAGAGAGACACCACCCACGAGGAAGGAGCAGCGAACAGGTCTCAGGGAAGAACGCATTGAGACAGACCCAGCACAGACCCCGGAAAGGGAGAACTAACCACTTGGTCACCTCTCGCCCCACGCCGCTGCCCTCAGCTCACTAAAGCCAAAGAAGGTTCCTGGGGCTGGTCATTCGCCATATTTGCCCCGCACATTAGAGGGTGCGTGCCACCTTTAAATAAGTCACGTCACTTAAGCTAGCAGAGGTCACAGCCCAAATTTTACTGCCAAGAAGAAAGCCAGGCGTGCACTGGATCTCTTGGGTAGAATATGGAAATTTTCTTCCCCAATTAAGTCCAGCCACATCTGAGCAGAGATGCAACACAGCCCAGAGAGAGAGCCAGGAAGTTGGTCCATTGCTTTAAGTTGGACACAGTTTAAGCCAAGAAGGGGAGAGAAAGTAAGAGGGAGAAGGAATCCAAGGTTCAGTCCAATGAATGAGACACAGTCCGACTCCCCTCCCCTCCCCCAACCGCAAGGCCACACAGGCGCCGGTTTCCACCCTCCCAACCATGTCGATTTAAAGGTTCTTTGTGCAAAGGACAGTCCACGGTGGCTGACGGGACTGCCACTCAGATGGGGCGAGGACTTCTCACCTGGCCCTTGTCCCCTTTGGGGGTGATGTTGCTACAGCATCAGACAGCTCTCTCCGGTTTCCAAGTGCAACATCGGAGGGGCCGGCTGAGCCACAGGTCTGCTGCGGGAGCTCACCTAAGCTCGGAGCTCAAGGAGCACAAATAGCACCATCCCGAGAACTGAGAGCCAGGACCCTTTGCCACAACACTGACATTAAATGCCTCCATAGTGGCCCATCCACTTTCCTGGGCCACTGACACCTGTGCACCCCAACCTCACAGGCCTTCTTCAGCGAGGATGCTAGGACCTCCCAGAACCATTGCCTGAAATGCCAACGATCGCAGTGAAAATGTGGACGGAGCTCAGCTCAGTGTGCTCTGACCTCCGCACCCTCCGGGGGGTTTCAACAAGGGCATCAACGATGCTGGTGCCCATGTGGGGCATGTGCATCTCTCGAGTGAGAGGCAGGATGATACTGTGGGAAAACGTACCGATCTTAAAGACGCCTAGATCCATGTTGGACCTGACGCCATGCTTGTCCGTGTGGGAGGGTGGGCCATTGCTTACAGCGCTCTGAACCGGCTTTCAGCTCTGGGGAGAGGGATGCAAGGGTGGCCTGGCACCTGGGAAGCAGTTCACAAGAGCTCCTCATCAGGGACGACTTCAGCAGAGGAACCGTTCCACCGACTTGCATATTAGTTACTGTAATGTTGACCTCACCACGTCATCCATGAAGGACGGCAGAGTCACCTTCCATCTGGCTCCACTCCCACCAGGATTCAGGCCTCGCCCCCGTCAGGAGGTTGGGGAGGAAACTGTTTTAAACTTGCCAGCAGGTTACTGGGCAGGAAGGCATGAAGGAGGAAGCATAGCTATAGGAACCTTATCAAATGCATTTCACTTGTGACTTCCAGCACATTCCAAGGAGCAGGGATCCAAGCCTGCAGCTAGAAGCTAGGTGGATGCATTCATGTGCGGACTGGGAGGCAGGTCAAGTTCTGTCTCTGCCACTGACCAGCAGGGTGACAGTGACTTTGGACAAGAAACTTAAGCCCTGGGAGACTCAGCTGGCTCCTCTATTAAATGGGGCAATATAAAATACAGAGCTAGCATGCTTCCTAGGACATCCCTGTTTAATACATGATAATCACCCCTCCCCTCCCACTTCACCACCTGCCCTAAAAACGCCATTCAGACTTGAGCTTCAGTGCAGAAATAACCCATCACCAGGACAGTGAGCTTCCCCTGCACAATGCCAATTGAGGACGGCTGGTGACACCTGCCAGGCAGCATGGCTTCCTCCAGAGCTCGCACAACTGACCCACAAGCATGATGTGCTGCTCCTCAAACAACCTCCCTGTGCAACGTGCGGACAAAGCAGGCATGCTAGAGTTCCCCACCTTGAGCGCAACAGCCTGGAGATCAAGGCTGTCCGTCTAACAGGGAGCCCCAGGAATTGAAGCACCGGGTGGCACATGAACGTGAGAACATGATGGAGCCGCCTACATAAACACACTCGTGCTCAGCCTCCCAGCTGGGCTGCCAAACACAGAGCCCAGCCACGAGTCTGCACACACCCATTAGCGCCGCCCCCACATCACCGGCTCCCACCAGGAATGGACCCCAGTTTGCCTCCACAGGCCAACCTGGAGCAACACCACAGGGCTGGAAAAGCACAGAATTAGGGAAGGTGTTCCCTTCACTTTGAAGAAATCTCAGGTGAGAAGCGCCACCCCAGGCATCAAATTGCTATTCTAGTAATCAGCTCTTTGGCACAGTAAATGGAAATCCAGACACGGGCCATCTACTGCAAGGCTGGACTTGGAGGTACAAGAGCCAAATTCCCAGCTCCCTGGAGGAGAGAAAGTGGACTCTCGGGGTCAGAGACTCAGAGCAGGAAAGCACTTTGAGGTTCATTCATTTATCAACTTCACTGAGCGCTAATATGCCCCCGCACTCTCCTAGGTAGGTACTAGGTATACGAAGGTAAAGAAAACAGACTCCCTGCCCCCACCACGCAGCACAGCACCCTGCAGCCCAATTCACTCCTAGGCAAGTAGGCAACATTTAGTGTTATTTCCCTTCCCCCAGCCCGGCGTCCTTAAGGCCTCGATTTCCCTTTGCAGAATCCCACCGGCTCTAGAGAGGGGGCCTGGCCCCACAGACCCAGGAGTAAGGCCTGTGCCACAGGACAGCCATCAATGTGTCTACCTGCTGGACACAGGGCTGGGTCCAGGGTCAGCCCCCAGGAACGCTGACACAAAGCCATTCTCCTGCTCTGGGTCTCTAGAAGCAGGAGACCTGTAAATGCTTCTGCTCTTTCCGCTCCTACCGGGAAAGTCACCCTGAGATGAAAAAGCTGGAGAAAGACAGAGAGCTGGCAGAGCACCCAAAGCACAACCCCTCGACGTCAGTTATATGAACAACCAAAGCCCCAGTCGTCTAAGCCAGATAGAGGTGGTATCTCTGTAAATGCCGCCAACCTAAAAATACCTTCTTTCATGGATGAGGAATTGAGCTCGGAGAGGCCCAGCCCCTTGTGCACAGACACACAGACACTGGTGACGAGGCTGGGACAGGCCCCCAGTGTCAGGCACAGGCCAAGACCTGAGTTTAAAACATGGTACCACCCTTTAAAGCTTTGGGGCATCAAGAATATTCCTTAAAGTTTCTAAGGCTTTGACGTCAGAAATAATAATGACCACATCCAGGTGCCACAGAGATTAAGGGAGACAGGGACTCCAGAACCCCCTGCCCACACCAGAGAAAGCTTGGCGTGTCCTTCCCAATAAAGTACCGCTGTTCTGGCAGCCAGCGCTGCTGGGCACCTCATTTTCATGAACCCCGACACCGGGAGGTAGAAGGAACAGGCTGGGGTGCAGTCCAAGGGACAGAGGACATCGAATGGCCAGTCTGACTGGTGAGCCGGGAACGCCGCCACATAGACAGCCTTCCTCCCCAGCGTGGTGCCCTGCAGACCAGGCCCGGGGTGGCGCAGGCAGGGAGAAGGGGCTTCAGGAGGGCGGGAGGAGCCAAGCTCGAATGCAGTGTGAGCTTGAAAGGAGGTGGACAGGACAGAAAGGGTGGCAGCGGGGAGGCATGAGGAAGGCAATTCCAGGAAAGGCGGAAAAGCCTGGTGGTCAGGGCAGAATGAGAAACCAGGCCCATCTTGGCTCTCTGGTCAACCACATTCCTAGTTTCCACTTAAGAAATTTAATTAAAAACCCAAACATCTAAATTTCCCAACTGGCTTGCCAGTGGCCACAGATTCCCTTCGACTCACAGAAACTTCTGTCAGCGTGACCCTGGGGCCACTAGACAAGTCTGGTGCGAAGTCATGGGCACAGGTCATAGGGAAGGTCACGGCAGGCACCCTCTCTTCCCTGTCCCTCCCAGGAAGAAGAAGCCACCGGGTTTGGGGTGTCCAGTCTGTCACCTTAGCCTCAGGTGTGTCTCTTGCTGCTTCATTTTAAAAATAAAAAATGATACCATGGTGAAAAAAATAAAAATGAAAAAAAGGCACGTCTGGTGGCTCCAGGGGCACAAGGTCACTTCCCTCTCCCAGGGAACAGGACGGGCACAGAGGCCCTGAGAGGCACACAGGTGCAGAGTTGGGGGGCAGGCAGGATTGGCCCCTGGGGCTGATAGCACCACTTCCTGCCAACACCTCATCCCACCCTGAGGCCAGAAATGGACTTGGGACCTCCGATGATGCCCAGAGCAGACTGAGCTTCCGGGGCCCACACACAGCTCCGGGAAGAAAACCCTCAAAGGGAGGTGACCGTCATCACCCAGCCACCAAACCGGGCTCCCCATCAGAGTGGCCCCAGATATCTGACACCTCATCACTGAGCTCAAAAAGGCATTCCTTAAGCCAGTCAACTATACAGAAAAGGGTTCTATAGAAAAATAATTTTTTGAAATCTGTTCCAAACAACCCTCACTCAGCAAACTTCACATACGGAATTGGACCACGCAGAACAAGTAGGCAGAGAGGATGCCCGCTAGAGCTCTCTCAAATGGGGATTCAGTCTCCATCTTCCCAGCCGTCCCCACACCAGCGCTTACTAACTGTTCCCTCTCCAGAGTGTACTATGTTAGGAGTTAGGGGATCAGCATCTACCTGTGTCCCTTCGCTCACCTGGGCCTTAACGTCCTCTTCTAGAAAATGGGGGTGACACCTATTTCACCAGGTTGAGGGTGAGAGATGGAGTGTGGGCACAGAAACACTTGCAAAACTCTGGTGCAAATAATCGGGACCTACAGAACATGCTAGAACAGCGAACCTATTAATACAGAAAGCATAACACAGCAGATTGGGAGCTGAGTTCCCTCATGCAGCCTCTGCTGCTCCTGATGTCCCCGGGCACTAAGCTCTGAGAAGACTCTTCCTCACCAATGAAGAGACCCCACAGGCCCCTGGAATGTACACAGGAAAAAAGCTAACTGTCCAGGTCAATCTGCCTTTAAAATTATTTAGGTGCCACTTCACACCCACTGGGATAGCAATTATCCAAAAAAAAAAAAAAAAGAAAGAAAGAAAGAAAGAAAGAGAAAGAAAAAAAAGCATCAGCCAGGATGTGGAGACATCAGAACCCTTGTGCACTGCTGGTGGGCATGAGAAATGGGGCAGCTGCTGCGGAGACCAGTACGGCAGCTCCTCACAAAGCCAGGCGTACAATTATCATGAGACCCAGCGATTCCACTCTGGGAGAACCAAGGCAGGCCCTCAGACAGACGACGACACAGCCACGTTCACAGAGGCGTCTGCAGGAGGCAAAAGGGAGAAGCAGCCCGAGTGCCCCTTGGTGGATAAACAGGCGAACAGGAGTGGCTGTGCACACAGTGCAACATCACTCAGCCTTAGGACGGAGGAAGTTCCAGCACAGGCTGAGCACGGATAAGACACTACGCTGAGTGACAGCAGTCCGAGGTGAAGAACAAACACCGTAGGGTCCGGCTTAGATGCAACATCCACAGCAGGCGGATTTGTCGAGGTGGGAAAGAGGATGGAGGTGGCCAGGGGCTGGGGGCGGAGAACGGGGAACGATGTGAAATGGGACCGCACTCCGTCTGGGATGTTGAGAAAGTTCTGGAGGCAGATGGTGGCGACGGCCACCCAACGGTGAGCAGTCATTGCACACTCACGAGTGGTTAAGGCGGTGAGCTTCATTCGATGTACACTTCACCATGATAAAGATGGTTAAGATTTAAAAAACTAATTAAGTGAAGAAGGTACACATGCAGGAATAATAACTGTCACTCAGAGCTCCTGAGGGCTTCACCCTCACACTGAAGAAGGTGGCCCCAAGGCCAGCATCTCGGACACCTTCCTTTCATGCCCCTCACTGAGTGGAGCCCCTCTCAGCAAACACTGCTAAGCCAGACCCACTTCCACCTGGCCCACGGACCACCAGAGCCCACGCACCAGGGAACCGAGCGACGGCACCAGCGTCTGAAGAAGCATCCAGCAGGCACTCAATATTTGTGGAATTAGCAAGAGAGGAAGTCTAAGGCAAGTGATCGGAAAGGTGCCTATAGCCAGAGAGAGGGACTATGTCGTGGATGGCTCAAAAGGTGGGCTGAGACCCCTAACGACTGCCCGAAGGCAGTGCGGGGCAGGCAGGGATGCTCTTCGCGATCCAACAGAAAGCAAGGGGAGGGAAGGAAAGCGCTGCAGTCACATGAGGTCAAGGGCCCATGTTCCAGGCAAAGGACTGGGGTCTGAAACCATTAAAATCAGGCCCTATTAGGGGCATTTCCAAACCTCTGCCAGCCTCACAGACCCAAGGGGAGAGACCAAAGGTCTGATTTCTTCCCGAAGACCCAGAACCGCTGTCCCTTTATCATTTCGCCCAAATGCAGCCACTTCCGTCTTAGCCCAGGACAAAAGGCGCCTGGTTTCAGACGTCTGTGTAAAAACCTGTACCAACAGACCAGCTGCAGGAGGACGGGATGATTCATGGCACGAAAAGAATCCTCTGACAGAAACCCGCCGCTTCGGCATTCCTCTGGGTTGCACGCTTCCTCCAGGCCTTCCGAGTAGCACGGGACCAAGACTGCTTTGGTACAGACATTTTCCTGGGCACAAAGCTTGTCTGTAAAGCAAGGGAACCCAGGTGCTTTGGGACAGAGCGTCTTTAGCCAATGGCACAGTTCAAGGGAGGAAATTCATCCAGGACTGTTCTCACCCTCAGGTACGGTGAGCTGGGTGCATCTGCCGTGTGAAGAAGGGGGTGCGAACCTGGTGTGGAGGCCCCAGACCAGCCCCACAGTGACAGCGGACATGGCCTACAATGACCGAGGTGAGCCAGCAGCAGCAGGTGGTCTCCACGGGCACACGAAAACACACACCAGGAAGTTATCTATTAAAGGGCACTTTTTAAGCTTCTGGGGAACTCACAACCCCCATCCCCAAGGAGACAGATTGCAGATATAATTTATTCCTCAAGTCCAAAAATGCAGCCATTTCTGTCTTAACCTAGTACAGAGGGCACCAGATTTCAAGACTTCTACATCAAAACCTTCACCAACAAACTAAATAAATGCATGTGGGGACACAGACCAGGTGGAGGCAAGCCAGGAAGGCTTCCTGAAAGAGGAGAAAAAGAGCTTCGTAGCTGGGCAAGCTTCAGCAGGAAAAGATTCAATTTGGGCTTTAGCTGGTCAAGAACCCAGTCAATTCCTCGTTTCTTAAAGTGTCCATCTGCACCGGAGTGGCCTTGGTGGTTTGTTAAAAATGTAGACCTCTGAGCACTCCCCACCTCAACACACAACAAAACAGAACCTCAAATATTAGGGGGGTGGCGGGTGGGGATGGCTGCTGAGAATCCCAATTTTTACCAAGTTCTCCAACCAATCCATTCTCAGGCGAACAACAACCGAAGGCCAGGGGATCAGGTGGAGCACCTGAACTGGGCTCCTGCTGGTCTGGGCAGAGCAGCAGCTCCCGAGAAGACACGGCCCCGGGAGAGGGACAAGGCAGGTGTAGACAGAGCGCTGTTCCAGAACGCTCAGTCACAACATCCCCAACCCCTCTCCCACTGAGACTTCCTGTTATGATCCTCACTGGAGCTGGCTGGTGACAGAGACCGGTGGTGCCAGTGCGGGGGCGGGGACAGGGGACAGGGGACAGGGTCCGAGGGAGAGGGGGACTGTGCTTCAGTTTACAAGCTACAACAGGAAGGCCAGGAGCGTCTCAAAGAAGAAGAGCAAGATCAAGCCTAGGCAACCAGACAGACCCCAAGGGTAACAGAGAAAGTCTATGCAGACAGCGAAAGTCTGTTTCGTTGAGATTTAAGTAACCTCAAAACTTCCTCATCCCAAACAAACAGCACCTGCACTGCGCAGGCCACCACTTGGAGCTGGCGCAGACAGAGACGCCGGCAGCAGACAGCCCCCATCCACGGGCGAGTTGTGGGGAAGGTTGGAATAATGGGGTCTCTGGTGCGGAGTGGGAGGGATGTGGGCAGGAAAGGGGCTCTTTCCCAGTTTCCCTGGCTTCTCACAAGCTCTCATGCAAAGACACCAGACCAGGCCAGACTCCATCCCCATCAGTAGCTTCCCAGAACCCCCAAGGCTGGCTATCCTCACCCTCTCTGGTGAAGTAAGTCCCCAAAAGAGGAGGGGGATCCCTTCCTGGCCCAAGCCTGCTGGACAATAGCCTAAATCCATTCTGAGGTGAGAGCAGACACTCGTGTTCCTTTAAATCTGCCCAGATAACCAGGAAATGCTCCTGGCTGGGTTTGCACGCCGAACTCCCGACACACCTGCTGCTCGGCAGCGTGAGTCACCCGCACAGGCACGGCACGCAGGACTTGTCAACGGCGGATTCGGGGCTAGGCGGCTCGCTGCTCTCACGCACACCAGATGTCATCCACCCCCCCACCCCACAGAAGACGTGTCAGGACAGATCAGGGTACAGCCCAGTTTTTACTAAATGACTCATTCCCAGCGGAGGTTTGGTGAGAAGGAAGGAGGGGTGTACACAGAGAAGCTTATCCCCCTCATGGTCAGGGCTCCGCTCCTCTTCCCTCTGGATGCTGGAGGGTCTCATCTGCTCTGCTGGCCATAAATAGGGAGGAGGGCTGAGTTTTCCTGGGGAAGAGGAAGGAGGGGAAATTTTCCACTGCAAACCTTCCCCAGAATAAATCCTAGACTCTCCTGTGCAGCTCAGCACCTGCAGTCAACAAGACTGTACTGTATACTTAAACATTTACTAAGAGGGTAGATGTCTTATTAAGTGTTCTTATCACACACACACAAATAATAATAAAGTGGGCAGGAGGAAACTTTTGGAGGCAATGAATATGTTCATGGCACAGATTGCGGGGTTTCAAAGGGTGTACCTATCATCAAACTCAAGTTGTGTGCATTAAATACGTGCAGCTTTCCCTGTCAGTCGTGCTCAATAACAAGGTAAAGAAAAAAAAAAAAAAAAAAGACGGTCTGCTGAACCCTCCCAACTCCCCCTTTTTACAAAACAGCATTTTCTGCAAGTCAGGATCCCGATTCACAAAATGTGAACATTGGTGGGATTCCCAGAGAACGCTGAGTAAGGCCTGGAGACTGACTCACAGTCAGTGTTGACCCCCCGGGGCGGGGCAAGGGGCTGTGGGTATGCAGTATGTTAACATTTAAGGAAGCTGGGTGCAGGGTGTGGGGGAAATCCATGCCTATTCATGCAACTTTCCTGTCAAATTAGATTTATATTGAAATCGAAAGTTAACTTTTTATAAAGTGACAATATTTTTCATCCAGCTGCCTGCTCTATTTTAACCTATAATGTCACCGACATAATTTATATTGTGGTCCCAAAGGCAGATATTACCAGTCTCATCCCAGTGCTGATCGGCTCTTTGCCGCAGGAAAAACAAAACAAAACAAAAAAGCCACAGTATTCTGGCTTGCAGGCATGGGTTACCTGATGGGTAAGTGGTGCTCCCCTCAGGACAGTCCACCTGGGAAATGTCCACCAAGAGTGGCATTCCTTTGACTTTGGACGTGACTGATTTAAAGCAAAAATAGTGATTTCTAGATGTTTTCCAAAGGAAAGGATCCCAAATGTGGACAAATCCTTAGGTACAAAAGATGCTCACCAATGCACTAAGGTTAAAAATTTGGAAACACCTTAGTGTCCAACAATGGGGAATTGTCAAGCACAGTATGATTCAATGCCTGGAGCAGAATACAGTCATCACATGGGGAACCGTCCAGATGAAATCGTGGGGGGTGGGGGGGCAGGAAGCAACACTGTATGTATTGCAGGGCCTCAGTAGAGAAGAAATATGTCCAACTGACAGCATTACTGTGGGAACTGGGTCGTTTTTCCTGCCTTTTGCACTTTTTTGTAGTATTCTATGAAAGAGAGAAAGAGCTCGAATTACTTTCAAAGTCAAACAGTGCACAAGTGGAGCAGTGGGTCATCAGCAGGACAGTTTCAACAGCCCCCTGCAGGGTCTGCGGGGGTGGGGGCATGCGTGGGATGGTGGGGACCACCGCAAGAATGGTCGCTGCACCAGCTGGGCACTTCCAGGGACCCGGTGTGGCAGAGGCGCAGCTCCTGGGGGAGGGCACAGTACCAACACATATCACCTTCTCTCTTCCTGCGGTGCCTGGCCCTCCTTCCCCCCAAGCAGGTGCTCACTGGGCAGCAGCACCCTGAGCAAACATCAGGGAGACCCCCTGACAGCTTCCAGTTTTCTATGCAGGAGGGGCTCTGGGCTGGGAAATAGATCTGGGCAGGCAGGCTGCGGACAGGGCTGGGGGAAGGGGAGAGAATCCCACATCTGGGAATGGATCTCCAGGAAACCACCTGCAGGGGGTGAGGACAAGCGCCAGAGAGCGAGAAGGAAAAGGAGGACCCTGGTTTATCGGCACATCAAGACGTACTGGGTCAGTCATTTATTCGAGGAACATCTATTTGTTCCACGTCTACTCAGGGACAGTCACCATACTGCCCTAAACAGCGCGGACACCAAAGGACGGACACCAAAGGACGAGGAAAGCAGGGTCCATGGGTACAGGAGCTGTTGGCCAGGAAACCTCTTCCATTAGCAGGTTGGCGGAGGGTGGGGAGAGGAGGACGGCGCGGGGGACGCAGTGGACCGAATTCCTGCCACCTTCCACCTATTCAGAGACCTGTCCACGCTATCTCAGTGTCTGCCCGACGGGTGACCCAGTCCTTGCAGTAAAGCCTACCAGGAACACCCAGAAACACATCTGTCTTCCATGCCCAACGGTGAGAGGGGCTCAGCCCCGTTGCCTTCCCCAAGCACTGAGCCCCAGTCCCATTCTGAGTCTCCAGGGCCCCGACGCCAGGAGCTTACCGAGGCAGCTCCGCGCCCTAAGTAACGGGCCCTGGAGGGCGACGAGGCGAAAAGGTAAGTTCAAGGGCTGCGCAGAGCGCCGCAGACCCAGAGCATTTCTCCAGACTGGGCTCGGTCCGTGAGGCCGCCAAGCGGCAGGGCGTAGCTGGGCGCCGCGGGGCGCTGACCGCCGTGACCCCGGCGAGCGGCTTAGTCTGAGACAGAGGGATGGCTAAAATGTCCTCCGAGATGTCAATTACCAAAAAAAAAAAAAACAACTTTTTTTTCAACACAGAACCTTGAGACCTTCAGAAAGGGACGCGGGGTGTTGGGGGTAGGGAGTCAAATCAAACCGCTCCGCCGAATTGAAGGAAAACTCACCTTCAGGTAGACGACCCGACTGCTAAGTAGAATGAATCAATCCACGGGTGCAGAGATCGTGAGTCTTCTGAGCCCGGCTGATACGCACCAAGTAATCCACATTAGGGGTCCGGAGCAGCCCCCACCTCATTACCTACTTTCCATCCAGGGTCCAAGAGCTGGCAGTCCGCCTCTGCGCTCAAGACCCGCGGAGATCGTGGGGAGCTCACCGGCTGGAGTTCCCAAAGGCCACCTTCCCGGGCCCGCACGGGGCAAGCGCACGATTTGCAAGGGTGCGGGGCGCTCTGCGGACCCCGGCGAGGGTGTCCCGCCTCCTCGCTCTGGGAGAGCCACCATCCCGGACGCATCTTCTAGCCTCCCTCGGCTGCTTAAAGCCAGCGGGAGCCCTGATTGCCGCCGGAACCCCTCTGCCAAGCGCAGGAAAGAGCCAAGGGCAAATCAGCTCTCCGCCTCGGGTTAGCAGGTCTAGGGACGAAGGGAGCATAGGGTGGGCGCCCCCGAGGCACAGAAAGCCTGAAGGAACACCGGAGTGCGGAGCAGTGTCTGCCAGCTGTGGTGGCCGAGTCCTGCCGGCTCTACCAGCAACCTGCGCGCCCACACCGCCTTCGCGCTCTGCGCGGGGCCTGGCCATTTGGTTCTTATATACCAGCCGGTCCCGAGGCGGAGCCCGGGAGGGGTGGTGAGAGGCCGAACTGCTTCCTGGGAGATGTAGTTCTATTTCCCTAAGTACAAGAAACGCAGAGCAGCTGTGGGAATGGTTAGGGTCCACATACAACAGCTGTCCTCCCCTGCACCCTTCCTTCTTAGATAAGGCTGGGATTCCGGCCTCACTGTCAGCTACGTTAGGTCTAGGCTGGTCTTTGTGCATAAGGTGGGTAGTACCAGGTCCCTAAATGTCTTCCAGGATGACAAAACTTCTAGTCTGGGAATCAGGCAAGCCCAGCTAGGTTTAAATGGGAAAACCTAGGTAATGGTAGGTCCATTCTGAGGCATGAAAGCATCAGGTTAAATGTGAGCCAGACTAGATCTTGGGCCCAAAGCCCGGCTCTGTTATTTTCTAGTGGAGTGACTCAGGCAGGGAACTGACATGTCTGGGTCTCAGTGTCTTCATCCGTGGAATGGGGAATCCACAGGGCACAAATGAGTTGATATCTGGGACACAGGCAGTACAGTGCCGGGCACAGAGCAAACACTGGCTGCACCCGGAGGCCTCACTAACATGCTGGCTATGAAAAGAGTCCCTACATCACAACAGACATGTAACATAAGGAATTGTCGTTATGATTGTAAGTATTGTGGTTGTCATCCTGATGAGGACACGCAGATAAACAAGACTCAGTCCCAGCCGTTGGAAAGTTGACTGCTGAGAACCCCACTGTCTCTTACAGTGGCCAGGAGTCCACGTGCGGCTATTTTGATTGAATTAAAAGCATATGAACTTTAAAATTCAATTCTTCAGTTGCACTAGCCCCATTTTCAGTGCCCAGTAGCAAGGGGGATCCAGTGGCTGATGTTTGGGCAGCGCCGATGCAGGACATCCCGTCACTGCAGAAAGTCCCACTGGGCAGAGCTGCGGTCTCAGCAGCCCCGGAGCTTGTTTCAAAATGCAGTCTCGGGCTGCCCCCTGAGCACCAGAGTCTGCATCTCCTGAAGCACATTTTTTTACATTTTAACTTCACAAGTGAGCATAAGCACATAACATAATCCTACTGGTAATCAAATCCAAACCTCTTGGGCAGAGTGTTTGCTTTAAACGAATGTCTCGTTCTGCAACATTCTTCCTGTTAGCAATACACTTCAGAGACCTTTCCCAGACCTAGAAGTTCTAGGGAGATAAATTAGTGTCCCCTTATCCACAGTGGATACATCCAAGACCCCCCCAGCAGACGCCTGAAACCACAGACAGTACAGAGTCCTATACATACCATGTTTTCTCCTATCCATGCATACCTATGCTAAAGTTAATTTATAAATTAGGCACTGTAAGTGGTGAACAACAACTAACAATAAAAATAAATAATCACAACAACGTACTGCAATAGAAGTTACATGAATGGCTTTGGGGCCATCACTAAGTGAAACAGGGGTGACTTGAACATGAGCCCGTGAGCCCGCGACAGTCGCTCTGGTCTCCTGGACGGCGGCTGAGTGACTAAGGAGCAGAGAGCACCTGCAGTGTGGAGACAGCAAACAAAAGGGATGATTCACGTCCTCGGAGGGACAGAGCGGGATGGAGCGAGATTTTATCACTCGACTTAGAACGGCCAGTAACTGAAAAGGGATGCGTTGTTTATTTCTGGAATTTTCCATTTAATATTTGCAGACCGTGGTTGGCCACAGGTAACTGAAATTGGGGAAAGAGACATTGCGAATGAGAGGGAAGTGCTGGGTGACATGCAGAAATAGTGAGACATGGAGGAAAGGCAAGGAAGTCCAAGACCGACCCGGTGCCTCATGGGGCGTGAATCTCTCAGATCACAGGATATGCATCCTGACTGGTGGAAACATGCAGATGAGCTTGGTGCTGATGTCCAAAAATATCAAAGAGAAGTTTGCAGAGGGAAGGGCGTGTTCCAGAAGTGAGAAGGAATATCTACGGACTCTAATTATTAAACCCAGGTGGCTGGGTTTCCTGTGCTTGGTGCGGAAACTAAGATAACTATGAGACAGCCCGGGCCAGGTGGCTCAGTTGATCGGAGCCTTATCCGGGAACTGAAAGGTTGCAGATTCGATTGCCGGTCAGAGCACACGCCTGACACGCCTGGGTTGCGGGTTTGTTCCCCGGTCCCGGCACATGCAGTACCCCGTCCGGGCACATGTGAGCCACAACAATTGATGCTTCTCTCTCACATCAATGTTTCCTCCTCTCTCTCCCTCTCTGCCTTTGTCTCTCTCTTAAGGCAATGAAGAAAATGTCCTTGGGTGAGGATTAAAAAATGTTTTTTAATAAAATAAGATAACTAAGACACAGGCAAACCCAGACCGATGTCAGCAAAAATAATGCTATCATTTAATGAAAATGTGCCCTCCAGAACCACCAGGAAGTTTCAGAAAGTGTCAGCCAGGCCATCAGATTTCTGGCACATCCCAGGTATGAGAGGTCCCGTGTATGATCGGGTGAGGGCTCCTCAGAGCCCAGATCTCCACCTTCTTCACATAACAAGATTCCTGTCCTCTTCTTAAATGTGCTCAATTTTCAATTTTAACTGAAAAAAAATTCATTGAGCACTTACTAATTGTTGGGCTCTGTGCCAAGCCTTCAAGCGCACAGTAACCCTAAAAGATGGGACGAAAGATCACTGCTGTCTCGCAGGTGTGACAGCTGGGCCAGAGTACTAGGCCCATGGCCAAGCACCCCTGCCGCCATCTTCCTGCTTCCATCCTCCTGGCTTTACTGAGTCCACTCAGCCTCCGCCGCCTTGGGCGAGCTCCTACAGACTTTCTGCATTCCCTGTCTCTGCAGTTCTGTTCTCTGATGCAGCTGGGTCTCTGCCCTGCTGACTGACTGGGGCCCCCAGACCTACGCTCTAGACATGGGGCACATCTCAGCTCGGTTGCTGAGCTGTCCACTCGTCTCTCTTCTTTGACCCCTGTCCATGCTCACACCCAGTCCTTCCCACCATGAGGTTGGGTGAACTCTAGGTCTGTCTCCTGCCTACCTGCTGGGTGTTTCCACATCACCTCAACCTTGGGCTATCTAAGAACATACATCTTTACTCAGGCACTGTGGATGTCTCACCCAATATTCCCTCGCTGCCAAGTTCCCTGCAGCCCAGTGGGTCATTCTGGCAAGTGCCTGCTTCCTTGCTCAGCCAGCTCTGGCTCCTGTTTTGTTCTATCTCTTATGCCCCTGGGGCTTGTTCAGCTCTTTACAGAAGCATCTCAGAAGTGCCAGGGGTTTAATCCTCCAAGGACACCCCTCAAGCAATGAAAGAAGGGAGTTGCTGAATAAACATCCCATCTCATCCATCCTTCCATTACCTAAAGGAGGGGGCACACTGGGTGTGTATGGGGGGTGGAGATTAGAGCTTGGGATATGCACAGGGCTCCTAAAGGTTAATCGGAAGCCCTCCCAGGTTTTGCAAGAAGCTTTGTAATGCAAATACTCTCAAAAACATAGGTCAGGTTGGGCCCAGCCGTTCACCTGAAATGCCCTCACTTTTCCCATGGGTCATTTCTTCCATTCCAGAGAGCAGGTCCTACGGGTGG
Organism: Tonatia bakeri; assembly: GCA_004024845.1. Taxonomy (NCBI): domain Eukaryota; kingdom Metazoa; phylum Chordata; class Mammalia; order Chiroptera; family Phyllostomidae; genus Tonatia; species Tonatia bakeri. Next base: position 6,278 of record PVIA01002823.1, on the reverse strand, counting down.
GAGAAGTGATTGAGCAGGGGCTGGGAAAATGCTTCAGCCCCACCTCACTCCTCTTGCTCCCGCCCCCAGTAAGGAGGAGGCACAGGGGCGCTCCCCTTGGAACACTGGGGCTTTGTTTCCTGGAGGTTCTGAAACCAGCCTCCTCACTTACCTCCTCCTACACTGAAAGTGCGGTCTCCTCCTTCTTCTTCACTGAAAACTTGGGAGGCCAAGAAGGCAGTGCGGACAGGGAGACACAAAGAAGGCTTAGCAAGGCCCATGTGCATATCCAAGCCTGTCCCCCAACCCTGTGAGGTAGGGCCCATATCACACTACCTCTGCAACAGGTGAGAAAATTGGCCTAGAGAGGCCAAAGAACTTGACTGAGGTCGTGTGGCAGGTAGGTGCCAGAACGGTCTTTGAACTTGTTATTCTGACTGTACAACCTGTGGGTTTTCCCTTGACTTCCCCTGCGTCTCCACAGGCCAGACCTCAGACCAGCGGAAGGGATGGGTCTCTACTGAAGCAACCCCAAGTGCAAGGCAGGCGCAGGCACAGAAGAGCAGGGAGGGGTCGCATTCCATGGAACTTACCCCTCAAAACCACATTGGAAATTCAATACTGTCACAGCAGTAATTTCCAGGGGAAAGAACAATTCGTTATCTTATTTCATAAATTGACTTTTAACCTACCTATTTTCAAAAATTATCTGAGAAATAGACTATCTAGCTAGACTTGTAACAGGAAAAGAGATTGAATTAGTAATAAAAATAAAAATAAAAATAAAACCTCACCTCCCCCAAAAAACATGGGACCAGATGGCTTCACAGATGAAAGTTATCAACATTTAAAGAATTAACACTAATCTTACACAAACTCTTCCAAAAAACAGAAAAGCAAGGATCACTTCCCAGCTCATTCTGTGAGGTCAGTATCGCCCTGATACCCAGTGACATCTGGTATTACTCTGTTACCAAAATGAGACAAAGACAAGAAACACAAGGAAATTGCAGACCAATATACCTTCTGAATATAGATGCGAAAATCCTTAACAAAATGCTAGCAAACCAAATCCAGCAACAAATGAAAAGACCATATCCCATGACCAAGTAGGAGTTATCCCAGGAATGCAAACTTGGTTTAACATAAGAAAAATCAACCAATGTAAAATACCAAATTAATTGAATAAAGGACAAAAACAACCCAATCATCTCAACTGACACAGAAAAAGCATTTGACAAAATCCAAAACCTTTTTATAATAAAAACACTTAAACTAGGAATGGAAGGAGACTTCTCCAGCATAACTAAGGCCATCTATGAAAAACCCATAGCTTACATCATACTTAATGGTTAAAGATTACTTTCTAATCAGGAACGAGACAAGGATGTCCACTTTCACCACTTCAATCAACATTGTACTGGGGGTTCCAGCCACAGCAATTAGGCAAGAAAATTAAATAAAGGCATCCAGATTGGAACAGAAGAAGTAAAATATCCCTATTTAAAGATGACATAATGAAAACAAGTGTCAATGACAACATGGGGAAATTGGAGCCCTCATACATTGTTGGCAAGAATGTAAAATGGCATGGTCATTTTGGAAAACAGTCTAGCAATCCTTAAATGATCAAACATTGTGCTACCATAGACCAAGATTTTCCACTCCTAGCTATATACCCAAGAGAACTGAAAACATATGTCCAGACAAAAACTGATATAGAAATATTCATAGCAGCATTAGTCATAACAGCAAAAGGTAGAAACAACCCCAATGTCTATCAACAGATGAACAGAAAAATAAAAGTAGTATATCTGTACAAAGGAATATTATTCAGCAAGGAAAAGGAATAAACCTTGAGAACAAAAGCAATTTGGAAATCAACATGATTTCAATGTTACCTCTAGTGACAATGAAATCAAACCAGCATCACTGAAGACATTTTAAAAGTTGGAATATAATATTTAATGGCAAATGATGAGATGTAGAAATTTCTATCACAAGCCAGGAACCAAGAAGCGACAATGCCCCCTCTAACCTTTGTCATCTGAATCCCTCTACTGAGGTACACTTCTCTACATGCACTTGATTTCATATTAATCACTAACTGCATTTCTACCTCACTGTGTGGCTTTCTGCCAGGCATTCAAAACTCATCTGTGAAATGAGAGGTTGGGGCAACACCCTTTCCTGCTCTTAAGTCTCAAATGACTTGGTCCAACTTAGGCAATCGGAGCATTTAAAGCACGTCAGACTCTCTCTTTGACCTTGAGGGGTTTATATTGAATATTTCTTTTAATGGCCACACATTGGAAGTCAGAAATAATGGATCAAGTTTTCATTAACTAATATTTATTTTATACCGAAATGCTAATTTAATAGGGTGCTGAACTAGGCAGTAGGAAAAGAAGAAAGGAAGAAAGAGAGAGAGAGAGAAAGAAAGGAAGGAAGGAAGGAAGAAGAGAGGGGGAGGGAGGGAGAGGGAAGGAGGGAGGGAAAAGGAAAGAGAGAGAGAAAGAGAGGAAGGCAGGAAGGGAGGAAAGGAGGTACAAATACCACCTCCTTCAATTTTCACTCAAATGCCTCCTTTTTACAGAGCTCCAGGTCCCTGTTTAAAATTTCAAATGTGTGGACGAGAGGCCTTTCTCTCTCTTTTTTCCTCTGGAAACAAGGAAGCACTTAGCCTCAACTGCCAATAGCAGCCCTCATGCAGCCACACCAGTGGTTAGTCTCAGAATGAAGGCAACATGGGGCTAAGAGAGCTGGAGTCAAAAAACCTGGGTCCCTGATGACGTTGCTGGCCCACTGAATCAGCTAGTCCCGGAGCCCATCCTGTCTCCAGTACATACCCTCAGTTGAAACACACGGGCTGTGCCCACATTTGTGTCACTTGCACAGAAGACACCCTTAACTAGTAACCAGTCATGCTGACTGCCTAGCCCACTTGGTTACTGACGGTCCTGTGTGTTCTTGGAGAAGCCACTGAACTTTTCTGAACCTGTTTCCATCTCAAACGCAGGAGAATTTTTGCAAGTCTCCCTTATTTTGCAAGGTGGCTTTAGAAGCCACTGAGCTGCAAAGAGCCCATGGAAACCCAAGGCAGTGTGGCCTTCAGTATCACAGCTTCTCTCTGGGATCTTAAACTCGGAGAGGCTTGGTGACCCCCTTTTAGAGCAGGATATCATTCCAGCTTCACATCAATGCAGTGAGGCGACAAGTACCATAATTCCCGTTTTTATAGATAAGGAAACAAGGTCAGGCATGTTGAATGACTTGCCCAAGGTCACATAAGCTGGGGCCTGAGCCTGTGTCATCACATTTACGGTCCATTATCGCACAGCCTCAATCACCACCTTATCACATAGCCAACGCCATCCATCAACAATCAGAAAATAATAAGTTGTTGCTACACTGACACTGCAATTACCCAATTTATTCATTTGCTTCACTGATGGCTTCTGTCTGTTAAACTGTGGATATGCCCAGTGGTGTTTGTGGAGCCCAGGAAAGTCTCTTAATGACAATTAGCTTGTCTTTAAAAATAACTGCTGTTTAACAATGCCTGTAATGAATAGTAATTAGCCCAGGACCCTCCCTTCCTTTGAAGAGAACTTCTCTTCCCATCACACCGAGGAAAGCAGACCTACGGGAGAGAAGAAACCTAGCGTGCAGAGAAAAAGTTCTCCACGTGTCCCGAAGATGAACTGTATTCTTCCCATCCTGCCTTTTGACATTTCCTTCTTTCATTTGGGTTTCCTTTTTGCCCCTAGTCCTTCGGATCAATTCCTCGTTGGGTCCATGCACTAGGGTGCCTATCACTTGCAATTGAAAGTTCAACTCCCAGACCACGTGCTAAGGGGTCATGATAAAGAGGGCCACGGCAAGCGTTGAGACGGCAATCCTACCGTGGTGTGCATGCACGCAGTGAAAACCAGACTGATGCTTACAGACTATCCTCCAGCTCAAATTCCTCTGCATTTTTGGAAGAAGTCTCAATAAACCTGAACAAATGGCAAAGTCTCCCGCTCAGAATTCCTTTCCGCTTAGATAATGCTGGTTCCACCATAGGTGGGGTGGATAAAGAATCCATCTCTATGGAGGGAAGGAAGGTGGAAGCTGCTCCAAAGGTGTGGCTTTGACTTGCACAGCACCGCGCCTCTGTGTTAAGAGGAAGCTCTGAAGGGCCTGAGAAGTCAGTAGCAGACACAGCGTGAAATGTTGAAAAGGTCAAGAACCAATACAGGAATGTTCAGAGAGATGGGTGATACCTAGAAAATGTGTGAATTATTTCAGCTTGTAGGGCTTCTCTCCATTATTGGTAACGATTAGTGGTCCATTTCTTAGAAGGCCACTGTGGGTCAGAAACATCATCTGAGGGCAGCAGGCGGGGAGGGGGAGAGAGAGGCTATGCACTGTGAATCCTTGGACCCTGGTTTTTGCATTATTATGGGTTCTGCTAGGATACAGACAGCCCGTCCCAGTTGGGGAACTGAAGAGTCTAAGATGGGAACTATATACCAAAGGGGTGGGTAGGTTCCGGGACAAAGGAGAGTGCAGGGCCTCGGGACCAGCCACAGTGGCGAGGCTGGACCCCAAGTAAATCACAGGGACGAGGGGAGCAGTTGTTCCCGGAACCTAGAGAGGACGGCTGCAGGGTGAGAAGCCGCTGCCAGGCCCTGCGGTCCTTCCCTCCCATCCTCCAACCTCCTGCCTCTGGCTCCACTGGCCAAACCCAGCTACAGTCCAGAGGCCAAGAGACCCTGAGGATGCCATCCACTCGGGCAGTTCTCGGGGCCCAGCACAGGTGGGGAAGGTGGAATGAGACCTGGACAGGCAGAGGGAAGAGATCCTGCCTGTGTTCCAAGCATGTCCCCACCCCGTAGCAGCATTAGAGTGGAAAACTAGGGAGAGAGTGCAGCTCTGATTCTGACCCAGGCTCAAAAACCCTTTCTCTTACTGACCAGGGGATATCTGCCCCTTGGTGCCCTGCTGGCCTCTCAAACTCACCCAAACCACACCGCTCATCTTGCTGCTCGGTTCTCGCCCTTGCTGGACCTCCTGGTGCGCGGTATTCCACTAGGTCCATCCTCCAGGCCCCCCAGGGTAAAGCCCTGGGGCTCTGCCACTCTGCACTCTCCATCTGCTGCTAAGCCCCGCCACCACCTTAGGGCTCACCGCCTCAACCATCCTGTCTTTTCTCTCTTCTTCCCACCTGGTGACCAGCCCCCATGCCACCTGGTTTCCATGGGCCAGTGTCTCCCCCTTGACGTGGATCTTACACTCCATAGCCCTACTGATGGAGAGCACACCAAGGATCTTGATTCATCTGCTCACGACCTCACCACCCCCGCCCCTCCCTGTCCCCCAAATACACCCCATGCTTGCCTGCCTTGATTTTTTTGACTGAAACTTTTCCTTTGCCTAGAGGAGGAGCCACCCTTCCATTTTACTCCCTGGAACCCCACCCTTCTTCATGCTCTCAGGAGAATTTGCCCTCCCCCTGCTCCCAGCTCTCCCTACATGTTCTGCTTGTTCCCCTCTTATGGTACGGACCTCGCCTGTCCTTATAGAACCGTAAGCCAGGTGCACAGGTCTCCCCCATTTGCCTCATGTAAACTGAAATGATGCCCTGTTTATTTCTGTAGTCGCCCCTAGCACCTAGCCAAGCAGCTGGCTTGTTGTAGGTGTTCGATACCTGTATACAGATACGTGAATGGCACAACCACTTGTGAGATTTTCCAAAGGTCAGATGGGCACTGTATTTCCTCATCTATCTCCCTTGTCCACATAATGATACAAATCCACTCTGGCTCCACTGAGCCCCGCGTTCACTGAGGGGCATATGACTGAGCCCCTAACTGACCGCACTGCTGAAGGAAAGCACTTTCCAGCAGCTTCACAGCGTGTCCGCAGCTACGGCTTGGGAAGAGACATCTAGGGATTTACTGGATCATTAAATGAACTATGAGACAAGAAGCGTCGTGTCGATCAGCCTGCACGGTGAGAGGGATCCAGGCCGCCAGAACCATCCGCACGTGAAGAGTCAGCTGCCCTGAGGTTCCGTGCCATCTGCAGCTCACCAACAAGTGCCCCACAAGGTTCCGATGAGCCTGGTCTGGCGTCAATGGGGAGAGACTGAAGTCGTAAGTCCACAAGGATGGGGGAGGGTGGGGGCACTGTCAGAAGTGCAGTGATTGAGTGTCTGTCTCCTTCTTCCTCTCCCCGTCCCTCTCTCGCTGCTCCCCCCGCCCATCACGCTGCCTCCTGCACAAGGAACCATTGAGAAGGGACAGAACAAA
>PVIA01002822.1:111212-192222 GCA_004024845.1 Tonatia bakeri | reverse complement strand
AACTTCCTCAGAAAATTAAAAATGGATCTGCCTTTCGACCCAGCAATTCCACTGCTGGGACTATATCCTAAGAATCCTAAAACACCAATCCAAAAGAACCTTTGCACCCCCATGTTCATAGCAGCACAATTTACAATAGCTAAGTGCTGGAAGCAACCTAGATGCCCATCAGTAAATGAATGGATCAAAAAACTATGGTCCATTTACACAATGGAATTCTATGCAGCAGAAAGAAAGGACCTCCTACCCTTTGCAACATCATGGATGCAATTGGAAAGCATTATGTTAAGTGAAATAAGCCAGGCAGTGAGAGATAAATACCATATGATTTCACCTTTAACAGGAACCTAAACAACAAAACAAAGAAACAAGCAAAATATAGTCAAAGACACTGCATTAGAGGACAGGCAGAAAGTGACCAGAGGAGACAGAAGAGGGAATTTCAGGGGAAAAGGGGAAGGGTTTACAGGAACAAAGTTAAAAGACACATGGATAAAAACTAGGGGGAGAGTGGTAATGGGAGGGAAGAGGGGAGGGGGTGGGTGGGCTTGATTGGGAGTAAAGGGGAGAAAACTGTACTTGAACAATCATTAAAATAAAATTAAAAAAAAAAAAGGCTGTGGGTTCGATCCTGGTTGCGACCTGTATAAGAGGAGGCAACTGATTGATGTTTCTTTTTCATATCAATGTTTCTCTCTCTCTCTTTTCGTGTCTCCAAAATCAATACATATATCCTCAGGTGAGGATTATTAAAAAGTAATTTCTTTTAAAACAGAAATATAGTAGTTACCCATTATCTATGGGATGTTTCAAGACCCCCAGTGAATGCTTGAAACTACAAATAGTACCAAACCCTATATATACTTTGTTTTTTTCATATAGGTACATACCTGTGATAAAGTTTAATTTCTACATTAGGCACAGTAAGAGACTAATGACAATAAGTAATCAGATAGGCCAACTATAACAATATACTATAATAAAAATTATGTGAATGCAGTTTCTCTCACAATGTCTTATTTTCCTGCACCCACCCTTCTTGTGATGAGATGATACAATGCCTTTATGATGAAATTACATGATGTGAATGACATGGGCATGGTGATGTAGGGTTAGGCTACTATAAGGGTGACTTGAACACAAGCGCTTCAATACCACGACAGTTGATCCTATAACGAAGATGGCAACTAAATGACTAAAGAGTGGATGCAAACCTGTACAGCCTGGACACACTGCACAAAGGGATGATTCATGTCCTTCGTGGGATGGAGTGGGGTGATGCCAGATTTCATGCCACTCAGAACAGTGGGCAATTTAAAACTTAGGAATTGTTTATTTCTGAAATTTTCCGTTATTTATTTTCAGGCCACAGTTGACCATGGGTAACTAAAACCATGAAAACAAAATAAAGTTAAGGGGAGCTACTATAAAATAAATAGATGAAAGCCACCTTCTTAGGGAGAGAGATTACCATCTAAAGCATGTCCTCCCTCCCACCCCCACTTTTCTCCCTCCTGTTCTTCCTCACACTTAGTTTAATGATGACGTGAATGGGTGTATTTCCCTCTTATGTTTGGTCCTCCCAAACTAGACTGGGAACTTCATGTTCGCCATGCCTAACACCTACTAAAAAATTCTTGAATGAAAATATCATATGGTCACAATAAATGGAACTTATTACCAACTATTCACTTGACTTGAGAGGATGGAAAGGCAAATTTTTATGTGTGAATGTGGGTGTATGTATGTTTTCCTAGATTATAGATTTGTCTAAACATTCCTGCTAATTTAAGATGTCAAATCTGAAGGTTGTTTCTTGGCTTGAGTTTTTGAACACAGTCCAGATCTGTTTTCAGATTCTTTAGTATTTTCTTTTTTGTGAAAGAGTTTTCAGAAGCATAAAGGAGTGTCTTTGGTACATGCCTGTCTGTATTATTCAGTTATGTAAATGAGCTGTGGGTAGAGGAGATATCTTAATGGCAGAACATGGCTTTACCCTGGCACTGAGGTGTCACCAAGAGCACCCGGCCAGTGTTCGAGTCCATATGGTTGAAAGTTCCTCCTCAGCCAGTGTTTCTGCCTGGGTACATTCTGTTTCTTTCAGAATTTCTCACCGGTGGAACACCCTTCCTTCAATTTAGGATCGACTCAGCATCTGGAAGGTGTGTTAAAAAAAAAAGTTACTATCTTTCAGTTCAATAAAGGAATCTTAGCAAGATCTGAAACAATATTCACTTTCATTCTGAAATTTTCTTTATATTTTCCCCACCCCTTCTCACCCAGGACACCCTGGTTATTACTAGAGTGAGGTGTTACAGAAGGCGTGGATTCCTGACTTTGATGGCAGACTCTTGTGGCCAAGATGGGGATTACTGAGCTGCTGTTGGAGAAGAGCCAGAGCTCCTCTCCTGCTGTGTCTTCTCCATCAGGAATTAGTTAACGAACCCATACACTGATGTGGGGCAGAGTTCTGTCCTTGGTGTGATGCCTATCGGGCTGTACTCTCCTTGAGGACAAGGCACATTGTTTTTTCATTTCTGTCTTTCTGCAGTGCCTGAGTAGAACTGCTAACACTCAGGTTTCTGAAACCAGCTGGAAGGCTCCACACATTCTGTTGCATGTGGGAACCGTGAAGCATTAGCAACTAGCCAGTGATCAGCAGTGATGAGCAGTTTTTAGGCTCCACAAACATTTAGTGTGCTAAGTGAGGACTCGAGGCATCAGGTGAAGAAATGACTTTTAAAGATAGAAAAGGACTATGAGACAGGTGCATTTTACTAATTAGTGTGCTGTTTTTCAGGAATTAGTCTGAGATTTCAGTACTATTTCCAGGATTATTGTCAAGGAGGGATAAAAAACTACATAACCATATGTTTTATTGCTTGATGTGATTTTTCTCTTTTTTTCATGTTTTAAAGTTTGGTTTTTACTTTTGTAAGAAAACTGTTTTCTTGCAGAGTTCATTATTGAGTTTATTATGAGGTATATGGGAAAAGTATTTCATAGAATATTTTTTTACAACAAGAAATTGTGGAACATACCAGTGGTATTCTTTTTAAATAAGAGGTACCGGTAACACATTTCTTTTGTTATCCAGTCATTCATTTATACATTCTCCTGAAAAGAATGAGAATTATGCCCTGCTAAGACATAGGCAGCTCCTAAGAAGTGCAAAGGGAAGAAAATTTTCTTAGGGTATTTTCTGTGCATGCGCGTGAGATATGCATGCAGTCTAAGGTAGCTGGGGAAGACAGCCTGAAAGGAGTAATACTACTGGTATTTTATCTTATTATTTGAGTAGTCACCATAGTACCTTGGCCCATGGTAGGTTCTTAGTAAATGTTGACTAAACAGAATGTATCATGGAAAGTGGTAAAGCAGAGGCCAGAGTGACTTTCAGAGAGCATGGGGACTATTCCCAAGAAAGTTGATCACTGAGCAGATTTAAAAGGATGATTGGAGAGGGAAGGGCACTCCTGGGCAAGGAGACTGAATGTGCAAAGGCATGGCAAGAGAGTTATGAGTGGGTCATTGTACTGTATGGGGTGCTTAGAGCCAGAGGGGCTGTACAGAGTTGAACAGGTGGGTTGGCACCAGCCTGTGATGGGCCTCTAAGGCCAACCCAGAATTGCAGATTTACATCCTTTCCTCCCTGCCTGATCCCTCCAATCCCCTTACCCAGCCCCCCACATTCCAGCTGTCAGTCTGTTGTCTGTGAGTCTGCCTCTATTTTGCTTGGCAGTTCATTTTGTTCATTAGATTCCACATTATAAGTGAAATCATACAGTATTTGTCTTTCTCTGACTGGCTGATTTCACTTAGCACAGTGTTCTCCAGGTCCATCCATGTTGTCACAAAAGATAAGATTTCTTTTTTTTTTTTTTTATGGTGGAGTAGCATTCTGTTGTATAAATGTACCACAGCTGTTTTATCCACGTACCTACTGATGGACTCTTGGGCTGCTTCAGCAACAGATCTTGGCTGTTGTAAATAATGCTGCAATGAACATGTAGATGCATATATTCTTTCGAATTAATGTTTCAGGTTTCTTTGGGTTGGTTATAAGGCAGTTTCATTTTTAATTTTTTGAGGTAACTCCACACTGCTTTCCACAGTGGCTGCACCAATCTGCCCCACCAGCAGGGCCCGAGGGAGGATTGCCTTTTCTCCACATCATTACCAACACTTGTTTGTTGATTTGTTAATGGTAGCCATTCTGACAGGTGTGAGGTATATTTTTGTGGTTTTAATTTGCATTTCTCTGATGATTAGTGATGTTGAGCATCTTGTCATATGTCCATTGGCCATCTGTATGTCCTCTTTGGAGAAGTGTCTATTCAGGTCCTTGTTTTTTGGTGTTGAGTTGTGTAAATTCTTTATGAATTTTGGATATTAACCCCTTATCAGATGTATTGACAAATATATTCTCTTGTTCAGTGGGTTGTCTTTTCATTTTGTTGATGGTTTTCTTTGTTGTGCAAAAAAGTTTTAATTTGATGTAGTCCCATTTGTTTATTTTTTTCTTTTGTTCCTCTTGCCCAAGGTGATATAACAGAAAAAATATTGCTACTGAGAAATGTCTGAGGTTTTGCTTCCTATGTTTTGTATCCTGTTGGCAACAGGGAAGCAGCAAAGATGTTCAATGTCTCTCAGCCTCCATCAGGTTAGTTCTTCATTCTATGCTCTGGTCTAGGTGGTTGGCCCGTGTCATTTCAACCTCTTCCTGTCTCTTCTTTTAATCACATTCAAAATGTACTGGGAAACCTAATCAGAAGAGAGAAAAAGTGATGAAATTGCAGCCTTTGGGGCAGGCTAGTTCATCCTTTCCTTCTAATGCACTTACTACATTTAAATGCTTCTAGTTATTTGGAGCCTTCAGGTGACTTCATTTCTCTGAGTACTATGCACTTAGTTTCTTACATCTGCAGTTAATTTCTTAAGAGACCTTAATGAGACACTTCAAACAGTTTAAATGTCAATTACCAAAAAAAAGCGAGGTTTTCAAGTTCCAGTAATCTGCCCATATTGGTCGTTGGAACATAATCCCAGGTGGATGTAATTTAAGACAGATGACATTCCAGAGCTTCAGTTACAAAGAATTTATACTGTATATTTTTTCAGGACTAACAAGCCAGGCCCTGTTGTTGCTACACTTGTAGGACTTTTTACAGTTTCGGTTTATCTGACACTGCTCCATGCTCAAAGCTTCAGTTTTGTATTTACTTGAGCTCTGGGTTTTGGCTGGTGCTTTTGAATATGAAAATATCTAAAAGATACTATGCACATAAAAACATGTTGAACATATAGTAAATGTAATAATTCCAATTTTTAATCCTATACTTTTATTTTCAAATTTTGTACAAGTTTAATTTATATATATATGCACGCATATATATCCTACCCTGTTGAGAGGAAAAAAGTGTTCATGATGTACATTATCATAGATTTATTCTCAATGAGTGGGTTTTTCTTAATTCTGACCAAGAAATCCTGATTTGTTTCTTGTCACTCCTACCGTTTTTTATCCCTATGTTCCTTCTTTTGCTTCTATTGTTGATCAAGATAAAATGCATGAAGAAAGAGTTGAATGTGGTGATGACTGTTATTTTAACAGAAAGCAAAACTGAAAACATGCAGAATAAATTAAGCTTGCATGTTCTCTGTGGGTCACTTAGTGGGTGTTACATCCTTAGTCGTTTGTGCTACAAAGTAAATAATTTTTGGCAGCTGGTTTAGTTTTCACCACTTCTAAGCCTATGACAAATGATCTTAGGAGATCTTTGGTCTTAACAGGAAAACTTTTATGTGTGAGTTTTAAGTTCAGTTTTGTTGTTTTTGAGGGCGTTTTTATGTAAGTCATTTATGCAGAATTTTGTTTTATTTGAATTTAAATTTTTGAAAAAGTTTTAAAGTAGAGTCTGCCATATTGAACTATTTTTCATATGTTTGACATTTAAAAGTTAATTTGCCTTTTCTGTTTTTAAAAGACATGAGAAATATCCTCCCACTAAGCACTCATTGTATGTTAGTCAACTGCTTTTGAAAATTGAGAAATTATTTTTAGTTTGTATGGTTTTAGGTTATTCCCCTCCTCCCTTCCCCAAGCCCCTGGAGAAATAATGTTACTAAATATTCTTAGACCCACCATCCATTAATTTACCTATTTGGTCTGCCATAAGTCACTTTCAAGGGTAAGAAAATAGTCATACCAAGTTAGATATATGTGAATGTGTGAATTTTGTATATTTTCTGTTAATAAGCCCTACTTTAAAGGAGTTCTTGCACAAGCAGCTTATTGGTGCTATATTTGGTATATTGTATGTTATTAAAACTTTATATAAATGCAGAGGTACTGGCTCATGTGGCTTACAGAACCCATCAGGACATTTTTACTTATATGTGATGTGGTCATTTTCCAAGTTTGCTAATCTTTGTGTTGTGAGATACATGCCTCATGTCTCACACATACAAAAATCATGTCTGGCTTACCTGATTGGAATGTGAAATTAAACATTTTCCAGTAGTTATTTTTCGATATGCAAATTGACTGATACCCACTAAATGTATATATAAATCAAAATATAAGGAATCAGTTGCTTAATCAGCTTTATAGGTATAAATTTAGGATGTGAATTCATGTCCTGTCCTGTCTCCAGAGAGAAAACTTGATGGCTTACTCCTGCTTTCTCTGAGTAACATAGTATAGCCCATTTGGCTTAATCATCAGCCTTGGGAGTTGGAGCAATCATTTGAAATACTGAGTGGAAAAGTTCCTTGCATTTGGGAAAGTTAGGAGGCCAGGAGTGAAAGACATACCCTCATCCTTTCCCTGGTGGCCCCTCATCTGCAAATTCGCACCAGGGTGGTAATAAAATTGTAGGAGCTCATTTTATGTGAAACCATTAGCAGCCTGAGAATTTGGAGCTAGCTGCCTCTCATACTTTAAGACACTGGAAGGTGTCATTTATAAGCATGGAGGGCCTGAAGGAAGGCAGAACAGGCTTGTAAACCTATGGGTTTAGGTTCTGGATGGTAATCAGTTTGTAATATAGTTTAAAGTCTTAGGATATCAGCATCACAAATGTGTTGTTATGTGGTGAGGGCAAATCCCATGAAACATCTGACTATAAAAGGCAGAAACAATGGCCAGTTATTTCCTCCTCTTTATTGTGATATTATTTTCTTTTTTTGCCTTCATAAATGAGGGTGGAGGGCAAGGGAGCCATATTGCAAGCAGAGTAAGTAAAACTGAATCTTTTTGTTAGTTACAAAAAAAAAGGTGGCTGTGATGATGGTTGAAAATCTCATAGCTTATATGGAAGCTTTACTTTGGAACAGCTACCCCTGCTTCTTTGTGTGTTTTACGTGTCCAACACCTGGTGACTGAATGCGTGATGTTCACGATGTCCTGTTCTCAACAGCCCTGCTCAATATTTGGTCATCTTCTCCTGCTGCCTTCTGTTTTTCCCAGCATTGTTGTCTTTTCCAAAGAACCCTGCCTTCTCACGATGGACCTGAAGTAAGACAGCTTCAGGCTTTTCATTTTTGTCTCCCTTGATATTTCAGGCTTCATTTGTTCAGGACCCACCTGTTCACCTTTCTGGTCGTCCAGAGTATCCACAGAGCTTTCTTCCAGCACCATGTTTTAAATGAATCAGCTCTTTTACTGTCATCCTTCTTCACTGTCCAACTGTACATAGTATTTGGAAATACAAAGATGTGAATGATTTCAACCTTGGCCTCTAATGACACATCTTTGCTTTTGGTAATTTTTCCTAACTCTTCCACTGCTGCCCTTCTGAGTCTCAGTCTTTTCTTGCTTTCTTGGCTGCAGCCTCCCTTTAAATTGATGGCTGAACCAAAGTAAGTATAATCTTTAACATTTTCAGTGTCTTTATTGTCTATATTAAAGTTGTGTATTTCTTCTGTAGTCATGACTTCTGTCTTCTTGATGTTCAAATGCAGCACTGCTTTGGCACTTTCTTCTTTCGCTTGCATCAGAAGTCGTATGAACTTGTTGCTACTTTCTGCCAGTAAGATGGTGTCATCTGCATATCTTAAGTTATTGATATTTCTTCCACCAGTTTCACTCTTCCTTCCTCTGTGTCTAACCCAGTTTTTCGTATGGTATGTTCTGTATACGCATTAAACAAATAGGGAGTATATGGCTGACTTTGAACTCCCAGGCTGGGGCAGGTGACAGACTCTACCTATGTGACAGAGCCCTTGGGGCAGGGGGAATGGGAGTCATTTTCAGCTTCCCTTTGGCTGGTAATGTGAAGGGTTCCTTTAGGTGGAGGCTGAATTCAGGTTATTAGCTGCCCGTGGAAATGACAAATACAGCAGCCTCACAATGTGCTACATCAGCTCCAGTACCTCTGCTGCTGACCTTAAGGGTGGTTTTTTAACAGGAACCATGAAGAAAACTGGCAGATTGCGTGAGAAGTCAAGAATCCATTCTGTAGATCACCAGTAGTCTGTAGAATCTCAGTGGAATGATGTGTGTACCAGACTGCTCCAGGCTTTGCCTCCTGACTAGTACAGGCGTGACTGTTTAAAGCTCAGTTCTCCAAGTCCCAGGATTAATGTGATGCCTGAATTGCCCCTAGTTGCATGCCCTCCCATTTGGTCAGAGCTGCCCTTATTGCTCAGTGGTGGTCCTCCTGCTGCGGGTTCCTGTTGTGGCGAGGGATACTTGTCTGCAGACTGCTCACTTGTCTCTTCCTTCGGCCAGTAGGAAACATACTTTTTTTGTTTCACAGATGACTCAGAGGGGCTCCAGGCCACTGTAGGCATCAGTAATATTTTTGTCCTTCATATCAAGGTCCATTTCTTCCCAGAAGACACACATGGTATTGGGTTGGAGAGATGAGGCTTCACACCAAGAGATCGTTATTCTCTGGGAGAAACCCTTGTTCTCTTTGGGTCCCAGGTTCTGTTGCTCAGGTTCCTATTTTAAGCCCAGTTGCTTTTTGAGATTTCTTCTTTTTCCAAGGAGAATTTATGCTGATTTTCTCTTGAGGATCTCACACTATTCTCACATGTGCCTTTCTGCTTAGAGCTGGTATTTATTCAGTTGAAGCTAACATACCTGTTCAGAGTCTCTGGATGGAGTCTTCTCCATTGGTATGGCAGAAAGGCTCTGCTCACCCTCACTGGCTCTGAGAGGTGCCCAGAGCTGGTTGGTTGGTTGCAGCTTTTCTACTTAGGTAGTCCTGCTTGCTGTCGCTTTGCTCTGCATCCCTGTGAGTGGAACTCAAGTTGGAAGTAGATTGTTCCCACCAAGCAGAAGTATGCTAGATACTGGCCTCTCATCCCCTCCTGTAGAAGCACCTTCAGGCATTCCTTCTTTAATTGTCATCTGGGCCACTTAAGCAGTGTTTTTCTGAGAGGAAAAATGGGGGATACTGTCTTGATAAGTTGAAATGTCTCAAAGTCTTCTTGTTATTTTGTGCCTTTTCCCTTGTCTTTACTCCGGAGCCCCTTGTAGTGCAGTCATTAATGTGTTTGTGAGGATGGTCTTCCAGGGGTTGAAGGAAGCTTTAGGAGGCCTGCTGGTTAGTACAGTCCTTGAAAAAAAAATCCGTGTTTATAACTGAGGCACCAGGCTGGTAGGAGCTCAGAAGGTTCAGAGAAGTGCTAAAAGTCAAAGGGTTACAGACAGAGGCTTTGCCTAATTTCACAAGTGTTGAGCAAAGTAGTTCTTTTTTAAAAAAATATTTTATTGATTATGCTGTTACAGCTGTCCCTTTACCCGCCTCCATCCCCCTCCACCCTGCATACCCTCCCCCACCCACATTCCCCCTCTAGTTCATGTCCATGTGTCATAAGTTCTTTAGCTTCTACATTTCCCATACTATTCTTGCCCTTCCCCTATTTTCTACCTATTGTCTATGCTACTTATTCTCTATATCTTTTCCCCCTCTCTCCTCTTCCCCTTCCCTACTGCTAACCCTCCATGTGATCTCCATCTCTGTGGTTCTGTTCCTGTTCTAGTTGTTTGCTTAGTTTGTTTTTGTTTTAGATGTGGTTGTTAATGATTGTAAGTTTGCTGTCATTTTACTATACATGTTTTTTATCTTCTTTTTCTTAGATAAGTCCCTTTAATATTTTATATAATAAGGGCTTGGTGATGATGAACTCCTTTAACTTGACCTTATTTGAGAAGCACTTTATCTGCCCTTCCATTCTAAATGAAAGCTTTGCTGGATAGAGCAATCTTGGATGTAGGTCCTTGCCTTTCATGACTTGGAATACTTCTTTCTAGCCCCTTCTTGCCTGTAAGGTCTCTTTTGAGAAATCAGCTGACAGTCTGATGGGAACTCCTTTGTAGGTTACTGTCTCCTTATCTCTTGCTGCTTCTAGAATTCTCTTCTTCATTTTTACCTTGGCTAATGTAATTATGATTGCCTTGGTGTGTTCCTCCTTGGGTCCAACTTCTTTGGGACTGTCTGAGCTTCCTGGACTTCCTGGAAGTCTTTTTCTTTTGCCAGAGTGGGGAAGCTCTCCTTTATTATTTGTTCAATTAAGTTTTCCACTTGTTGCTCTTCCTCTTCCCCTTCTGGTACCCCTATAATTCGGATGTTGTAATGTTTAAAGATGTCCTGGAGGTTCCTAAGCCTCTCCTCATTTTTTTGAATTCTTATTTCTTCATTCTTTTCTGTGTGGTTGTTTCTTTCTTCCTTCTCATCCACTCCATTGATGTGAGACCCAGCTTTCTTTCCATCACTATTGGTTCCCTGTGTATTTTTCTTCATTTCACTTATTGTAGCCTGCATTTGTTCATCTAATTTGTGACCAAAATCAACCAATTCTGTGAGCATCCGGATCACCAGTGCTTTGAACTGTGCATCTCATAGGTTGGCTATCTCTCTGTCGCTTAAAAGGATAGGTTCTGGGACTTTCATTTGTTCTCCTGTTTGAGCCATCTCCCTTTTTGTGTGTTTTTGGTCTGATCGTGCCTGTTATGTATGAGGGGCAGAGCCTTAGGTGTTCACCAGGGTGGGGCAACCCAGTGGCTGGGTTGTGATGCTGTATATGGGGACAGGGTCCGAGAGGGAACAATGGTGCTTGCTCCAGTCTCTGTTGGATTTCAGTCCCTTCCGCTGCTTCCCTCAAGCAAACTGGACCTTTCTGGTGCTGAGTCCTGTGTGGGTGGGCCTGTACACCCCATAGGTCCTTCCAACAACCTGTCCTGTGAGGCTGGGAATCTCCCCTGCACCTCAACCCCCACAGGTGTTTTCAATCAGTGCCCCAAGGTTCTATTTCCCAGCACTGGGATCCTGGGTTGTGTGCAGTGCCTTGCTTCATAATCGCTGCCTCGCTGGGTCTGCCGGGTTCTACCCCTCGGCTGGGGTCTGCTAGCAGTCGCTTGCGCGCCCAGGGTCTTCCTGCTGCGGTCTCGCATGCCCCGGATGCCTCACGCGCCCGGTCCCAATGCTCTCTGCTCTCTGCGCCGTGGCCGAGCCTGGCTGCCAGACTCTACCCCTGCTACGGGTCTGGATGAACATGTCTGTTTTAACTCCTTGGTTGTCTGACTTCCATACAGTTCAGTTTTCTGTCAGTTCTGGTTGTTACTCTGTTTCTAAATTGTTGTTGTTCCTATCTTGGCTGTGGGAGGAGGCACAGTGTGTCTACCAATGCCTCCATCTTGACCGGAAGTCAGCAAAGTAGTTCTGAGCAGGAAAAGTGTTTGGTGGAATCTTATCTCATATAAAGACGTTATTTTTGGCTTCTCTTTTCTCTTCTCTCTTTTCATTCTCCTTTCCTCTGTGGCCTTCCATTCCTGAGTTCTCTTGTCCCTAGTTGCCCTAGGCTATTCATCTTAACCACAGCTCTGCCTTCGCCTGGACCCTGTTCTCTTCTTCTTGGGGAAGAGTACACTCTGTTGAACTTTATGTGACAAGAACTGTGCTTTATATACACCTATATTATCATGAGGAAAGTACTTTTTCTGCCCATTTTACAGATGAGAAAGGTGAGATTCAGGGAAGTTTGGTGAGTTACCCAAATTTATATACCTACAAAGGATTGGAAGCAGGAGCTAAAGCCCATTTTTGGAATCTGCTTTTCAGCCATTTAGCCTGGACACCTTTGGAAAGGAAGTTTCTTTTATTGTTAACAAAAGCAATACTAATATAAAATGTTTATTAATTGGGGATTTGTTAAATAAATTATGATATGATTACACCATAGTAATGATGCAGCTACTAAAAAGAATAAAGTGGTTTCTCTATGAATGGTGAAGTAGCTTGATTATACCAATCCCCCTATAGATAACATTTATAACATTTTTTTGAAATCCAACTATTATTATAAAGTACTGGAGAGCAAGCAAAATCCTTGAAAAGACAAGCTAAAATGGGTGAGGTTTGCAAGTTTGGGCCTTTTTACCTACAGACACTCTCAAATCTACCTAACTCAAGTGGCACAGAGTCACAGCCTTACTGTTTTGAGGTGCTAGGAGGCATAGGTGGTGACTGGCAGAGTAGCTAGAAAGTTAGAAGGAAAATCCCAGAGGGGAGGTTGCTACAGAGGGGATACACCCTACAGTCTGTATACAAAATAGCAAAAATCCAGGACTGGAGATAAAAAGCAGCTGGAAGCTAAAAGTACTGAGCAAAGATCTTAGCTGCTGCCCACCATAGGGGAGATAGAGTTTAGTGTTTGTGTTCAACCAAGTTAACAGTTTGCTAGAACAAAAATCACTATACATAATCCAGATCCTCAGTAACACATTAATCATAATGTCCAATGTTCTAACAAAAATCACTATGTAACATACATCAAATCATTGTGTTTTTTGCCTTAACTAATTCAATGTTATATGCCAATTATATCAATAAAACAGGGAAAAAATCACTATATAGGTGAAGAAACAGGGAAAAAAGCAATTAATTGAAAACAAACTCAAGATGATCCAGATGTTGCAATTAGCAGAGAAAGACTTGAAAGCATCATAAGTATGTTCAGGGACTTAATGGAAGCCCTGGCTGGTATAACTCTAGGATTCAGCACGGGCCTGTGAACCAAAGGGTCGCCGGTTCAGTTCCCAGTCATGGCACTTACCTGAGTTGCAGGCCACATCCCTAGTAGGGGATGCATGAGAAGCAGCCACAAACTGATGTTTCTCTCCCTCCCTTCCCTTCTCTCTAAAAATAAATAAATAAAATCTTTAAAAAGAAGAACTTAATGGAAAATATATGCACAATGAATGAAAGACAGAAAAAGAGATGGAGGATTCTATATAATGTGAAATTCAGAGCTTCATATGTGTTTTCACCAGAAACTAAAATTCTATCTTCAAAGAAAACTATTTAATCTCCCCAAGCAAAACACTAACACCAACTTTTACAAACACCTTACTTTAGATAACTTGTTATTCACCCATATTGCAGATTATTAAATGTATGAATAGGTAAGGTTATTAAGTTTTACCAAGGTCTTAAAGTCTTGTTAAGAAAATATTAATTAGTCTAAAGAAAAGATTACCCTTTAGTTCATGATGCTTGAAAACTGGTGCTGGCCATGCTGGGTCTGGTACAGTTTCAGCTTATGTAGTATTAGCAAATGTATGGGCTAGGCTGGCCTGGGCCACAACTTGGCCAATATGAACTGCTCCCATGGACGTAGACACCCTGCTTACTGCCTGTTCCCCATCCATGAGCCCATTCCTCTTGCCAGGGTTGTTTGGACATTGCCATCTCCCTTCTTTTGGAGAGAGATGTCTGATTCTAAGGGGCAAAGTTTATGAAAGAGGACATTTAATGGGTATCAAAAGGTATCGTTAACTTTGTTGCACAGCATGCCTTGGATCTTATTTTCTTGGCTAGTGTACAGGTAAAATGATAGTTCTGCTGGTGAATAGGAAAATTCTGGCTTCTCTTCTTGCCCTAACCCACTGTATTATGATCGCTGTGGAAATAGCGAGTATTATTAACAAGACAAGTCTTAAGTCTAATTTAAACCTTTTATTTTTGAAGTACCAGGGTAGTGGAAGCTGCTGAAGTTGGCAGTGTGTTCACCTGAACACAAAAGTACTAAAGTTAGGTGCAAGAATTTCCAAATATTAAGCTACTCCTCTCTCTGCATTGAAAATATTGCATGAAAATGCATCTTTAAAGGTGGGTTAAGCAGCCCTGGTAGGAGCTCCTTCTTTCTTTCTGCTGCATAGAATTCTATTGTGTAAATGTGCCATAGTTTTTTGATCCGTTCATTTACTGATGGGCACCTAGGTTGCTTCCGACACTTGGCTTTTGTAAATTGTGCTACTATGAACATTGGGGTGCATAGGTTCTTTTGGATTGGTGTTTCAGGGTTCTTAGGATATAATCCTAGCAGTGGAATTGCTGGGTCAAAAGGCAGATTCATTTTTAGTTTTCTGAGAAAATTCCATACTGTTTTCTATAGTGGTGGCACCAGTCTGCAATCCCACCAACAGTGCACTAGGGTTCCCTTTTCTCCACAACCTCTCCAACACTTGTTGTTTGTTCCTTTGTTTATGATGGCCATTCTGACTAGTGTGAAGTGGTATCTCATTATGGTTTTAATTTGCATCTCTCTGATAGCTGGCAATACTGAGCATCTTTTCATGTGTCTCTGGATCCTCTGTATGTTCTCCCTGGGGAAATGTCTGTTCAAGTCCTTTGCCCATTTTTTAATTGGGTTGCTTGTCTTCTTAGAGTGGAGTCATGTAAGTTCTTTACATATTTTGGAGATTAAGCCCTTGTCTGAGGTATCATTGGCAAATATGTTTTCCCATACAGATGATTCTCTTTTTATTTTAATACTGTTTTCTTTAGCTGTGCAGAAGCTTTTTATTTTGATGAGATCCCATTTGTTTATTCTTTCCTTTATGTCCCTTGCTCTAGGGGACATATCAGTAAAAATGTTGCTGTGTGAAATATCTGAGATTTTCCTGCCTATGTTTTCCTCTAGGACTTTAATGGTGTCATGGCTTATATTTAAATCTTTTATCCACCTTGAATTTATTTTTGTGTATGGTGTAAGTTGGTGCTTGAGTTTCATTTTTTTTTTTTTGCACATAGCTGTCCAGCTCTCCCAACACCATTTGTTGAAGAGAATATTTTTGCTCCATTTTATGTTGCTGCCCCCTTTGTCGAATGTTAATTGACTATAGAGACTTGGGTTTATTTCTGGGCTCTCTGTTCTCTTCCACTGGTCCATGTGCCTGCTTTTATGCTGGTACCAGGCTGTTTTGATTACAGTGGCCTTGTAATACAGTTTGGTATCAGGTATTGTGATCCCTCCTACTTTACTCTTCTTTCTCAAAATTGCAGCAGCTATTCGAGTTGTTTATGGTTCCATATAAATTTTTGAAGTGTTTGTTCTGTCTGTGAAATATGCCATTGGTGGTTTAATAAGTATTGCATTGAATACGTAAATTGCTTTGGGTAGTATGGACATTGTGATGATGTTAATTCTTCTCATCCATGAACACTTTATATGTTTTCATTTGTTTGTGTCTTCCTTGATTTCTTTCTTCAGTGTTGTGTAGTTTTCTGCATACAGGTCTTTCACCTCCTTGGTTAGGTTTATTCCTAGGTATTTTATTTTTCTTTTTGTTATATGAAATGGGATTTTTTTTCTTGATTTCTGTTTCTGCTGTTTCATTGTTGGTATACAAAAATGCCTTTGATTTCTGGATATTGCCTTTGTATCCCACTGTTTTGCCAAATTCATTTATTAGGTCGAGCAGTTTTTTGGGAGAGTCTATAGGATTTTTTATGTACACTATCATGTCATCTGCAAACAATGACAGTTTT
The DNA here is from genome assembly GCA_004024845.1 of Tonatia bakeri. Taxonomy (NCBI): domain Eukaryota; kingdom Metazoa; phylum Chordata; class Mammalia; order Chiroptera; family Phyllostomidae; genus Tonatia; species Tonatia bakeri. The sequence continues at coordinate 176,437 of PVIA01002822.1, read as the reverse complement.
GTTTCGTCCTTTCTGATTTAGATGCCTTTTATTTCCTTTTCTTGTCTTATTGTTGTGGCTAAATCTTCCAATACTATGTTGAATAGAAGTAGTTAAAGTGAATAACCTTGTCTTGTTCCTGATCTTAGTGGCAAAGTTTTTAGTTATTTCCCATTGAATATGATATTGGCCATATGTCTCTTGAGTATGGCCTTGATTATGTTGTGGAATGCTCCCTCTATTCCCACTTTGCTGAGTGTTTTTATCATAAATGGGTGCTGTACCTTATCAAATGCTTTTTCCGCATCTATTGATACAATCATGTGATTTTTGTCTTTGCTTTTGTTTATGTGATGTATTACATTTATTGATTTGCAAATATTGTACCATCCTTTCATCCCTAGGATGGATCCCACTTGGTCATGGTGTATGATCTTTTTAATGTATTGTTGGATGTGGTTTGCCAATATTTTGTTGAGGATTTTAGCATCTATGTTCACCAGCAATATTGGCCTGAAGTTTTTTTTCTTTGTTGTGTCTTTATCTGGTTTTGGTATTAGGGTGATGCTGGCTTCATAAAAAGAGTTTGGGAGATGTCCATCTTCTTGGATTTTCTGGAATAGTCTGTGAAGGATAGGGACTATCTTTTCTTTAAATGCTTTTTATAATTCTCCTGTGAAACCTTCTGTTCTGGGGCTTTTGTGTGTCGGGGGTTGTCTGATTACTGCTTCAATCTTATCAGGTGTTATTAGTCTGCTCAGGCTTTCTGGTTCTTCTTCATTGAGTTTTGGAGGATTATATTTTTCTAGAAATTTATCCATTTCACCTAGGTTTTCAAATTTCCTGGCTTACAGTTCTTGGTAGTAATTTCTTACAATCTTTTGTATTTCTGTGGTATCGGTTGTAATCTATCCTCTTTCATTTCTGATTGTGTTTATTTGGGTCCTCTCTCTTTTTTTCTTGATTAGCCTGCTTAAAGGCTTGTCGATTTTGTTTATCTTTTCAAAGAGCCAGCTCCTTGATTCACTGATCCTTAGAATTGTGCTTTTAGTCTCTATATCATTCAATTCTGCTCTGATCTTGGTTATTTCTTTTCTTCTACTTGCTCTGGGCTGTCTTTTTTGTTGTTTCCTGAGTTCTTGTAGGCATAGGGTTAGGTTGTTTGTTTGAAAAGTTTCTATGTTTTTTTGGTAGGCCTTTATCGCTATGAACTTCCCTCTTAGGACAGCCTTCACTGTGTCCCTTAAGTTTTGGGTTGTGGTGAGTTCGTTTTTGTTTGTTTCCAGAAACTATTTGATTTCTTCCATAATTCCATTTTTGACCTGGAGAGGCTGTTGCAGAATTCCACAAACATTTTTTGTTTTTGAGAAATTCCTCCTTCTCAAGCCCGCTGCTCTATAGAGCCCAATTCTCCAGCCAGAGCAGTGACTGTCTGGGTCAGGGCCTGTCACTGCTGAACTCTCAACTCTCAACTCTGCCAGGCCAGCCTCCATAGACTCCAAGGGTACTCACAGCCCCTGTGTGTTTGCCATTTAGTCCTTATTCCCCTCTCTGTGACTTTGAGCAACCAGGTCTCTCCCGGTGCTACTTAAACCTTGTTTGGGTGGAGAGGGAGCAGTTGACCTGGCTCTCTCCCAAGGACTCTGTGGCAAACAGGGCAGTGGGCACAGAGCCTGGGGCTGCAGCCTCCCTGGTCCTCCTGCTGATTCCTGGGCCCTTATTGTCCTGGAGCACTCTCCTTACCATCTGTTTTTTCAGTGTCCACTACAATTTTTGGTCTCCTATTTTCATGTATGCTGGGGTACTGTTGGCTGTTTTCTCTGTTCCTCCATAGATTGGCTAGGCTTTTCTCCTGTGTGTAGGGGGAAGTGGAATCTGCTCCCTCCTACCTCATCACCATCTTCTTCTTTTAATCTGACTTTTGATACTGGAAAATTAAGTTTTGAAAAAAATTTTTGAATGTTTTATTTTATTATCTATTTTTTTAATTGTTGTTCAAATACGGTAGTCTTTTCCCATCACCACTTCCCCCCTTTGACTTGTCCATGGGCCTTTTTAAAAAATATATTTTATTGATTATGCTATTACAGTTGTCCCATTTTTCTCTACCCTTTATTCCCTTCTGCCCTGCACACCCCCTGCCACCCACATTCCTCCTTCCTTATTGTATGCTCCTGGGTTGTACATATAAGTTCTTTGGCTTCTCCATTTCCTATGCTATTCTTAACCTCCCCCTGTCTATTTTCTACCTACCATTTATGCTACTTATTCCCTGTACCTTTTCTCCCATTCCTCCCTTACCCTTCCCCACTGATAACTCTCCATGTGATCTCCATTTCTGTGATTCTGTTCCTGTTTTAGTTGTTTGCTTAGTTGGTTTTTGTGTGGTTTTTTTAGGTTTGCTTGTTGATAGTGGTGAGTTTGTTGTCACTTTACTGTTCATATTTTTTATCTTCTTTTTCTTAAATAAGTCCCTTAAACATTTCATATAATAAGGGCTTGGTGATGATAAACTCCTTTAACTTTACCTTATCTGGGAAGTACTTTATCTGCCTTTCGATTCTAAATGATAGCTTTGCTGGACAGAGTAATCTTGGATGTAGGTCATTGCCTTTCATGACTTCAAATACTTCCATCTTGGCTAGAAGTCTTTTTGGGGGGGGGGTATTTTTTTTTAAATCATGAAAATGGATGCTCAAAGCACCTATTAACTTAAAGCAATTATTTTATTTCTTTTTCACAAAAGTTTGATAGACTGGACAGTTGCATACTTAACTATTTAATATTTTTACTTATCTTATGAGTTTTAAAATTCATTTAGTTTGGAGCCAAATTTGTTTCCCTTTGAATTTTGTATGTTAATTGACATAAATTATCATCTTCAATATTTTACTAGCTCACCAAATAAGGCTTAAGGTATTTTTTATTGTACAACACTTTTGTATTTTATTTAAATCCCTATCTGCTTGCTTTAAATAGTTGCAATTATTGCTAATGCTAGTGTGAAATATTTTAAATGTAAAAATGTGATTTTTTTTACACAGTATTCTTTTGAGTAGTTGATAAATGTGAAAAACATTGCAGGTTTCCTCCCTTTCTACCCTTTATTAAACTGTGCTTCTATAGATGTATTCCTAGCAGAACATGCTGCAATATGCCAGAAACACTGCTGTTTTACAGATGCAACATCATCTAAAATGAACAAGTGAGTGCAGATTTGAGTTGACAAGTGATGAAGGAGCCCTGAAGTCCTCAGTCAGAAAGTGAGGACCTGGAAACTGACAACTTAATAGTTGTTTTTTGTGTGTGTTATTTTGTCTTAGGACTGTAGGATTTTTAGTGCTCTGGAAATATGTATGCATACACCCCAACATAGACATATGTACATAAATACACACATGTATGTATATGAATGTGTGGTGGCAGGTGCAAATCCAAAGATTCATGCTGATGCATTTCCTAAAAAATGTTCCCTTTATGAAAGGATTTAACCTCCCCCTGCAAAATAAAAATCAGTGCCTGTTTTTACTTTCACATTTATTGTTTTTCTAACATAGACTTTTCATTTATTGGTTTTATGACCTGTATTTCCCGATAACAAATGTGAAAAATATATAATTTTTGTCTATGGGGTTGCCTCTGAAAATTCTTGCTTTCAATCCTGCTGAAGTCTTTTCTCAGATTACCAGTACAAGCCTATAATTATGCCTTGTTTGCAGTGAAACATGGTATACTTTTTGCTGACTTTAAAGTATGAATAATTCTTCTGGTTAAGATGGCAGCATAGGCAGACATGGCTTGCCTCTTCACACAACCACACCAAAATTACAACTAAAATATAGAACAACCATCACTCAGAACCATCAGAAATCTAGCTGAATGGAAGTCTTGACAACTGCAAAATCGAGTTGAATGGAAGTCTGACAACCACAGAATTAAAGAAACCACATCTTTAATCTTTGGATTTGTACCTCCCACCACACATTCATATACATACAGGTAGCTCAGGCAGGGTCCCCAGGGCAAAACACAGGAATGAGCTGACATTGGCCTTCACCTCCTGGGAAACCCCAGAGTCAGCACACCCAGTAGATCACTGTAGACCACGTCGGAGCACTACCACTCTGACCTTGCATGACTGATCCTCCGTGGAGGGTGGAGGTTTGTGGTCAGTGGTCATAGTCAGTCCTTGCAGCTGACTGGTGTGGGTAAATCCCTCCCATTGATCTGCCAAGAGCAACCAAGGCTCAACTACAAGAGGAGTGTACCCAGCCCACACAAAGTACGCACCTTGAGTACCCAGCTTGAGTGATAGGGGAGGCTGTGCCACTCTACTTTACATAACACCTACCACTTTAGGCTACACAACCAAGACACAGAGGAGAAGCAGTTCCACCTAATATGTAGAAACAAACACAGAGGCTGCCAAAATGAGGAGACAAAGAAACTTGGCCCAAATGAAAGAACAGATAGAAACTCCAGAAAAAGAGCAAAAGGAAATGAAGATAAGCAATTTATCAGATTCAGAGTTCAAAACACTGGATGCTCAAGGAGCTTAGTGAGCCCTCAACAGCATACAAAGAAGATCCAGTAAGAAACAAAAAATACATTAGTTGAATTAAAGAACAGTTTACAGGGAAACAAAAAAAGTGGATGAACTGAGAATCAAATCAGTGATTTGGAACATAAGGAAGCAAAACAGAACCGCGCAGAACAACAAGAAATAAAAAGAATCCAAAGAATAAGGATAGTATAAGCACCTCTGGGGCAACTTTAAGAGCTCCAACATTCACCTCATAGGGGTGCCAGAAAGAGAAGAGAAAATGCAAGAAATTGGAAATCTATCTGAAAAATTAGTGAAAGAAATCTTCCCTAATTGGATGAAGGAAATAAATATGCAAGTCCAGGAAACACAGAGTCCCAAACAAGATGGGTGCAAAGAGGCCCACTCCAAGACACATCATAATTGAAAGGCCAAAGGTTAAAGATAAAGAGAGTCTTAAAAGCAACAAGAGAAAAGTAGTTACCAGATGGTTGCCACATGGGAGGGGGGTGGGAGAGAATGGGAGAAGAGGTGAGGGGATTAAGAAGTACAAATAGGTAGTTACAGAATAGCTATGGGGAAGTAAGGTACAGGAAATGTAGTAGCCAAAGAACTTATACACATGACCCATGGATATGAACAATGGTGGTGGAATTGCCTGAGGGAGTAGGGGCTAATGAATAGAGGCAGGCAAAGGAGGAAAAATCAGGACAACTGTAATAGCACAATCAATAAAATATAATTAAAAATAAAATATGACTAATTAATCATTTGTAACACAGATTAAAGTGAATTATAAATGGATAAAAGCAGGAACCAAATGACCAAAGCTAATTATTTTGTGGTATTGACACCATATGCATCTTCCCATTTTTTATTATATAAAAAAGATTTCTTAAAAATAGTCCTATAACAGAAGAGAGGAAAGTGCAGAACTAAAAAATGCAAGATGAACTCAATGGGGTGAGATGTTTCTGAGATTGCTGCATTAGTTTTTTTTTAACGTTGTCAGATTCAACCTTTTAAAATTAAATTTAAAAATAATGCTCCCCAATCTTTTGAATGGAATTTTAAAATAAAATGCAACGATGCACAAAATGTATAACTATGATAATGAAAACCCGTAGGACACATCTCAAGGAGGACCCCTCTCCCTCCCTGGGAGGAAGGCCTGTCAGGGTTCCAAATCCTCAGACACATGCAAGATGATTCTGAGAAATTGTTAGGAGGAATTCTCATTTTATTATCTCTGACTGTGGGTAGGTTTGATTGGTGAGCTCATACTGATTGTGGGGGCAGGGGAGGACTCAGCCCGTGTGCACTCTGACCCTTCAGTACTGCAACTTTGGCCAATGTGTACATCCTGTGAGGAGGGCCCTGGTCACTGGGAATGTTCAGTCACTGTCAGCCAAAGCCAGGTGTGGGAGGGCGGGAAGCAGTCATGGGTGAGTTGCTTGAATCCACTACCTGGTTGAAATCCAGAGTGTTGCTTATTTGTGATCTACTGAACTCAGGTGCTCTCTGGGCATCACCTTTGTGAGTACTTTGTCCTTGGGCTCATGGGGTTTCTCCCCTCAGGAACTTATTTGTCCCTGGAGTCACCAGAGTCATCTCTTTACCCAGAATCTTTGACTTTGGAGAGAAAATGCAGTGGGTCTGTATGAAGGGGCTAGAAGGCTTGGGATACTGTGCTTCTGTCTGCTTCCCAAGGAATCCCATAGTGGGAAGGGGATTCCCACTCCTACCCACAGTTTGCACATTGCTCTGGTGGTAAAAGCCCAAGCACTGATTTCATTATATCCATGTATTCTAGATAACAAGAAATATTTTTTATAAGAAATATTTTTTTTACATCTACAGATCTTCAGGAGTTTCTTTAAAAAAAAAAAAGCTTTTTTTAAAAAAGGATTTTACTTATTTACTTTTAGAGAGAGGAAAGGGAGGGAGAAGGAGAGAAAGACACACATTGATCTGTTACCTCTCACCACTGGGTACTGGCCTGCAACCCAGGCATGTGCCCTGGGTTGAACGAGCGAACGAGTGACTGGGTTTGCAAGCTGGTGCTCCATCCACTGAGCCACATCAACCAGGGCTAGATCTTCAGACTTTTCATCAGCATAATTTGCAGTTTCTGTCTTTGTTATCTAGTATCCATAATCGTCTGTATTCTCAGGTTTTCTGCCAACACCTTTATCTTCAACAAGATGGAAAAGCAGGAGAAAGGAATTGCTTAAATAGGTGGGAGTCTTAACCAAGGGACACATGCATTTCTGACACGTTAGCAGGAAATTATCTCATTTTTGTCTTTATTCATAATTACATTAAAATTTAGGCACGCAAAAAAAGTTTTAGGCATGCAATAAAGGAAGTTGAAGGACTGCACATCAACAGCCACCATTCTGTACTGGTTGCTCCTCAATTTGGACCATTCAGGCCATTGGTGTTTTATTTTTTTATCTACTTTAAAAAATTTTTTATATTATAGTTGACATTCAATATTAATTTTATATTATTGTCAGATATACAACATACTGGTTAGACAGTTATATAATTTATAAAGTAATCCCGCCAATAATTCAAGTACCCACCTGGCACCATACATAATTGTTATAATATTAATGACTACATTCCCTATGCTGTATTTTACATCCCCATGACAATTTTGTAACTGCCAATTTGTACTTAGTTTCTTCACCTTTTTCACTAGTTCTCTCTCCCTCATCCTCTCTGGCAACTCTCAGTTTGTCCTCTGCATCCATGAGTCTGTTTGTGTTTGTTCATTTATTTGATTCTTTAGATTCTACATATAAGTGAAATCATATGCTCTTTGTCTTTCTCTGACTTATTTCACTTAGCATAATACCATCTAGGTCCATCCATGTTGACACAAATGGCAAGATGTCATTCTTTTTTATGACCAAGTAATATTTCATTGTATATCTGGAACGCTTTTTAATGAACTGAATCATTTTTATTTTGGGGTGTTGGTGGGCTAAGTTGTGGGTCTTCCAATGCTACTCATATCGAAGTCCTAACCCCCAGTACCTCAGATGTGAATGTGTTTGGAGATAAGGTCTTATAATGGTAACTGGGATAAAATGAGGCCCTGTGGATGGGCCCCGATCCAGTATGACTGGTTTCCTTATAAGAGGAGATTAGGACACAAGTTCAGGAACAAGGAAGAAAGACCATGTGAAGACACAGTGAGAGGGTGGTCATCTGTAAGCCCAGGAGAGAGCTCTCAGAAGAAATGAATGCTACTGACAACTTGATCTTAGATTGCTATTCTCCAGGGCTGTGAGGGGGAAAAAAAATTTCTCTTGTTTAAGTGACCCAGTGTGTGGCACTTCATTATGGCAGCACAGAAACACTCCATCGAGGTTGACCTGTGCGTTATAGGATGTTTAGCAGCATCCCTGGACCTCTGCCCATTGATGTCATTGGCAATCCCCCAGACCCACAGTTGTGACAATCAACAAAATCTTCTTCTCCTTCCCACTGAGAACCACTGTTTCAGATGGCCTCTGGGTCACCTTTGCACTGCCAGTGGTTAACATGACGACTGCTCCCCAACCAAGCAGATAATCAAGTATTACCTAAATGAATTCACTTGCCTGTCTCCCTGTCTTGGTTCTCACTGCTCCCTTGCAAACTTTTTGCTGCAATTAAAGTAGTAATTACTTCCAGTTTAACTTATTGCAGACTGTGAGTTATGACATCCTGCCTTTCTGAAAATAGAGGCCTTAACTTAGCTTCTCCTTGTGGTAGAAAGGTTGAAAAATCCTTTTTTGAAGTTGGTTTCTCCATGCCATGGAAGAGAAGGATGATGCCTTAAGGACATTCTGAAATTTGGAAACAAAACACCTTGGCCAAAGCCTGTGTAATCTGCAAAGCTGGTGAACATGAGAAGGTTGTATTTTTAGAGTGATGTTCTAAATGCAGAGGGAAACTGACCAAGTGAGGATGTTTTATAACTATTTCTTTTCCCAGAAGGGCAGAGAAGAATGAAAAGTCAGTTAGAAATAACATTTAGAATTTAGCATCCTCACTTGGGCATTTATGAATGTGATCGAACAAAAAGTACCATACACTGGAAAAGTCAGACAAAGCCCACACTAATTCCTGTTGTGCTTATTTTTCGGCCCCATCTTTCTGATCATGTGTGATGATTGTGTCTTTCACTTATTTCCGTGTCTTGAAGATTGTTTTTATGTGATGCTTCCCAGGCTTCCTTTTTTTTCCAGAAGACCCCTTATAATGTCTGAACTGGAACTCTTGCATGAATCTGAATCTGATGAAGAAAGAGCTTCTTTATTTAATTAAATTAATTACATTTTGATTTGATCTTTATTGTATTTTTTCCAGTACCATTTAGTCCTCTTATACCCCCTTTCCCTAGCAATCACCACACTGTTGTCCATGTCCATGAGTCCTTTTTCCTTTTTGCTCAATCCCTCTAGCCCCTAACCTCCCCCCTTGCAGCTGTCTTCCTGCTCTCCATCTATGACTCTGTCCCCATTTTCCTTGAAAGCTCAGTTTGTTCATTAGTCTGAAATCATATGGTAATTGTCTTCCTCGGATTGGCTTATTTCATTTAGCATAATGTTCTCCAGGTCCATCCATACTGTCAAAAAGGGTAAAAATTTCTTTTCTTTCTTTTTTTTTTTTTACAGCCGAGTAGTATTCCATTGCGTAAATGTCCCATAGTGGTTTTATCCACTCATCTGTTGATGGACACTTGGACTGCTTCCATATCGTATATTGTAAATAAAGCTGCAGTGAACATAGGGGTGTTTATGTTCTTTCGAATTAGTGTTTTGAGTTCCTTTGTATACACTCCCACAAGTGGGATAGCTGGGTTGAAAGGCAGATCCATTTTTGAGTTTTTGAGACACCTCCATACTGCTTTCTCCATACTACATCTCCAGGTGCTGTACCAATCTGCATTCCTACCAACAATGCAAAAGGGTTCCCCTTTCTCCACATCCTCACTAGCACTTGTTTGTTGATTTATTGATGATAGCCATTCTGACAGGTTTGAGATGATATCTCATTGTGGTTTTAATTTGCATTTCTCTAATGATTAGTGACATTGAACATCTTTTCTTTTGTCTACTGGCCATCTGTATGTTCTCCTTGGATAAATGTCTATTCCAGTCCTTTGCCCATTTTGTAAATGTTTTTTTGGGGGGTTATTTTGGTGTTGAGTTTTGTAAGTTCTTTATAAATTTGGCTATTAATCCCTTATCAGATGTGTTGGTGAATACATTTGCCCATTGTGTGGGTTGTCTTTTTATTTTGTTGATGATTTCCATTGCTGTGCAAAATCTCTTTAGCTTGATGTAGTCCCATTTGTTCTTTTCTTTCTCTTGCTTGGCAAGATATATCTGATAAAACATTGCTATGAGCAATGTCTCAGATTTTGCTGCCTATGTTTTCTTCTATGATTTTTATGGTTTCAGGTCTAACATTTAAGTCTTTGATCTATTTTTGAATTTATTCTTGTGTGTGGTTTAAGAAGGAAGTCTAGTTTCATTTTTCTGCATGTATCTCTCCAATTTTCCCAACATTTATTGTATAACCTATCTTGAGTGAATTTTATATGCTTGCTTTCTCTGTCAAATATTAATTTACTATAAATGTGTGGGTTTATTTCTAGGCTCTTTATTCTGTTCCATTGATCTGTGTGTCTGTTTTTATGCCAGTACTATGCTGTTTTGATTACTATGGCCTTATAGTATAGTTTGATATTATGTAGTGTGATTCCTCCAACTTTGATCTTCTTTCTCAGTATCACTGTTGCTATGTGAGACCTTTTGTGGTTCCATATAAATTTTTGAAATATTTGTGCTGGTTCTGTGAAATACATCACTGGAATCTAATAGGAATTTTGTTGAATCTATGAATTGCTCTGGGTAGCAAGGACATTTTAATGATGTTAATTCTTCCTATCCATGAACACGATATGTGCTTCCCATTATTTGTATCTTCTTCAATTTTTTTTTCATTGTCTTATAATTTTCTGAGTACAGGTCTTTTACATCCTTGGTTATATTTTATTCTTTTTGAAGCAATTGTAAATGGGATCATTTTCTTAATTTCCCTTTCTTTTAGTTCATTATTGGCATATAAGAATGCAACTGATTCCTGGATATTAATTTGGTGTCCTGCTACTTTGCTGAATTCATTTATCAGTTCTGGTAGTTTCTTGGAGGAATCTTTGGGGTTCTCTATATACAGTATCATGTTATCTGCAAATAAAAACAGTTTTACCTCTTCCTTTCCAATTTGGATGCCTTTTATTTCTTCTTCTCTGAGTGCTGTGGCTAGGACTTCCAGCACTTTTTTTTTTTTTAATAATAAATTGTGTTTATTTTTAGAGAGAAGGGCAGGGAGAAGGAAATGGGAGAGAAACATCAATGTGTGACAGAAACAGATCGGTTGCCTCTTGCTCTATCAGAATGTTTGATAAAATTCCCCAGTGATCCATCTGGTCCAGAGCTTTTGATTATTGAGAGTTAATTTTGATTACTACTTCAAAGTCACTAGGTGTAATCTGTCTATTCAGATTCTCTGATTCTTCCTGATTTACTTTAGGAAAATTGAAAGTTTCTAAGAATTTATCCATTTCATCCAGGTTGTCCAATTTGTTGGCATATAGTTGTTCATAATATTTTCTTACAAGCCTTTGTACTTCTTTGGTGTCAGTTGTTATTTTTCCTCTTTCATTTCTGATTTAATTTATATGGGACATTTCTCTCTTTTTCTTTTTTTAAAAAGTATACTTTATTCATTATGCTATTGTAGTTTTCTCAGTTTTCCCCCCTTTATCTCCCCTCCACCCTGCACCCCCCAATCCTCCAGCATTCCCCCCCATTAGTTCATGTCCATGGGTTGTCCATGTAAGTTCTTTGACTTTTCTGTTTCCTAGATCATTCTTAATTTCTCCCCATCTATTTTATGCCTACCAATTATGCTTCTTATTCCCTGTACCTTTCCCCTCCATTCTTCCCCTCCTTGCTCCTCACTGAAAAACCTCCATGTGATGTCCATTTCTCTGATTCTGTTCCTGTCCTATTTGTTTGCTTAGTTTTTGTTTTTGCTTTTTAAGGTTCATTTGTTGATAGTTGTGAGTTTGTTGTAATTTACTGTTCATAGTTTTTGATCTTATTCTTTTTCTTTGATAAGTCCCTTTAACATTTCATATAATAAGGGATTGGTAATGATGAATTCCTTTAACTTGACCTTATTTGGGAAACACTTTATTTGCCCTTCCATTCTAAGTGATAGCTTTGCTGGATAGAGTAATGTTGGATGTAGGTCCTTGCCTTTCATGACTTTGAAAACTTCTTTCTAGCCCCTTATTGCCTGCAAAGTTTCTTTTGAGAAATCAGCTGATAGCTTATGGGAACTCCTTTGTAGATAACTGTCTCCTTTTGTCTTGCTGCTTTTAAGATTCTGTCCTTACCTTTGATCTTGGGTAATGTAATTATGATGTGTCTTGGTGTGTTCCTCTTTGGGTCCAATTTCTTTGGGACTCTCTTGGCTTCCTGGACTTCCTGGAAGTCTATTTCCTTCACCAGATTGGGGAAGCTCTCCTTCATTATTTGTTCAAATAAGTTTTCAACTTCTTACTCTTGTTCTCCTTCTGGCACCCCTATGATTCTGACGTTAGAATGTTTAAAGTTGTCTCAGAGTTTCCTCATGTTTTTGAATTCTTGTTTCTTCCTTCTGTTCTGGTTGAATGTTTATTTCTTCCTTCTGGTTCAATCCATTGATTTGAGTCCCAGTTTTCTTCCCTTCACTGTTGGTTTCCTGTGTGTTTTGCTTCATTCACTTTGGGTAGCCTCCATTTGGTGACCAAGCTCAATCAGTTCTGTGCGCATCCTGATTACCAGTGTTGTGAACTCTACATCAGATAGGTTGATTGTCTCCTTGTTGCTGAGCTCTTTTTCTGGAGTTTTGATCTATTCTTTCATTTGGGCCATATTTCTCTGTCTGAGTGCACTTGTTGTGTTTTAAGGGGTGGGGCCTGAGGTATTCACCTGGGCAAGGCAGCTGTCTTTTCTGGGTTGTGGTGCTGTCTGTGGGAGAGGGGTCAGAGAGGGAACAATGCAGCTCACTTGCTCCAATGTAGCCCCACTTTCCAATGAATTCTGTCATGTGAGACTGGGAGTTTCTCCCACTGTGGCAACCCCCACAGTAGTTTACAGCTTGCTTTGAGTCTTTAGTTTCCTGTTTAGCCAGCCCTGCCTTGCCACACATCTTCTCCACTCAGCAGCCCATTGCTGCCCCTCCTACCAGTCTGGGTGAAAGTTTCTTCAACTTCTTGGTTGTTGGAGTTTCATGCAGTTTGATTTTCTGGCACTTCTGGTTGTTTATTGTTTCTAGATTGGTTGTTATCCTTTTGGTTGTGCAAGGAAGGAAAGAGTTTCTACCTATGACTCCATCTTTGTGGGAACTCTCTCTCTTTTTCTTGATGAATCTGGTTAAAGGTTTGTCAATCTTGTATATCTTTTCAAAGAACCAGCTTTTGGATTCATTGATCTTTTGTATCATTTTTTTTAGACTCTGTTTCATTTATTTCTGATCTAATCTTTATTATTTCTTCTTTCTACTCATTTTGGGCTTTGTTGTTCTTTTTCAAGTTCCTTGAACTATAAAATTAGATTGTTTATTTGAGCTTTTTCAAGGTTTTTTTTTGAGATAAGCTTAAATGCTATGAATTTCCCTCTTAGGATTGCTTTCCCAGTATCCCACAGATTTTGGATTTTTGTGTCCTCAAGTCTTGTTTTCTTATCCATTCAGCTACCTTATGTCTTTCGGTTGGAGCATTTAAGCCATTACATTTAAGGTGATTATCAATAGATATGTATTTAGTGCCATTTTATTTTTAAACTATATTCTGATATTTCTTCTCCTCCTCCTCTTTTTCCTCTTTCTTCTCCTCCTCCCTCTTCTTAGTGAGCCTTTTAACATTTGTTGCAGTACTAGTTTGATGTTAACAAACTCTTTTAGTTTTTTTTTGTCTAGGAAGCTCCTTATTTCTCCTTCATATTTAAATGATAGCCTTGCTGGGTAAAGTAGCCTTATTGTAGGTCCTTGCTTTTCAATACCTTGAAGATTTCATGCCACTCCCTTCTGGCCTGAAATGTTTCTGTTGCAAAATCAAAGGACAGCCTAATTGGGCCTTCCTTGTATGTAGCTACCTGCTTTTCTCTTGAGGCTTTTAGGATTCTCTTCTTCTCTTAAGCCTTGTCATTTTAATTATGACATATCTTGTGTAGGCAGCCCTCTTTGGATCCAGCTAGTTTGGGACTCTTTGAGCTTCCTGGACTTGTGTGTTTTTCCTTCATCAGATTAGGAAAGTTTTTAGTCATTATTTCTTCAAATAGGTTCTCAATCCCTTGGTCGTTGTCTGCTGCTTGTATTTTCATGATGCGGTTGTTGTTATGCTTCATGTTGTCCAAAATGTTTCTTAAGGCCTCCTCACTATTTTTAAATTGTTTTTTTTTTCCCTACTCTGCCTGGATGGGTTTTTTTTTATACCTTATTTTTCAAATCACTGATTTGTTCCTCTTCTTCATCTAACCTACTATTTATTCCTTTCAGTATATTATTTATTTCCAGATATTGCGTTCTTTATTTCTGACTGGTCATTTTTAATGTTTCTATTTTTTTTTCATATTGTTGAGTATCCTTATAATCATTACTGTAAACACTCTATCTGATAAATTGCTTGTGTCTGTTTATATAGCTCTTCTGAAGAATTCTCTTGTTTTCATTTGGGGCCTGTTTTTTTTGCCTTCCCCTTTCTTATTCTTTGTATTAGTTGCTACATATTAGGTAGATCTGCAAAGACTGTGGTGTAGGCCTTTGTGAGATGCTACTTGTGACTAGCCCTGGTCAACCTGTTTGGAGCTATCAGTGATCCACAGCATTTGGCTCCCTCTACTGGGCCTGTTTGTGTACAGAAAGAACCAGACCGTACACCAAGCTGGTTTTTTTTACCAGTAGTGGGCCCTGGGAGGGTCACTGAAGTCTCATAGAGCTCCCAGAGATCTGCCTTAGTTGTTAAACTAATCAATGATATAGCCGCAAGCTGTACTAAGTAGCCTGGCTGAAGCTCCACAGTGTGGGACAGAATAATTCTTGCAGATGTTACTATTGCTTCTTCTCAAGCTGATGCCATTTAGAGAGGAATGCTGTGCCTGAGAAAGATGACCTCTGCAGCATGGTGAATTACTGAGCACAGGGATCCTGGCTGTTGTTCCCTTAGTTCTCTCCCCAGAGCCACCAACCCCAGACTCCCCTCAAGCATCTCTAGTCCAGTCTGCCCTCCCTCTGCTGGAGCCCAGGGTAAGCGGCTACAAATGAAATTTTGTACATTGGCCCTTTAAGAGACTCTCTGCCTATCCAGCCCTCTCTCCCAGGCAGACAGAAACCCTGCTGCTTTTCACAGCTGGATGTTATCTGGGCTCCTTTCCAGCTTGTTGTTGCATTCTTGTGGAATGCCCCAGCTGCTGATCTATCTCTCTGGATCTTCAGCTGCTGCCTGTTACAGCCCAGCCAGGCATTTTTTGCTACCTCTTCACTCCCTACCAGTCTTGTTGTGGTGAAGTTTCTTCTGTAAGTCCTTGGTTATAAGGCTTGTCTCCGGCTAGTATTAAGTTGGTTATTGAGGATGATTTCTCTACACTTTAGTTGTAATTCCAGATTGGTTCTGGGAGGAGGTTAGTGTAACTTCCACTTACTCTGACATGTTTGATCTCTCAAGCTTCTTCTTGAATTATCAGTACAACTAGACAAATCATTAGGTTTATCAGGCACTATTTTTCCTAGGGAGTCCAGTTTTGATTGAGAGAAGTGGTTACTGAGGGCATATCTGAGAATTTCATTTTATTTTCTTCCTGTTCCATGCATACAGAAAATAGCTTTTCTGTAGATCATTTTCTATTTTTTTCTTTTCAACAGTTTTCTTGTATCCTTTTTTCACCTGACCCACCAGAAAAGGAAATTCATTCTGATGTTTTTTACAATATTTACTGTGAATTTCATGTTTTCTGTTTGGTCCTTTATAAAAAACATTGTGCTTTCTTTGAGTTTACTAGCTTCAAGATGCATCCTAGTCTTATCCATATTTTTAATTTCTTTAATTATTTGAGCAGCTGATTTAGGATGCACAGCATCACACTATTAGGCATTGTACATATGTACAAATTCTTGGTGCCTTTCAATGAGCTGTTCCTTCAGTGGATATTCCATGATGTTTGAGCTTTTTCTTCAAGTTGTGGTCTGATAGCAAGTTATATAGTTTAAAAGGAAGCCACAGTTTTGGGCAGTGGCTTCCTTTTGTGAACAGAGCTGAGGCTTTCCTTCTTCTCTTCACATGATAAACAGTTGTCCAAATCCTTATTAATGTGATTGTCTAGAATATTAACCCCACGAACAGGACAGTCCACCTTAGTAACTTGTTTCAAAGTCATTTACAGGGTGCCTCAGGAACATCAGCATCTGCAATGCCTGAAGCTGTCTTTTCTGAGGAAGGTGTCTCTTTGGTCTTTGCAGAAGTGCTCACCTCTTTTTGAGGACTGAACTTGCCTTCATTCTTATTTATCAACAATTCTGTTGTAGAACCACCAGTTTCTCTAATCAAGAAATTGTCCATTAACCTACTTCCTTGCTTTAAAGAATGTCTGAAGGCTACAGGAGTGTGTACTTTGGCACTAAGGTGCTTTCAGAGAAGGAGACAGGAGAAATGGGTGGTGATTCTAAGGCAAACCACACGAATGATTCCATACAAAATTCAAGCTTTTTACCGGTTCATCTATTATACAGTTATTTTCCGGCTCTGTGACTGTCACAAAACAAGTTGGACATTGTGTTCTTTGACACAAACATTTTCTTATACAGAGAGAACAATAGTTATACAAATACTGAAGAATCATCATTGCAGTATTGAAATATTCAAAACAAATTCCACACTGCAGCAAACCATCTACTGTCTTGAAGACTTCTAGGCTCACAGGCCACAGAGGCTCTACTAGGGAGCCCATGGCCAGTACAGAGGAGGCTGCAGATCTCATTGCCCACTGTCCCCCTGTGCTCCACTGCTACTCTAAATTTCCCATGCTACTAAAGTAATGGTGTTTTAGATTGGGGCTCCCAACCCATTAGTGAGCTAGAAATTAATGTATTGGGTCAGTTTGAGTGCTTAAAAAAATGAACTAGACTTTAGCCAATATGGAGGCATAGCTAGACATGTTTTGCCTCCTTGCACTACCATAAGAAGGATCACAACTAACTCCAAAGTGAATAATAACCAGAACTGCCAGAAAATTGAACTGTATGGAAGTCCAACAACCCAGGATTTAAAAATAAATATTTATCCAGATGGGTAGAAGGGGCAGAGTTGTGGAGCTGGGACAGAGAGACGTGTTGTGGTGGTGATGAGGTAGTGTATAAAACTAGGTGAGACACTTGGGGAGCAAGCATTCTCAGCCCAGGCCAGACCACACAGCCCAGGGTTCCAGTTCCAGTACTGAAAAAAATACAGCCTCATGACTTCTGGCTCTAAAAACCAGTGAGGGATGCAGTGCCAGAAGTAACTGCCAGTCTCCTAGGAGAGTCCATTGAAAGGACCCTCACAGTCCTAAAATGTACACAAACCCACCCACTCTGGAATTCAGCACCAGGGCAGCAGCTAGAAGGGTGCCAGTTGCATATGGGAAGTGGGGGAAGTAACTGGAAATGGAGTGAGAGCTGAGCAAGTGACAGTGTTTCCTCTCCAAGCCCTCCCCCACATACAGTGCCACAAAGTGGCAATGTGGGTTGCCCCACCCTGGTGAATACCTAAGGCTATACCCCTTACAATGTAACAGGTGCACCAAGGTAGAAAGTCAAAGAAGCTCTACCTAATACACAGAAACAAATACAGGGAGGCTGCCAAATTGAGGAGACAAAGAAATATGGCCCAAATGAAAGAACAGAACAAAACTCCAGAAAAAGAACCAAACAAAAGAGACATAACCAACCTATTAGATGCAGAGTTCAAAACACTGGTGATACAGATGCTCAGAGAACTTGTTGAGTATGGCAAACACCTAAAGGAAGAAATGAAGGCTACACTAAGTGAAACAAAGAAAAATCCATAGGAGACCAACAGTGAAGGGAAGGAAGCCAGAGTTCAAATCAGTAATTTGGAACATAAGGAAGAAATAAACAGTTAACCAATACAGAATGAAGAAACAATTCAAAAAGATAAGGAGAGAATAAGAAGACTCTGGGACAACTCCAAAAGTGCAAACATCCAAATTATAGGGATGCCTGAAGGAGAAGAGGAAGAGCAAGAATTGAAATCTTATTTTAAATAATAATGAAAGAAAACTTCCTAATTTGGTGAAGGAAATAGACATACAAGTCCAGGAAGCACAGAGAGTGCCAAACAAGTTGTACCCAAAGAGGACCACACCAAGACATGTCATAATTAAAATGCCAAAGGTTACAGATAAAGAGAATCCTAGAAGCAGCAAGAAAGAAGCAGAGTTACCTTCAAAGGAGTTCCTATAAAACTGTCATCTGATTTCTGGAAAGAAACCTTGCAGGCAAGAAGGGGCTGGCAAGAAGTATTCAAAGTGTTGAAATGCAAGGACCTACAACCTAGATTACTCTATCCAGCAAAGCTGTCATTTAGAATTGAAGGGCAGATAAAGTTCTTCCAGGACAAGGTAAAGCTGAAGGAGTTCATCATCACCAAGCCATTATTATATGAAATGTTAAAGGGACTTATTTAAGAAAAAGAAGAACAAAACTATGAACAGTAAAATGATGACAAATTCACAACTATCAACATCTGAATCTAAAAAAATGAAAACAAACTAAGCAAACAACTAGAACAGAAAAAGAATCATAGAAATGGAGATCACATGGGGGATTATCAGGAGGGAGAGGAAAGAGGGAGAATGGGGGAAAAGGTACAAGGATTAAGAAGCATAATCGGGTCCTGGCTGGTGTGGTTCAGTGGAATGAGTGCCGGACTGCAAAACAGAGTCTTAGTTCAATTCCAAGTCAGGGCACCTGACTGGGTTGTGGGCCAGGTCCCCAGTTGGGGGCCTTTGAAAGGCAACCACACATGGATGTTTCTCTCCCCTTTTTCCTGCCTTCCACTGTCTAAAAGTAAATAAATTAAATCTTAAAAAAAAAAGAAGCATAATTGGTAGGTACAAAATAGGCAGGGGGGTGTTAAGAATGGTATAGGAAATGGAGAAGCCAAATAACTTACATGCATGACCCATGAACATGAACTAGGGGGGATTTGCTGGAGGGAAGGGGCATACCTGGTAGAGGGGCAAAAGGGAAAAAGTTGGGACATCTATAATAGTATAATCAATAAAATATTCTTTAAAAAATCCAAATCAAATAGTGTCAATATGTAAAAAAACAAAACTCTAACAGAATAGAAACTGTTCTACTCAAAGTGGCTGTTTTTGAAAGATTCTATTTATTTATTTTTTTAGACAGAGAGGAAGGGAGGGAGAAAAAGGAGGAGAGAAACATGGATCAGTTGCCTCTCAGAGGCCCCCAACTGGGGACCTGGCCTGCAACCCAGGCATGTGCCCTGACCAGGAACTGAATCAGAGATATTGCGGTTTGCAGGCCGGCGCTCAGTCCACTGAGCTATACCAGCCAAGATGAAACTGTTTCATTCAGAGTACATCACATAGTGTTTTGTTTTATAAAATGCTTGTTTCTTTTAATATATGGAGTGTGTGTATGTGTGTTTATGAGCTCTGAATATAAAATATATTGCTTCCAGTGGGTTGCAGTAAAAAATAAATTGGGGAAAAATGCTGCCTTGGAGGAATTTCTGATCCAGATAGATAGTTTTCTTTAAGAATGTGTGGAGGGTTCATGAGCTCCTGTGTCTGTGGACCTCTCTAGTTTCATCTAAGTGGATTCTCCTCCCGTGAACATGCTGTTACAGGGTGGTTGGGTGTAGTCAAAGCAGCAACCCGGGACATTATGGGGTTAAATGACCTTTTGTGAGTTCTCCTGAGGCCCTGTCATTTGTAAGTCCTTTCCTGAAAATGAAATGGAAAATTTCATTTTCAGTTGCAAGGAAGCAACTTAGTGAATTATTTTTAGCAGAACCCTTTTATTAATTAAGCCCTGTTTTTGTGAATTTTCTGTATTGTTTAGTAGTAAAATCTGCTTGTGCCTTAAGTTGTCTGTCGCACTCCTTTACCTTTTTTCCACTTCTGATCAAGAGTGGTATGTTTTAGGAGCTCCGGGTGGCCTGGGGTAAGTGGTATTGCTGACAGCGCTTCTAAAGAGGGAGACTGGCAAGTGCAAAGGTTGGAACATCTTTGTGTCTACACCCCCTAACAAATCCCAGAAGGGTGTCTTCTTGCACTTACAATGATTTAAAATTTACCTAATCAGGTTCCTTTTACCATTGAAACCAAGTGGTCTTACAATATAAATTGATGTTTATAAAGGCATGTTTACAGAGGATCTGCTGACCATTCTTTCAGTAGGCATTTACTGAGCACCCTTTCTGGGCCAGGCACTCTTCTAAGCCCTGGGTATGGTGATGAGCAAGGCAGGTAGGGCCTCTGCCCAGGAGCTTCTGTTCCAGGGAGCCTGCTCCTAGGCCATCTCATGCAGTGGCCTTTTGGTCCATTGGTCTTGTTAGGGCTGATTTGTGCAATACATTTACCTTTCCAAAGTGATGGCTGGGCCTAAGGACCACTCCCTGTTGACCTAAGTGGAGCCAGGTATGAAGTATATGAAAGGCTTGTAAGAGAAAATGGACTTTCTTCTTGGGAAATGCCACAGATTCTTTAGAGAATGAAAACCTTAGGCTTTGAGAGCCCTAGCTCAGCAAAACAATATTTGAGGAACAAACTTGTTCATAGACAGCAGTCAGACAGGACAACGTCCATCAGACCAAGATTTATTGCTCTGATCTCTGAAGAACCTTCTTAGGAGAGTACCCCACACTTACCTATAGCCTTCCAATTCTGTAATATCTAAACCTTGTGAAATCTATCCATGTCATACTGCTACCCTCCAAGCACAATTCCATATTAGGGAGAACTTATTTCACCGCGTATTTTTCCTGAGGTTAAAAGAAAATGTGTGATGGGAATGTATGCTAATTCTCTTGGGACTAATTAAACGAACAGACAGAGAAAGCAAAGATTTAGGATAGTTAAGATATATATATATATATATATATATATATAAAGGTAAGTTTTGGGATAACACCCGTCAATTTTTCCACTCAAGCATTTTTATAAAGGGCAGAGGGCAAGAAGCATCTTATGTCCTCTCAAAGCTGAAACACATTTCGACATGGAGATATTAAAAGCAAATTTGGTGCCCAAGACAGGTGCCAGATTTTAATTACAGTTGGCATTTCTGAGTATGCTTTTGGCAGAGGTGGCCATCTTGTTGGAAAAGCCATAGATTTTGACACCAGCAGTATGGGTGCCCAGTTGAAAATAATTTCCCCCTTATTTTCATTATGTTGGTTATAAGAGAAAACTTCAGTGATTAATATTTAAACAAGATATTCTCTGTTCAGTGAAAACAGTTGTTCATTGGAATTATCTTAGTGGTTTGGTATGTTAGCTCTGGGGGTAATAATATCTATCTTAGAGCCTTTAAAAACAGTTAAAACAATAAAATATGATGTTTCATTACAAGAAATGAAATTGGCATACATCAGGTTTTCCATTAAGTTCCAGGTCACAGACAAATAAAGAAAGAATGTTAGGGAGAAAATATCCTTTTTAAAAATAATTAGGGAGCTGTCTGTTTTGTTCACCAGATGGAAAATCCGTAGTTGTGGGTGGTCTGTGTCGGAGAGAGCATCTCAGAATTGGCAGGACCATGTCTGTAACTTTTCAAGTCCTAGGACAAAAATTTGAATGCCATTGACTGTTCAGAAGGCTCCAAATATGTTTTAGCCCTTCTCACTCTGCTTTCTGAATTTCGCCAGTTTTCTGAAAGAGTGTGTAAGTAAATTGATTGTGGCATGCCAAAATAAGTAGTCCATTGTTCTTTGAATTCTGAAACAGTATTACTGTCAGTTCTTGTTTTCTGTGACTTTTCTTACGTCAATACATTATGATGATAATCTGATTAGTGGAACTGCCTGTGTTACTATTGAGAAGCCTCCTTTTCTTACACTAATGTACTCCAGAGCAAATAGTGTGGCCAAACGTGACTGAGGTTTAGGAAATTGTCCTAAGATTATTTGTTGAAGAGGGATATTGTACTGTCATTGATGGGGTCTTTCATAAACCTGCTTTGATATTCTGATAAAATTAATTCAACTAAAAGATAAGCTTTTCTTACTGATTTCTTTGGTTGATAATAAAAGTTACTTAACTAGCTTCTCTAGTAGTTTTTCAAAATCAGTAGTGTTTTTTTTGCATGCCTCAAAGTATCATTTTTTTCAGCCCAGTCTTACATGTTACATCTGCAAATTGGACTTTGAGATGAATGTGTTTTATATTCTAACATAAGGATGTATATTGTGTTTACATAATATTTAATTCATAAATTTAACCTCCAAATTAAAAAAAAAAGACTGTTAATGATTATAGGAGAGTTAGATGAATAAAATCATTTCAGGTGCCTAAATGCATAAAATTTTAAATTGACTGAAAAAAAAAGGCCCGGAATATAAATCATTTTTCTTGGACAACAAATGTTTGGCTTTGAATGTACTATGATATTCTGTCTATGACTAATAAAAATGGCAATGATTTATTAGTTCCATATCCCCCCAGCACAGATGCTGCACAGTCTGTCCCTTTTCTGGGCACTAAACAGTGGGTTTTAAAAAACATAATTTTGCTTAAGTTTCCTGCTTGCGTTCTGTGTTGGTACTATTAATAGCAACCCTTTGTTGTTCATGCCAGCTTACTTCTAGCATAAGACAATGATGTGCAGGAACTGCTTTTAACCAAAGTACTTCCAATTGGCACCTGTTTTTTGTATGAAAGTCCATGTGCAGTTCTGTGAAGAATATAAACACTTAAAAATTATGTCTTGAAGGTAAGAAAGCTAAATAAGTGCAACAGTTAACAGACTTCAGTTAGATATACCTTTGCAATGTCATGCTTTCCTTGACAATTCTTACTCATTTGCTGTTGAAGGTTGATGAGGTGTGGGGATAATTTGAAATAGTGATGGAGGACTTAATATGTTAAATGTTCTGTGGTTCTTCATGATAAAAACTTGTTTTTCAAGAAGGGAAGTAGAAACCTCAAGTGTTTGTCCAGTTTTATCCTCCCTGTCCCAGAGACAGAAACTAGATCATCCAATTCTCATGCGGCGTGAATCTCGAGTTGGCCAAAGGTAAATGTGCTCTTCTGAGGAATAGGGTGCGCAAAGAGGTCTCTGTGTCAGTTGCGTTGTTCTGGTTATCAGATGTGCAAGGCCACGAGCTCTGAGGCTTCGTGTTTTGTGGCCGAAGTCTTCGGAGTTGTTCTCGACCCCATCCAATCCCTCTGCCTGTGTATCTGCATCATGGGTCCCACTACACCTTGGTCACTGCTGCCTTAGCCCGTCACTGTCTCCTTTTGCTGGTACCTTCTCCTTACTTTCCACCTTCCAAAAGGAGTTTTATGAATACAGAACTCCTTGCTGCACTCCCTAAATGTTTCAGTAGCTCTCAACACTGAAGAATGAAGACCTTACAGGGCCATTCCATGTCCTTTATACCCTGACCCCAGTTCATCGTTTCAGATCATCTCTTTCCTGCCCCTTATACCTGAACTCCAGACATGTTAGGATTCTTAATGTGATGAGACGTGTTACCCATTCCACCCCTGCCCCTCACTGTTGCCATCTCCTTGCCATTGCTCATGCTATTCCTTCTTCCTATAGTACCCTCCTCCCCATTTTCCACCAGGTGAAACCCTGCTAATCAAATCTCACCTTCCTCTTATGATGCCTTCCAGTCACCCACCCTCACCCTGGGTAACAGCCACCCTTCCACTGCATCCCTGTAGCTCTGTTCATGTGTGACTGTTATCCTTTGCATTGTTATTTTCCTTATAGCAGATTAAACCTCCTGGAATGCACTGGTCCTTGTACCTGTATGAAAGTGTGGCATCTGTTTTGGTGCTAAGTGCATGACAAGAATTAAATAAATTATTTTGTAATGAAGTGGCTTTCTATCAGTAAAGATTCTCGATTATAAGCAACAGATATACTAAACTTGGCTCTTAGAGGTAAAAGGGGATTTACTGGATAGATACGAGCACACCCGCAAAACTGACGAGGCATCTGGGTGTCAGCATGCCTCCCCTGTCTTGTCTCAGCCCAGCCACCAGACTGGCTGTGCCACCAGTGCGTTCAGTCTTTAACTGTGTTCAAGATGCAAACTCTAGGAAGGGCGTGTCTGAGTGGTTGAAATGGGTCCACCCTTGGGCTCTGGGAGAGCTGGGCACCTTGAGGATAATCCCAGCAACAGACTGCTAGCTATGGGTAGGATGCGGCCATTTCTCATGAGGTGGAGTGGATCTTGTGGCCATGGTAACCGGTAAGCGTGCACCTGCGATGAGTGTTCTGCTGCTAGTATGCAGCCGTGCTAGGGAGGGATCCCTGACTTGGGAGGGGTTCTGAGCAAGCCTTTCGACCCCAGAGACAAGGAAGTTACCTAGTAAAATGCAGTTTTCTCTGGAAAGGATGATAACAAGCCCTGCCAGTCAGCATACATTTGCCAAAAGTAGAACCTGTGGGTGCAGGGTGCAGAGTAGGCATGGGCAGGTGAGGTGAGAAAGGGTAGTGAGCACACCAGCAATAAATACCACACACACCACTCAGTGGTGCCACACCCTCTTTCACCTCCACATTCCTGGGCTGCACCACTCAGAGGCCACAGTCATGTCCTTGGCTGGGCCCCAGAGGTGAAGATGCCCCCTGAAGTTTATTTCTCCTTATAAATCATTCAAATCACAACAATGGATACCGCTGTAGCAATTGGGAAGAAGGGCTGCGCTGGCTGCCTGGAGTGGCTGATAGAGAGTTGGGAGGAGGTGCAGTAACAAAATAGGAGAGATGGAGTCTAAAAGATGGTAATAAAATAACATTTCCATGATGAGTAAGCTCTGATCATGCAGGGTAGAAAGGGGATGCCACTGGAGAGGTGGAATTATGTGAGCAAAATCACTGGAGCAGGAAGGTGTGCAGAGTGCTGGGAAAAGGCGAATCAGCCAGTTGAAGGTGAAGGTTTGTGTGGGGAGTGGTGGGAAGTGAGACGGGAAAGTCACGTTTGGCTCAGGTTGTAGAGAGCCTGGGCCTCTGGTAACCAAAGGCAGGTCTGTCTGCCTGCCTCTGTGAAAGCCAAAACTTAATAAGCAGTTGCTGATGTGAAGGGAAGTGCTTTATTCAGATGCTAGCCACTTGGAAGATGGGGACTTATGTCTCAAAGCTCCTCTCTACCCCTCAGCGGACGCAGAGGTTTCTGCAAGCAGGAGGAGGGGTACAGAGCAAAGAGGTCCAGGAAAGGGGTGGAGAGGTCCTCTCTGCAGAGGAGCACAGTCCATTGGGTAAGACGGGTGACGTTCTGGTGTGCACCATCCTGGCTCCGGGTCAGCTCGGCTTCAAGTCAGCCTGGCTGCTGGACGAAGGAGGTCAGGCCTCCTGAAGCTGGTATGCCTGGCGGTTGGAGTCTGTATCTTTTGAAGTTCATTCCTAGGATTCTTACACAAACATGCTGTCTATCTGCGAGCTATATATTAGTCAGATGGGCACTTACAGAAACAATGTTGAAAGAATGGTGGGGAGGGTTACAATTTCCCACTGTTACGTTTTTCCACATTAGACTCTAGGCTGAGGATTTTAGACATTGCTTTGTAAGTAGCTAGGAATGCCTATAGATTTCAGAATGGTAGTATTGTGATGGATGTGAGTTTTTTAAAGAGTGGGATTAAGTAGCAGGCCACTGAGGAGTCTCTGTCTTAAAGCCAAAAACCTGGGAACAAAGATGGCTAAAAAACAAAAATTCTCAGCCCTGGCTAGGCAGTTTAGTTGGTTAAAGCATTGTATCATCCTCATACGCCAAGGTTGTGGGTTTGATCCCAGTCAGGGCTCATGCAAGAATCAACCAATAAATGCATAAATAAATGGAACAACAAATCAGTGTTTCTCTCTCTCCCTCCCTTCCTCTCTCTTTAAAGTCAGTAAATAAAAATAAACATAAATGAATAAAGTCCTCAATGGGAGGAAGCACCTAGGAGACTTAGATTCTGAACTTAAAGCTGTACCAACTCCTGGGCAAGTGTCTGTGCCTGAGTTTACTCACCTGAAAGGTAATGGTGCCTATTCACCAGTATTGTTATGATCAAATGGAATAATGATATTTTATTTTAAAATGTCTACTTAATCACCTACATCTGTTTGAAAATTTAAAAGCACCACACGAGAAGCTACTGTGATGGGTTATCTCCTTTTCTTGGCTTTTCATTTGTTCTCCAATTTTTTTTCTTTTCTATTTTTTCCTCCTTGCTAGTGTTTATTAACTTTCCCTTATCCTTTGGAACCCCATAATGGTCCAGATGTCCTAGCAGACCAACAGTATAGTTTTGGTTTACTTATTCTTTTTCCTGCTCAAAATTAGATGGATTCAATTGATGATATGGTAGGCAAAAGGCAAGGGCCCATT
The DNA here is from genome assembly GCA_004024845.1 of Tonatia bakeri. NCBI lineage: Eukaryota > Metazoa > Chordata > Mammalia > Chiroptera > Phyllostomidae > Tonatia > Tonatia bakeri. The sequence goes on along the minus strand of PVIA01002822.1, from coordinate 150,230 downwards.
TCATTCAACCACATCCAGTAACTAGTATGTAAGTCAGGATACAGGCTTGGTTGTTGTGATCAATGAGAACTCCAAATGCTGTGCCTTTATCAGAAATAATTTCCCTCTCACTTTAACTATGGGTGGTGACGGAGGGCTCATATGATGGCTCAATGAGGATCCAGGTTGCTTTCATCTGGTGGCTATTTCATCCTCAGCATCTTACCTAAGAAGGTTGCTCAGACCTGGCCCACGACACAGGGAATGAAATGACATGCTCCTTCCTTTTATGGGTATTCCATATTTGTGCTCACCTTACCACATCCCATCAACCAAAACTTGTCCCATGAATGCACCCAGACACAGGAGATGCTGGGAAATATCATCATTAGCTGGGCACCTGTGGGCCTTTCCCTGTGTCCATCCTTGTGGGCAGTGTCAATGGCAGTGTGTACATTCAAGAACTGAGGCGTGTGAAAGGTGGGTGGGGTTTGGGAATGCTCATCCTTACATGAGCAGGCTGGCTTGTACATACACATGCAGGACTGAGTCAGGAGAGAGGATGGCTGGGACTCCTAGCCTCCTCTGTACCTGAGCCCCCAGCCTGCATGTGGCAAGGTGGGCCTGTCCAACCCAAATCTTCTGGTCTTCAGTTTTCTCTTTCCCACTATATTATGCTGCTTTCATGTCACCATAGTCTTGTTCACTATCAAGGTCTCCACAACAATCACGTCAGAGCAATGAGTGAAAGTAAAAGTGGGCAGAGCACTGAGCCTCCAGCCTCAAAGAATGGTGAGCCACCTGGAGAAAAGTCACAGTTTTAAAAATAAGTGGTATTTTAACAAAATGAAAAGGCCCAGGTCCTCACTGGCAGCACACAAAGGCAAAATTGAAATGCAGGAAGCTTGTCTTATTAATAATAAAGAGAAATAACAGTGCTGACATTAATCTTACTGGGTCAAATCCAGTAGTTAATATCTCAACTACTGCCATACTTGTTCCAGACTATGTACTCAGCATGTTACTTACTTCTGTGTCTCAGAGTAGTTTTGTAGGCTTGATCCTGTTATCATTCCCATTCCATACATTAGGAAACGTTCACTGAGGTTGAGAGACCTGGCCAATGGTACTAAGAGAACAGACAGAGAAGCCAGACCTGTGTGGCTGGGTCTGCCTGACTCCGGAACCTGTGTTCTTAAGCATCAAGCTGTTCTCAGCTGGCCTGTTTAGCATGGGCAGGCGCATGCGGACAGTACCATAGCGTTCTTATGGTGTTGTTCCCATGGCGATGCATGCCCGCATCATCCTTTGGTGATCCCTCCTTCCTTCTGTCAGTCAATGAATACACATTTAGCCCCATCCCTAGGTTGGTTCTGAGCTTCCTGAATACAGTATTTCATTTAACTCTGGTACCAGCTCTGTAGAACAGGTGCTGTGATTCTTATTTCATACTGGGTGAGCACAAGACCCAGAGAATTACATATCATGGTAGGATCATATGCTGATGTGGCAGAACCAGGATTCCAGCCAGACCCGTTCCAAAGCCCATTCTTTCCATATAATCATTGATCTGTCTTAAGAGCCAGCCCATCTCTGCCAGGCCTAAGTAGATAGATCTTAGATGTTCTTACTACACACACAAAAATGGTAATTATGTGAGGTGATGGATATGTTAACTAACACCATTGTGGTCATTTTGTAATATATGTGTATGGGCATACCCCCAAGATATTGTGGGTTTGGTTCCAGGCCACCACAATAAAGCAAATATTTCAATAAAGCTATCACATGAATTTTTTGGTTTCCCAGAGAATATAAAAGTTATGTTTGCACTATGCTGTAGTCTGTTAGGTATAGTCTGTTACCATTCTGTCTAATAATACAATACATATACTTAATTAAAAATACTTCATTGCTGAAAAATGCTAACCATCATCTGAACCATCAGCAAGTCATAATCCTTTTACTGGTGGAAGGCCTTACCTTCAATTTGTTTTAAAAAAAACCAAACAGACACAAAACCCAAACCACACAGTATCTGGGAAGCACACTAAAGTGAAGCACAATAAAATGAGGTATGCCTGTGTATCATTTCATTACATTGTACACCTTAAATTTACGCAATATTATATGTAAATTATACCTCAATAAAACTGAGGGGAAAGAACCCATAGGAGTATGGTGAATGCTATAATATTGCATTTTGTCACTAGCTGTTTTAGGCGTCTGCCCACAAAATGTGTGGTTCACAGAATGGAGCCAGGACAGCAGCCTCTGGTGTGTGGGCTGGGCATTGGAAAGTCTGTCAGCTCTGAGCACCTCCCTCCCAGGTCTCAGTGATCACATGGAAAAGCACCCAACATACCTCCGTCAGGATGCTGCCGCAGGTACCCTGAGGGGCACTGTACGGAGGCATGGAGGCATGCCGGAGATGGCTAACCCCTGCGGTTGTCCCAGTAGGACTAATATGATCGCTGTTATTTCTCATTATTATTCATAAGACAAGCTTCCTAATTCCAGTTTGTGATCTGGCATGACTGGGGTGGTATCCTCTCTCATTCCAGAAAACAACACATTGCAAGTCGCCCCTCCATGGAATTTACAATCAAAGTGAGTATTTGAAGCATGGAAACTCTTGGCCTTGTTTCTGGCTCCTGTTGTCAGTTTGTGATGCTGCCCTCCTAGATGTCAGGCAGCAGGATGGTCTCATGTGACAAAAACGGATACCTCCTCTGTCCCACTGAACTTGACTCTTTGTGTTTTCAGCCTCCCCCTCTGAGATGTTCAGACAGAGTTCATGTCCCCATTTTATAGGTGGACAAACCGATGCTCTAACATTGCATAGCTTGCTCAAAGTCATGTAACCAGGGATCACCTACTACATGGTAGCCCTTGCCCTGAATATCTGAGGGCTGACCCTGTTAGTCCCTAACCACCTTCTTTAACTGTTAAATGCTTTAGGTGTGCATGTTTTTGTACAGATGCTTCTGTGGAGTCAGCACTGTCTGGAGCCAGGCTCTAGTGTTAGTCCAAGCACTGACATATGTCAGTTTCCAGCTGGCAGCAAGTCACTTCTGTGGTCCAGTATCCTTATCTGTGGGATGGGAAGGACAGGAATAGTGTGTACCTTGGAGAGTGTTTGTGAGGGCTTGGTGGCATAATATTGGAAGAGTTTAGAAGATGTGTAATGTAACCATTTTACTATTATTATTAAAGTAAAAAGGGAGGGGGGAAAGGATGAGGTGGTAATCTAAGGAAAATCAGTTTCAGTTTACTGCCTCACAAAACCCTGGTGTACTGGAGCTGCTTTTGACTAAGCCCTGTCAGTCCCCACCCACGTGCCCTGGAGTGGTGCTCACCCCAGCACTGTCTACAAAGGTGCCCCCACTCTTATGTGAGCTGTCCACTCTTCTCTCAGTGACACCGTCTTGGAGCAGGAGGGGATGATGACATGAGTCTTTGTTTCCTTGAGCCACCTGGGGGCGGGGGGGCTTCACTTTTCTGTGTCACTTGAGCTGGAAAATGAGAGTAGGTGTAGGTACTTTTCAGCTATAACAGACTACCTCTCGTTCACCGCCTGTCAGTACCTGTGAAGAAATATTGGTGCCCAGTCACAGAGCTAAGTATTTCCCTCCAGAAAGACTGCTATATTGACACCAGAGAGTGGGCATGCATAGACAGCAGGGCTCCCTATTTACTTAACCCGGTCCTTCAGGCGTGGTCACAACTCCTCAGATAGAAACAGCCCCTTTCGGTTTCCCCGTGGACCTAGTCCTCAGGGGGGATACCTGTGACAGCACAGTTTGCTTCTGGCAGGCCCACCCCAACCTTGGGAATCATCCCTGTTGTTGTTTTGTTTTCTAAATCCTTTTGTTTCCTCAGCTGACTTTGCAGTTAAGGCAGAAAAACTGCCATCATTGGGAAAGGGGGTTGGGAGAACTGACGTGAGCCGAAATGAGGCCGGAACGGTGGTTCAGGGAGGTGCAGACGAGAGATAACGCAGCTAGACTAGGGTGCAGTTCTGGGAAGACCACTAGATGGCACTCACACACTAGCGTTAGGACTGGTCCACGGTACTGCTCCATTTGGGGCTTTTGTAAAATCTCTCGAGGGACTAGCCAAAGCTTTGTATCTGCCATCCCATCCATCCATCCCCCACCCCTCTAACCTCTCTTGATCTTCTACAGTTAGATAGATACGCCTCTCTCCCCCTCCCTTCCCTCCTTTCTCTTGCTCTTCTTATCTTCAGTGACATAAAAAACCTTACAAAAATACCTTCAAAGCTTCCCACCTTTTTAGCTGCAGTGCTGTATTTTTACTATTCTCCTAAGCAAATGTTTACATGGAAGTAAATCCATTTTTAGAGTAGATAATAGGGAAGCTGTTTCTCTCCAGTCATTCTGAGTTTGTTCAATAAAAGAAATAGAAAATGAGGGGAAAAGGAGTTATTTTAAAACGATGATAGATAACAGCAATATTTTAAAATATTTCCATTCAAAATTATGGGCGTTAGTAAGTTGTAATGAAGTAAAAAAAAAAACACTTAAGATTAATGAGTTATTTCAGCAAATCATTTTCTGTCGTTAGAGCATTTTCTGTAAGCCAGGACTCAAAGGCAGAATGTCTGGTTGTAAACTGCTGGGGACAGGAGGGAGAAGGGATGGGCAGGAACTCTGGTTGACATCACTATCGCTACTAAGGTGCAAGTTGTATAAAAGCAGAGCCTCATCTCAAATATTAATGATTGTTCTGATATTTCAAAGAAATTTAAAAAGTGAGTTTCTGTGCATCATTAACATGGTCTCTGCTCCTGGCTGGTTCTTCCCTCTCAGCTGCGCGGACACCTTGGGAAGCGATTTGGAGCAGGCGCAGAGGTGCTTCATCTTGCGCTTTCTTAGCTGAGATAACGGTGCTCTGAGCCCCACTCCTAAGGTTAACCTGTGTGCTGCAGAAGGACAACAGATGGAAATTCTGGTTTGCAGCCACTGCAGAAAAATAAAAACATGTTCCAATGGGAAAAGGATCTTGTATTTCTGCGTTTAAACCTTTGATCTGCATTCACATCTGAAGGGGAGGCTAGACCTTTTGGTGGAGACACATGGCTTTGCATCTGTAAAAACACAGCTGTATATAGCAAAACAGAACTAGTGGAAAATACAATGGTTTTGCTGTGTCAGACTAGCTGCTGATGTTCAAATTCTATACAAATACTGTCTTTTGATAGCTCTAACAAAAATCCTTCTTGACTTTCTGTATAATTGTTTAGTAATGTTTTATTCTTTTAAATTCAGATTTTGAGCTTTTTAGCAGTTAAAGCACATGGGTTTCTTTCTCTTCTCTTTTCTTTTAAAAAGGCCATAAAATAAATAGCTTGTAGTTAGATCATAATGACATTATGTAAATTCTGACCTGATCGGAGGTGATGGGGGGCGGGCGTGGATCAAACTCTTAAAAAAAGGTACAGTTCTAATTTGATCCTGATCCTGACAATCTTTTATTTTTTAAGATATTTTGGATTGCATGGGGTTTGTGATGCAAGTTGCATTCTGAAAGGCCTCTCGAGCACTCTAGAAACTTAACTGCTTTATTTTGAGCCATCAACATTTGTTATGGAATGAATTAGCAGCTTGACTTTCCTTCATCTTCAGCTAGTTTCTTTATCAGGATAAGCTAAATTTGTTCCGTTTGGAGGCATTTGCCTTGAACCTCCATGTTTCCTCTCAGTCCCAGCCACAGAGCCCAAGTGTGTTAGTCTGCCTTATCCTGCCTGGTGCGGTTGGTTTCCTACTATTGAATTGACAACCTTTTCCGTCCCTCCCCTTTCCGTTGAAGTGCTGGCCCCTCTCGTCCCTTCCCTCTCCCTGCCACAGGAGTATGGTGCCCAGAAATGATGGACAAGATGAGGATGAGTTTGATGTGTGAGCAGAAAGCCACTTGTGGGCCCCGCTCTGCAGAGGTGTCCCTTACATTCTTCTGAAAGGGGCCAAGCAAAGGGGAAGCTGTTGTTCTGTCACCCTCGGCACTCTCTAGCACCAACAGCTTCATCAGCAAGCCTTAGGAGGGGGGCGAGTGAACAATGACTTTCTTCAAGAGGGATAATTTTATTTTTAAAATATTTTTGTTTACCGAGTTTAGAGAGGAAGGAGGGAGAGGGAGAAACATTGGTTGCTGTTCCACTTATTTATGCATTCATTTGTTGAGTTTTGTATGTGCCCTGACTGGGGGTTCGAACTTGGGCATATTGGGATGATGCTCTAGCCAGCTGAGCTACTCGGCCAGGGTGGGATAATTTTATTTTTGTCAATAATAATAACAGCCTTTAGTGTTAATCAGGCTGCTGGGAAGAGCCGGGGCTAGATGACAAGTCCTTCCTTGCACTGAGAAAGTTTCCTCTTTGAAGTGCTGGGTCCCTCCTCACCCTTCCAGGAGGGAAGAGGGGGAAAGAAAACAAGTGTGAAGATCTGAAGCCACTGAGGAATGCTGAATTAATGTCTTTCCTCGGCATCCCTGCCCCTCTCAGGTCCTCCCCTTCTTTCAACTCCCTGCCCTTTGAAACTGCAGGGATGGGGTGGTCAGGCCCTCTTGGTAGCCACAGGCCGAGTCTCCGACAGGATAGCAGTGGGGCAGTGGCAGTGTAGAGAAGGAAGGACAGGGAGAAGGAGCCAGAGGAAAGTGGTGGAGCCTTGTGCAGATCCTCTGTAGGCTGTGGCTGAAGGTTATCCATTGTGATAACCGAAAAACCAAAAAAACCCCAAACAAACAAACAAAGCAAAAACCAAAAAATAAAGACAAACAAAAAATCCTTCCCCAAACCCAAATCCTCCTTCACAGCTGCATTTTGTTTCCGGGACTGTTGGTGTCACTAGAGCCCCCCCCCCACTTTTTTTTTTTCCCCCAATTCTAGAAGATACTGTCAAGGACTTGTCAAGCCTATTAATTTTTCAGGCAGAACAGATCAAGCCTGCCTTTCATGAGGCCTTATCCTGGTTTAGTTTTCAAGGGTAAAGAATTCTACTTTCTCCTCATGCTTTACATAATTAAAGAAGGTTGTTTTTTCCTCCAGTGGCAAAGAACTAGTCACGTGTAATATTTTTTGAAGAAAAAGGCCTAACTTTTTATATGACATCTGATTTTATGCTCTTTGCTAACTGTAACCAGTGTTTACTTTTTGCTGGTACTTAGTTGTATATCATTCACCCTGCATTTTAATTTCTGAAAGGTAGTGTTAGAAACTGTTTCCCCTTTCTAGCTTATTCCCTTAAGTTTAAATATGTTCTGTTCTAAAAAACTGACAGTGCAATTAAAAACAAATTCTGCAGTCTTTGACTGCCCTAATTTCTCTATTACTCTTGGTTTTATTTCACACTAGAACATTCTAAAGTTTACGTACGTGAACTTTCACTCGTTTCCATCTGCTGAGTTTAATAGCACATTGTGACCCTCACAACCACTTCAGGGCCTTTTGTGTTCTTATCTGTGCATTTCAATACCTTCTGGGGAAGTGCCTTCAGTTTTCCTACATATGCAAAAAACCCGGCTTGAATTTTCTGCCACTCCCTATGCCTGTTGTCTCCATTTGTTGGTGGTGTCCTGTTTTCTATTGTCTGTCTGGTTGTTGATGTTGGCAAAAATCATTTGTTGAACGATGCCTGCCTGGGACGCTATGCCTCATTCTTTATTGGAACAAAATCTAAAAATATCCCGAAGTGTTTAAAAAATTAATGCATGCTGCTGAAACTGTTACATATTTGTGCACTTTTATTTTTCCATCATAAGGTGGGTAATATTTTAAGGTACTAGGTAGTAATTGTCACCAGAAGCCAATTAAAACCTCCAGGATTCTATCAAAAACAAGTTTGGCAGTATAAATAATTGATATCTAGAAATGAAGCAGCCGCTCTGCGTGCAGGGCCTGCTGCACCCAACTGGCAGCGTCAGCAGCCCCTGTGCTCCCATGAACTGGAGATGGTTCCTGGGCCTCATATCGCTTGGGTTTTCAAAACTGGATAATAAGGCTGTGTGCAAACAGATTTTAACACACACACACACACACTCACACACACACACTTCCTTTGTCTGTAGATAAGAATAGTTGACAGTGTTTGCAGGTGTTTGAATCCTTAGCGAAAAGGGAAAAATACCCAGGCTCCTCGTGAGTTAGGTGTGAACAAAATAAATTGAGGGACTGTCCCAATCCATCCAGCTTTTTAAAAATCATGTGATTAAAAAAGGACATCTGAGAACAAATTTATGAAGTTGTTATGGCAACTGAAACACTTGGATTGAAATGTGTGTATCTGGAACACGAAAGGTTGTAGGAAGCTGAGAAATAAGCACGGCATTGTATTTGGGGAAGGCGATTGAACAGTGGTAGCCAAATATTATTCCTGTCGGACATCACTGAGGGTTACTGCCTTGATTTACACTTTTCAAGCCATGCGGTGATTGATGCTTTCCCAGACTGTGTCGCCCAAGTCACCATCCTCGTACCAGCGTTTGCTTATTGGCCATTTGACCTGTTGAGAATACACTGTCCTCTGTACTGTGTTCAGCGTGGAGGTTGCATTTGGAGTTGCCTCAGCGTTCGCTCCTGAGTTTACATTTCTGTGTTCTCATATTGATTGATGCCCTTGTCTCCCCCAACCCCAGCCCACCAAAACACGCAAAGGAGTCAGTATTTAAATATTCCCTAAAATTCTCTGCTTTTTTCTGAAAGCTGTTTATCCCATCTTTATAACTTGTTCTCCTCTTAATTTCTCACATTTTTAAATTTTTCATCTCTAACGCCAGCAAGGACTTTAAAAATTAACACCTACCAATTGGTATTACATTGTGCTGGAAATCAAAACTTTAAGCCATATCCAGAATGCTTCAAATTTTTTTCAGGCATTAGATTTCAGATCTGTATATAGTGTTCAGAAAATTGTCTTTAAAATATTACAGATTCCTTGCAATGTATTTGGATTTTTTCTTTAAATGGAAAGATAATGAAATGTCAATTATAATAATTTTAATAGACTGTCCCATAAGAAATGTGATTATAATTGGAAAAAGTTTGATGATGAAAAATACATTTACATTGAGAAACTCAAATAAAATCTCTTTTTTACAAACATTGATTCTTGAGCCTTGATTACTGATTATTCAGTCTCCTTTATTTTAAGCATAATACTTTTTACTTTGACTAGTCTTAATTCCTAAAATTAAGCTAAGTGAAGCAAGAGAATACAAAGTAAAATAATTTTTAGAAAAATTTATTTTCCTTGTGTTGTGAATTGGAACTTTTTACTGTTACTGAAATTACTCAATAATTTTTAGTTGGGCGTGAGGGTGTGATATAAAAACTGCCCTTATATAATTGAGGTGTTTTCCTGATCTTTAAAGACTCAGATCAAAACATTTTTCTATTCTGTTGCAAAATTAACTGCTGTTAGTTTGTCAGACTAATTATTCATTTTAAATATTTGATTAAACCTGTGCATTTGGGTTTTAAAATCCCTTTTTGCCTATGCACATGAAAGTGATTCTATTTTGATATAACTCTTTTGTGTAAAAATACATAGATAAAAAAATTTGGAATCTGCACATATTTTACAGTAGTAAATTTCCATTTTCCTTTATCTCCTCTTTCCATTTTAAGGATTAAAAAAAAAGTATGATTTTGATGCTTTCAAAGTGGATACTGTTTTATTTCAGGTGAGTCATGTAATAGTTTGTTGATGTTTTCGAGGTCTCTAAACCAAGTCTGATGTGTTAACAGTCTTATTAACGATGTTAAAATAGAATTAACAGCTTGTGGATGCCTCCAGCGCACAATAGCCTGTCAACCTCTCCTGCCCCCTTATAAATTGTACCCCTGCTGTCTTCCCTTTGTTTCATGCCCAATCAGCAAACTAAACTTTCGTGGAGGGAGAAGGCAGTTCCAGTGTTTCTGCTGCAGCTGAAGGGAGGGGCTAATGTGGCATTTACTGGGGACCAATCACGCTGGAGGGAAGAATGACCCCACATCGGGAGGAAGGACTCTGTTGACCTCCTTGGCTCCCTGACCTTTCCTTGCTATTTTGTTGCTATAAAGAGGCTTACTCTGGTTGTCCCGTATTTTATGATACTTTTATTAAAGCCACAGAGGTTTTAGAAGTTTGGGATTATTTAAGATCCATCTCAGCGCAGATTTCATTGTAATTTGTGGTCTAATTTGACTTGATATTAGCACTCAAAATCATTTTCTAAAAATTTGACACAGCAAGTGCTAGTGTTTTTTGTTTTGTTTTTGAAGGGGAATAGAATTTCATCAATTATCTTGAGCCAAAATTGATTGCAAATCTCTTCTAGTGTTTCTTCCTCATAGCTACTTTCATGGAGAAGGAATCAGATTAGCTACTAATGTTAGGCCGTTGGCCTTACTTTGTTGAATTTATGCTTTGAAAAAATAGATTTATATCTTCTAAGTCTTTAAACTATTGCTTTTGCCAGGCAATGATCATATGAGTTGAAAATAAAGATTATTAGGAAGTTATTTTTTCATTAGTTTTGCTAATTTGACAAACTGTCATATTTAAAAGTACAGATTAATGGGCTAACTTGACAAATGAGTGATACCACCTTAACCTTTGCCACCATCTGATTTAATAACTTATAAAGTATATCACATTTATCAAATATTTTTCAATTCTCATTGAGTGTTATATCAGTTTTGGTAAGGGATGAGACATTATTGAGAATAAGTGTTTTTTAGATTGCACAAGCACTTTCTTTGTAATTTATTGGTGTTTTTCTCTCAAAATGTGTTTTTTGTTTGCTTATTTATATTTACATTTCAATGGACCACTGTTCAGTGGCTCAAAATAGAGTGCTGAGATGCAAGATGGTCACTGTTGGTACAAAGAAAAAGCATCTCACCCCGGATGCAGTACACTGAACATTTTCTTTAAACAGAGTCATAAATGAAATTACTCAAATGCTTCCAGACACGGAGAATGAGTGAGATACAGTTAAATGAACTGTGGTCTTAAACTATGAAGACAGGGCAATGCAGGCTTACCATTTGTCTTAGCTCATGTTATGCTACTTATACCAGGTAAGCCTCAGGGGGAATATTTTCTTATACTTTATAAATCCTAGAGATATGCACCTATTGATTGAGCAGTGTATGAAACTGAGCAAGCAAGGCCTCATTTGAAACTAGCCACATGCACTGGTGTAAATAATAATGTTCTGTTGGCATCTTTTGAATGTGCACTGTTTAATTTGGATCATTGCACCTGGCCATGGAAGAACGTTGGTAGTTTTCCCGCAACTGCTTGTCATTTTTACCCAAAGTAGTCATTGCTGCCCACCCCCATCCCATGCCCTAGTGTGTACCCACCTTCCACTGCTGGGCAACAAAACTGTCTTGCAACCCAGTGTAACTGACCTCTTTTTTGTATGCTTGCTGAATGAGCACTCCAGGCCTGGATGTTGGGGATATGCCTGCAGATGTGGGCACCACACTATCATGGAGACCAGACATCTGCACTGTGGCCACCTGATGGAAGTGTCCAGTTTATGTCCATATGACTTTGAAACACAAGAAAGCCAAAGGGATTAACAACAAACAAAGAACGCTTGTCACCTTTGTGCAGAAGCCAGCTGGCATCTCACAGGGACTACCTGAGCTGCTGCTCCATTGTCACCTAAGCTGGGTTCCTATGGATGCTGTTGGTTACTATTTTCCAGGAGCATCTGCAGGCTTGCTCACCACAGGGGAGGGGAAGAATAAACTGGGAGCCCAGTGCTGTGACCCAATTCTTTGTTAATAATGCGGGGGGGGGCATAATATGGCAGGTTTAATGAAATCTTAATAATCAGTACAATTTTTCTTCTTAAATACTTTGTGAATACCATTTATCCTCCAAAAATTCTCTCTCCTTTTGTGATTGATCTTATAAACATAAGGGGAAAAGTCAGGGGTTCCAGAATTGGCCTTAGTCAGTGACCTAAGTGGATTATAATGCTTGACCACTGACATTTACCAAGATAATCGTGGTCATAGATACAGATCTGATTTGGCTCTGTGATTGGTCCCTTTGGACAGAAGTTTTCATGTGCTTCTGGAATTCTGAATTGGTTATGGCAACTTTTAGGCATGTAAAGGATTAAAACAAAGTTTCTGACGATTGAGCTTTTTACATCTGCATTTTAAAATTTGTCAAATGTAGAAATAAATTTTCTCTGAAATTTTTTAACTCCCTGAAGTGAATACTTTAAAGCCAGTTGTGAAATGCTGCTTTAGTAAGATCCATATAAACATGCTTCTTTATTTAATCACAAGGGGGATTTAGAGAAAGGATGTTTTATTTTTCAGTAGTTTTTCCCACAAGAATATGCAATTATTATTATTAGAATCACTAGTGATACTTTTTATTTGTACAGTACTTTATACTTTTTAATGTACTTTTACAAACATTATTAAATGTGATTCTTGGAAGAGTTCTACAGCATGATATTGTCCTGGTTTTATGAATGAAGAAATAATAAATGCATATATTGAAGAAATGTAAAATGCCACATAGTGCCAGCTTGTATTTCCAGAGAATTCTGTATTTTGGGAAATATATTTGGTGTGTAAAACGGCTAAAAAACATAAATCCAGGACTGAAGTTATTTTGTTTCCACATGTAGCTGCAAAAGATGACCAAAAATTAGGAATGAAATTGCAATAATGCACAATCCCCCTTAGATGAACAATTACATTAATTTTGGCTTTATGATTGCTATGTTTTCCTGTGTTTCATGTATAAAATACTCTGATGTGCTACATGATTACAGCATAATATAATATAACATTTCTCCTATATTTTTTTAAAATTTTATTTTAATTGTTCAAGTACAGTTTTCTGTCCTTTTCTCCCATATTTTTAAAGATAGAAATTGTAATCACAATATCATAGCAGAAGAATGTTTTCCAGTTAAAGGGTATGTAGTTTAAAATATGATTTTTTTCATATGAAGTCTCAAAATGAGCAAAATATATTTATTCTTAAAAATATTTTTTTCTCCCGCTTATTAAAGGCTAGGTAGCTAGAGTATTTGTTTTGGGCCAATTTACTGCTACTGTTCAGAAACAGAACTACATTGTTGAGCACAGGGAAATGTGATTAGTGTTGCTAAGAATTATTATAGTGCAGCAAGACAGGGAAGCAGTCCATGTGCTAAAGGTTAGAAATAATTTATAAAAATTAGGAAAAGACTTATTCAGAAAAGATACATATTTCTTGAGAATAATTAAAATTGTCTAACTTGTATTCTGACTGCATTTCATTATAATATTTCCATAGTATTTTATTAAAATATTTGGGTTTTGGGAAATAGTAGAGAACTAAAACAAGAAATAGAACAAAAAATTTTCCTATTTTACAAGGTCCAAAATCTTATCAATGTAGTTTTCAGTGAAAAAAATTATGAAAGTAAACTTTCATATAATAACCCTAAGAAAAATATCTATATATGGTCCCAAAGATTTAAAGAATAAAACTCTGGGGCAATAATCATTTTATGGAAAAAAAGTCTATTTAGAATCTCACTAGGACCACTCTTAGAATCAAATCAAGTTTCATCTCTACCTTCAATGGTGATAATCAAGCATACATTTTGTGTTCTAGAAGTTTAGAGGAGGAAAAAAACTATGAGTATTATATGCCTGGGGTTTTCTTTAAACAACTCTAACATCAAAATGGCCAAACTGTTTGACTGATTCATGTTAGATAAAACAGATGGGATTCCCAGATCGTGCACCGTTCAGCCGTTTGATGGAATTCGTGCCACCCTGACCAGCGAGCCCAGATGGCGCTTAAATCTGTCACTCTTTAACGACCCTACTGTTTTTTAAAAATATTTTTATATTTGAGCCCATTTGGTTAATCTGAGAGATTAATCATTTCCAAGATACGTCTGGGAGGGATTTACTGCAGGTTTCATTTGGAGGAGCTGAGGATGGGAAGAATGAAGACACCTTCTAAATACAGGGCTGCCTGCTAGAAGCTATGTGGGGCGGGAAGCCTGGTCAGTCTCAGACTTGGGGATGTTTTCTAGGCAGCAAGGCCACATGGAGAGGAGTAGTGATGGGGGTTAAGGGAAGAGAGGATGGACATTTGGGAAGGGTCTTGGGTGGGTGGCGGTAGACAGATTTCTCTGAGAGAAACTATTGCATTGCCAAGCTCAAACTCCAGCAAGGGGCTGAGTGCTGACTGACCACACCAGGGCGGCTTTTAGTAGTCTTACCCTCGCCACATCGGGATGAGTCTGTGGGTGTGCCACCTGGAGCAGACTCTAGAGAGTGAGTCCAACATGATAAGACTCTGAGATGGTTCTAGAAAAGAATCTGTTATGTGCCAGAATGTTCACACACCTCACAGAGTTTTTCCCTGGAGGTTTTTCTTTTTCCTTAACTTATTATTTTGAGTCATTCTACTGAAATGCTTCAGTGATTTGGGGCATGAGATACTGGCCAACTCCTGCTTTCAAAATCTCTAACCTTGGATATATTTTCAGAGTATCTGTCTTGGAATTGCTTCCTGTTCTTGCTAGGACAAGAAAGGAAAAAAAAATGTTTTCTTGTTAGCAGATTTTATTTATTTATTTATTTTTTGCCTTTGAATCAGCTGTAGCAGGTATCAAAATCTGGTACAGAATTTATACCATTAATGCAAAAATTTCCATAGACCCAAAAAACCACCTACATTAGCATGCCTTGCCAACTTTAAGGATATTCTTGGTGATATTTGGGCTGCTCAGAGGTAGCTTTCCTATTTATCAGTGATGCTGCCTTTAAGTAGGGGTCTCATGGAAGGCATGCTGATGTGTCTCGCCCTTGCATGTAGCAGAGCACATGGAAATATTATCCCAATGCCCTCTGCCCCACCTGAGTGCCTGCGCATGAAGAGGTGAGAGTTCTGCTTTGGAGGCATTCCAACCTACATTAGAAGACCTTCACGTAAACCAAAAAATGAGCAGAGAAACAGTTCATGTTGGGAGGTTCTTTCGGAAGCTTTTGAGCTCTGGGGGCCTCCAGGACTCAGGGTCTGTTAGGAATCACTGCTCTACCACAATGTAGTGGAACCTGGCACTTGTAACTAACTCCCCATGTGGGATAAAGCTAGATAAATTATGAACAGTATGGAAAAATATAATAAATATCACATAATATGTTTTCATTGTAAATCTACTGTAAACATGCATCACTCACATATACACTCACACTCACAGGCGCGCACACACACACACACACACACACAGCCAGAATATGGAAAGGATTGCAGTATAGTCCTGGCTAAAGGACATTGATCTTTATAGATATTGAACTGCAATTTCACATCTAACTCCATTAAATAGGTTTAGTTAGGATTTGACGATAATCAGTAAGACAGTTTGGTGTGTATGCATGTTGTGTTTTGGCCTCAATTTCCTAGGTAGTCTTTGAGTGTGTACATAGTAAAGTTTAACATTTTAGTAGAAGCAAATAATGCTCACATTAAATATTATTTTTATAAAGTCATATATTTGGTATTATCTAAAAAGCTAATTTCTTTTTTTTAAGATTTTATTTATTTGTTTTTAGAGACAGAAGGGAGGGAGAAAGAGAGAGAGAAACATCAATATGCAGTTGCTGGGGGCTGTGGCCTGCAACCCAGGCATGTGCCTTGACTGGGAATCGAACCTGTGATGCTTTGGTTCACAGCCCGTGTTCAGTCTACTGAGCTACGCCAGCCAGGGCCCTAAAAAGCTAATTTCGTACCTTTCTGACAAGAGTAGCTCTTGCTAATAGTCAAAATAAACATTCTTTCTTACATGTTATCCATCAACTCACTCCATACTCACTTCATTTTCTCTAAAGACTAAAATATCCCTAGTATTCCAGTTGGCAGGTGGTCTGTTTCTGAACAAAAGGGTACATGTATCTGAAGAATTGTGTGGCCACCTGATAAATAAGGCTTTGCCCATAATTTTTCCTTAACACTTGCCAGATAAGTATGAAAAGATGAAGAGCAAAGAATAAAACTTCACCATTAATGAACTATTGGTCATTTGGACTATACCAGCACTCCCCAACCTTTTTGGCACCAGGAGCCAGTTTTGTGGAAGACAGTTTTTCCATGGACTGGGGTAGCCGGTATGGTTTCAGGGTGATTCAAGCGCATTACATTCAAGCTTACCTTCTGCTGTGTGGCCTAGTTCCTAACAGACCAGGACTGGTACAGGTCCATGGCCCAGAGGTTGGGCACCCCTGTACTAGCTGCACTAGTCAAGTGTGTTTTGGTGGATAGAAGAAAGAGGAAGACTAACATTGTCTGTTGTTTGCGTGTAAACTCTCTCACTGGCATGATACAGTCCCAGTGACCCTAGGTGGGATTTGGGTGCCTGGCTTCCAGAGTTGAGGGTTTTCCTGGCCAGGTTCAAGGTGCTGGAGCTAAGATAGGAAATAGGATTAAGGGATAAAATCAGAGCCAAACCCAAAGGCCCTGGTACAGTCAGTGGAACCAAGGTATAAATCTAGATAAAGAGTTGGAGGGACTAAAGCCAAGTTCAAAGCAACCAAGGAGCTGGACGCACTGGGTGAGGGCAAAAGGCAGGAGACAGAGTCCTGAGACATGTCCTCAGCTGCCAGGCAGAACCACTAGTGCTTTCGTAAGGTCTCAGCTCTGAAGGAGGAGTGAGGCATTAAGGTCCCCAAGATACTGTGATGAACATGTGGGTTGTTCTCTCTTCTTTGAGAGCCTTCTGTAGCCATTTGCAAAAATTCCACAGTATCCTTTAAGAGTCAGGGGTAAAAGTCATAAGCCTTAAAAATGTTGGGTATCCTTAAGCCCCAGTTTTCCAAATAGGAAATGTAAAGTTGGGTGGGGATTTCAAATTATTGTTTCATATTCTTCACCTCCAAAAGATTTTCTAGTTCACTGAAAACCTGAGTTCACTTGCATGTATATTATAATGTTTCTTTTCATTCCCCCTAAAGATCCATATTTTCAGCTTTTAAGAGCTGTTATAATTGCGATAGGAATGAAATTCTGTACCCCACACAGTACACATCTCGGGATTAGAGACAGCATTCCTGGAACTGCAAGGCAACTTTGGTCTTAGTCAGTCTGTTAGGTTTCATTATAGGCATATTTTCTCATTCTGTTATTTCATTTTAGTGAAAGGTCTGTTAGAAATTTCCATGTGTGTAAATGCTTTAAAACATCTCACTATCCAAATTATTTTATGTGGAATTTACCATGGTAGTTTATCATTTCTGAAGCATAACTTGTTTACAATTTCTAGACACATGCTCTAAAAGCAGGCACCCGTCCATTCCATCCTTAATGGGGCCCTATCTGCACTTTCTTTCAACTATTCAGATAAAACAAAGGAACATTTCATGTATATGAAAATACCCTCCAATACTGACTTCTGGAATTGTAGTTTGTATTTGGCCGGAACAACAGCAACAATGAAAACAAACCCTGTTAATTGCAAAATTAACTCACTGATCCATCTAGACTGTGGTCCCTTTCTAACGTTCAACCCTACAATCCATCCATTCCAGTCACTGAGGATGCTGGACAATGAAAGTCTCAATACTTTCAGAGCTTTATATCTTGTTCTTTTTTTCACATTCTTGAAAGAATGGACTAAAAGATCTGTTCTTTGAACAACAAGCCAGAGAATCAGATCATGTCAGCTCTTTGCTTATAATCTTTCCCGTTGAACTCAGAATGAAATGCACTCTCCTCACCATGGCCTGCAAGGCCCTGCATTTCTGGCTGCTCCTGCTGGCCTCTCTCTCCAGCTTCATCTTATACCACTCTCTCTCTTGCTCAGTCTTATTTGACCCACATTGGTCTCCTTTCTCCTTTCAGCACCTCTAATATGTGGCAAGCTGTTTCCTACCTCAGGATCTTTGCACTGGCTGGTTCCTCCACCTTTCTGGTTCCTTTTCATTCTAAGGTCCTAAAAGCCCTCCCTGTCATCCTATTTTTAGTATTCTTCCTCCTCCTCCCCCATGAGTCTCTATCACAGTATCCTGCTTTTCTCCTTCATAGCATTTATCACAAACTAAAAAGCTTTTATTGATTCATTTGCATTCATTTGATATCTTATATAGTGTTTGTCCTTTCCACTGCAAAATAAACTTCTGGAGGCCAGGGATTATGCCTGTCTTGTTTTTTCAGAGTATCCCTAGAGTTAGCAGAGTACCCAGCACATAGTAGATGCTCAATAAGTAGTTATCAAGTAAATGAATAAGTGAAATGGCTTACAGTGCTCCATGCCACCTTTGGTGTTCATCCCTGTGCTACGTCTAGCTCTATAGTGCCCACTTCACCCTGGGCAACAGGAAACCATAGTGGCACCGATTTTCAGAGCTTATTGTGTTCCACTATTGCAGGGACTCAGGAGTGCCCTAGGTGGTCCAGGAACAACCATCTTTTGAGGTATGTGTTTAATGTCCATTAAAGTAAACTGTAATTAGTGCTTCAAATCCAGAATTTCCTGCAGAATATTGCCAAGGCAAGGCTAAAGAATACATGTCTAGCCCTGACTGGCATTGCTCAGTGGGATGAGCTCTGGCCTATGAACCAAAGGGTCGCCAGTTCGATTCTCAGTCAGGGCACACGCCTGGGTTGCAGGCCAGGTCTCTAGCTGGGGTACGTGCGAGAGGCAACCAGTTGTTGTTTCTCTCTCACATCAGTGTTTCTCTCCCTCTCTTCCTCCCTCTCTTCCCCTTTCTAAAAATAAACAAGTAAAATATTAAAAAAAAATACGTGTCTCTTTTACAAAGTGAGTTGACTGAAAGAAAAAATTAAATGCTGGCACAAGCAGTACATGGATGTGGTGGTTATTGCCGAGTGTGGCAAGCCTGGACGAACAGGAGAGGTAGTAGAGGGTAGTCAGGAGCCAACTTGCGTGGAACTTTGGCTGAGGACTTGGAACTGAGTTTCAGGCAGCCTTTGAAAGTTTTTCACTGGGGAGGGACGTTTGCATTTAAGGAGGATAAATCACAGCAGTGGGCAAGATAAATGTAAGGGCTTGGTGGAGGCCAGGCAGAGGCTGGAAGCAGAAAAGCTCGAATTATGAAATTATTTTGGAAGTCCTATTAGGAGGTGACAGGGACCCAAACTTCTAGGTAGAAGCAACATGCAAGAGATGCCCGTCTTGCCTGGGTTAATTTTCTCTATTTGCACACCCTACCCAAGCACCCCACCACCATGCACACTTAACCTCACCTTCTTTCCACTGTTAGCTCATGCCCTTGAGAATCTTACTACCCCCTGGGAGGCTCCCCACAAGGCTACAGAGGCTGTAGTATAGAGGCTGAGGACTGTGCCTTATTGTATTCTTATTTTCAGTCTGTAATAGACTAGATGGCACATAGTAGTTGCTCAATGAGTACTTCTGAATAATTGAATCAAACCTGAAAGCAACTTACTATTCAAACTTTTAGTAATTTATATTATGACCTTGGAATGGCCAGTGCAGATTCCTTCACTCTCTGGTTTTTATTTGGAGGCAGGAGAGTGTAATGCTTAAGAGGTTAGAATCCTCTCACCATATTTGTCATTCTATGACCCAAGCAAGTTGATTTTCCTGAGTCTCCTTTCTCTAACATGAGAAATGAGGACAACGTTGTAATGATCAAATGGGATGAGACCAAGTATCTAAACTTCTGAGATCATTGCCATTAAAGTTTGCCTGAGAATATATCTTGAAGATCATAATGACTATATTAAGAGCTTATATAATTGGGTATTGCACAACTCAGAAATGTTCTTGTGTGGGCCAGTTTTACCCAGCACAAATTACAGTGGTTCCTGAATAGCATAGGCCAGTTACAACTCTCCTCTTGACCTAGTATTGGGATATGATGTGGGATTCTTGTAATTAAAAAAGATGCTCAGGTGCAAGTCAGGCTGAAAGTCCAGAGGTATAAATCGTAATCACTAACATTTTTATTTTTAATTTCAACTCCAAGAGCCACCTGTGCTAGCTATAGTTGTGAACACAGGGATGGCAAGATGCTTCCTGGTGGAGTTGTTACCTCTGAAGCAGATGTTACTGGCTTCCTGGGTGATGCGTGAGTGTCACAGCTGTGTCATGTTTTTTAGAAGACAATATAGTTTTAATATAGAGCTATATTATTGTTCAATGTTAGCTATTATTATTATTATTATTATTAATGGGTGTTATTATTAGCCCCTTCTCATGAAAAAACAAATACACTGTAGGTGACTACTTTAGATCTTTTTCTTTGGGAACTTCTTTAGCTTTAATCAGAAGACATCATAACAGTAAGTTTTTTAATATATAAAATTTTGACTTAGGCCCTGACTGGGTTGCTCAGTTGGTTGGAGCATCGTTCCAGACACCAATAGAGGTTTCAGGTTTGATTCCCAGTCAGGGCACATACATAGGTTATGGGTTTGATCCCTGGTTGGGGTGCTTACAGGGGGCAACTGGTTGGTTGATCTTGCTCTCTCAAATTGATGTTTCTCTTTCTTACCCGTCCTCCATCCCTCCTTCTCCTTCCCTTCCTTTCTCTCTAAAAATTAATAAACACATCCTTGGGTGAGGCTTGAAAATTTTTTTTGACCTAGGATATAGCAGTGCTTCCACAGTCTCATTGGAAAAGTTAATATAACATTTCTAAAATGGCACATTGCAAATAATAAGATCAGTGCATTCTCATTTCTAAACCCAGCAATGCATTGTGCTTACAAGAAGACCAATGTTATACATAAGTCACTAACTTCACACCTTTCGTATCATGGACTCTTCAGACCTTTTCTATTTAAAGACCATTTTCACATGTCATTGCGGAGAGGAGCACCACCACGGAACTCTGAATGTCTTGGAGATCACATGAGTCTTATAGACATTTCTATAATCTATTTTCTCTCTACTCCAAATGTTGGTACTTAAGCTCTTGGAAAATACAGAGCATATTCTCCTCCTTTTCCTGCAAATTTTAATTTGCTAAAAGTATGTAAATATTTCAACACCTACAATTTTACTGTAGGACTCATGGAGTTGAGAGAATCTCCTCTGTGTCACCAGCATGTTTCAGGACTATCATAAATATTAAACAGCGGCAATAAGTCTTTAACCTTGTTTCCCTACTGTTCATTTTGTTTAAAAATCTATGTAGCAATATTCTATGCCCTTAACTCATAAAGTCACTGTTCAATAAATGTTGGCAGGTGATCGGTCCTGTGGGATTTCAGCAGTTGTTCATTCATCCAACAGCTTCATATCGGGGAACTACCTATCATGTTCTAGGCACTTGAGATCCAGCAGTGAACAGAACAAAGACCCACCCCTCTGAACCTTACATCGTAGCAGCCTGACAGTAAGCCACAGAGGTAATAAATAAGTAGGGCATGTATCATTTTAGAAGATGGTGAAAGAAAAGGTACAGAAAGGCAAAGGAAATGGGTGGGGCTGGGAGGTTGCAATTTCAAATAGGGTGGTAAGGATTAAGTCTTACTGAGAAGGTGAAATTTGATCAAAGGCTTAAAGGAGGGAGAGGGTCTTATGTATCATATATATACACATATCATATATGCCTATGTCTTCGAGAAGACTGTTCTAGGCGGAGGGACCAGCCCTGGATGTCCAAAAATATTAAGGAAGCTGTGGGGCTGGTGTGCAGTGGGAGATGGATGCAAAGCAGTAGAACACCAGGTGAGGTAAGAGAGTCAGATGGCTGTAAGAATTTTGACGTTTACTCCAAGCGAATTTGAGAACCATTGCAGAGTTGTGAGTAAAGGGGATACTGATCCCTCTGAAGCCTATATTAAGAATAGATCATAGGGGGCAGGAGTAGAAGCAGGGAGACAAGTCAGAAGGTGATTGCTGTGAGCCAGGCAAGAGCGATGGCAGCTCAAACCAGAGTGAGAAGTGACGAGATGTACTTTAGGTATTTCTGAAGCAGTACCAACACAATTTCCTGGTGGATTGAATGTTTTGCTGTTGGCACTGAGAGAGAAGTGAAGGATGACTGTCTAGGAATTTGGCTTGCATCACTCAGAGGAAGGAGATGGCCTCAAATGATATGGGAGAGGCCATAGAAGAAACGTGATTTTCTTGGGTATTGGGGTAAGGGGAGGAATAAGGATCTAGAGTTTAGCTTTGGACATGTTGAATGGGAGATTATCTACTTGAAACCTAAATGGGGATGCCAAGTCAGCAGTTGAACATAGAGTCTGGCATTTGAGAGGTCTGCACTGGAGATCTACATGCGGAAGTTGCTAGCATAGAGGTGGCATTTAAAGCAGTGAGACTGGGTAAAGTCACTTAGGAAGTGTGTGTAAGGTTATGGACACCGGGCTGACTGGGGGGCTACCCCAACATTAAGGGGCAGGGTGAGGGAAAGTGGGAGGAAGGAGATTCCACCAGCCAAGGAGATGGAGAAATAGGGACTAGTAAGATAAGAGGATAACCAAGGAGTGTGTGTCTTGGAAATCAAGTGAAAACAATATATCAAGATGTGTTAAGCATGGTGATTGTGCCGGATGCTGCTGGTATACCGAGAAATTTGGAACTGAGAATTGGCTGCTGGATTTAACAACATGGGGGAGGAGTCACTGGCTGGCTCAGCAAGAGCAGATTTGGAGGAGCTGTGGGTTTTTCCTGATATTTTTCTTTTTCAGGGGAACACAAAGTCTAAATAAAACTGTATCTGGAGCATTTGGTTGACTCAGCAGCTTACACTGGAATACAAAGTAAAGGCATCAAACATGTATGTGAACTCTATTTAAAAAATATATGTATATATAATATTATATATACATCAGCTCTATTGAAGTAGAATTTATATATCATATAATTTACCCACTTAAAGTGTGCACAATTCAGTGGTTTTTAGTCTGTTCACAGAGTTATGCAACCAACACCACAATCAATTTTAAAAGAAACCTTATGCCCATTAACAGTCATTGCCCCCCAAACTGCCCAGCCCTAGGCATTGGCTAATCTCCTTTCTGTTTCTATAGATTTGCCTATTCTGGATATTTCATGTAGATGGAATCATATAATATGGTCTTTTGTGACTGGCTTCTTTCCCTTGGCAAAATGTTTTCAGGGTTTGTCTATGTTCTAACATATATCAGTGCTTTATTTAATTTTTAAAATTACTTTATTTATTTTTAGAGAAAGGAGAAGGGAGGGAGAAAGAGGGAGAGAAAAATCAATAAGTGACAGAAACATCAATCTTCACCTCTTGCGCACCCCCAACTGGGGACCTGGTCCACAACCCAGGTATGTGCCATGACTGGGAATTGAACCAGCAACCTTTAGATTTGAGGGACACTGCCCAGCCCACTGAGCCACACCAGTCAAAGAACGTCCTTCCTTCCTTCCTTCCTTCCTTCCTTCCTTCCTTCCTTCCTTCCTTCCTTCCTTCCTTCCTTCCTTCCTTCTCCCCCTCTCTCTCTTTTCTTCCTTCCTTCCTTCCTTCCTTCCTTCCTTCCTTCCTTCCTTCCTTCCTTCCTTCCTTCCTTCCTTCCTTCCTTTCTCTTTCTTTCTTTCTCTATTTCTTTCCTTCTTTCTTTCTTTCTTTCTTTCTGTCTGTCTTCATTCTTTTCTTTCTTTCTTTCTGTGGCTGAATCATGTCCCACTGTATGGGGATACCATATTTTATTTATGTGTTTATCAGGGTACTAGGTTGATAGACATTTGGATTGTTTCTGCTGTTTAGCTATTATGAGTAATACTGCTATGAACATTTATACACATGTTTTTGTGTGGACATATGTCTTCTGGGGTATATACTTAGGAGTGTAATTAGATTTCTACCTTATTACTAATATTACCAAATAGCCTATATTGATTGGTATTGCCAAAATTTCAGGGCTAGAAGTAAAATAAAATAAGACAAAGTTGAAGAGTTAAGGCGTAGAGCACACCTTATCTTCTGTTCTGTCCCACCTCCGTGGGTTCCAAGAGCTATTTTGGCCATAGTTACTGTGGAATTACTGCAGTGCCAAATGAATGGATATTTTTCTTTCTTTTTTTTTTTTCAATATTTATTTACTTTTAGAGAGAGGGGAAGGGGGAGAGGAAGAGAGGGGGAGAGGAAGAGAGGATATATCTCATCAATGTGTGAGATATATCAATTGGTTGCCTCTCACACCCCCCCTACTGGGAACCTGGTCCACAACCCAGGCATGTGCCCTGACTGGGAATCAAACCGGTAACCTTTTGGTTTGCAGGTCGGCACTCAATCCACTGAGCCACACCAGCCAGGGCATGAATGGATATTTTTCTTTGTTCAGTTTTGGAGCACAATACAGGAGTAAGCTGCATCAAAAAATGTAGAGAGTGAGGGAGAGAATCCACCTGCATTGGCCTATGGAAAAATAAGGTTGCTTTAAAATGTAGGTCATTGTTTACTTTTAGCTGCATAAAAACCTGCAAGTAGATTTTTTTTTTTTTTACAGCATCTCCAAAACAAAGATGCCAGGAAAGGCAGCCAAACACATTGACTTCAAGAGATTAAAAAAAAAAAAAGACTTGTAATTGCCTATCAGTCCTTGGATTTACTTCTGGGGAGCACCAATTTAAAATCTCAAATGTGTTTTTTTCAGTGGAATTATATTAATATGAAAGAGTTTTATCAAATATGATCCCGTGTGTGTGCATATGCACTTGTGCATGTGTATGTGTGTGTGTGTAGTTTTAAACATTTCCGGAATGAGTTCCCAAGTGTTTTTTCGGTCATGGTTATTACAGCTTGTGTGTTTGCAATTTATTTGGCAAAATGCCTTTAGTGAAGAAAGGATATAGTGTTCTCTTGGTCCTTTGCCTGAAGTAATTTTGGAGAACTCTGACTGTGTTTAGTTCATGTCATTCATTGGAGACAAGTCATTGTAATTACATTTGATCACAATCAGTTTACAGTTGTTTTTATCATGTTTTCATGCTGAATATCTACTCAGACATCATAGCAAAACTTAATGGCTACTGTTTTATTTGTATATAAAATGTTTTATAGCCTTTTTATTTTTTGCAGTACACATGAGGTTCCAATCATTGCTGCTGCATAGTGAGAGGAAAGTGATGGATAAAGAACTATCAAAAATCCTTAAACTAAATAAAATTTTATTTTGGGTCACCTTGCCATAAAAGATATTGAATGTATTTTGTGGCTTTTCCCTCTGACATGTTAACTATTATAGAAGGGTTACAATATTTGGAGGAAACCTTATGAAATGTGGAGCTTACTCACCTAACATGGTTTACATTTGTGTTTGTTTTCCACTGGAAATGGGTCTGCCCGTACTATACAGTGTTTTGAATGGCTCCTAGGTAATAGAGTAAAAGGCAACATACTGTTATTTGAGGGATTTAAAAGCAGGTTATCTTCTTAACTGTAAAGCTAAACATTTTGTCATTGTTGTTTCCTAAACTCTGTGCTAACGTCTGCACTGTGGGACAGGGTTACATTTCAGGATGTTATTTACAGCTACCAAGTGTTGGAGGCTCTCATGTATCAGTCCCAGATTTGCTAATTGTGGAAATCTTGCTTCACCATTGAGTTTGGATAAATTCATTAGTTATCTCGGAAGTGTCAATTCTCACAATTGCTAATTTTCCCCCAACATTGAGCCCTGGTGATAACTACTGTTGGTCTATGTGTCTGAATCTGTGTGGTTGAAGAAGCCCCAGTTAGAGAAGTGTAATTAATGGGAGACTTTGACATCCAGCTGAGAAAATTAGTTTGCATCAAAAAGGCAAGATAGAGGATTAAAGAAATTTTAGTCCTAATCTAATTAGCACCAATTAAAAGATGCAGATGAATTTGTACCAACAAATTGTTAATTATGCCCCAATTTGCCTTTTCTATGACCAAACTAAAATTAGGAAAGTATTATCCTTTTTGTCTTAGGAGGCTTTGAAATAGGTTTCTTATAATCATCTTTTTTTTATAATTAAAGCAAAGGTAGGAGGTAAGAGTTAGTGTAAAATATTTCATTCTCCTGATACTTTCATGTAGGTTTGCTCTTTAAAAATGGAAGTACAGGATAATTCTCCCGGCATTCATTCACTTACCAGACATTTAATGAGTACCTGCTATGTGCTGTTTCCTTGCGCCATTCAGTAAAAAAAACTGAGCATGGACACAGTGATTTGTTCTTCTCATTCAAAATATTTCAACTTTTTTAAAAAATTAAAAATATTTTTCAATTACATTTGACATTCAATATTATATTAATTTCAGGTGTACAGCATAACGATTAGACAGTTAATATAACTTATGAAGTGATCCTTCAATAAATCTTGCTCCTACCTGACACCATATATATTTACTACAGTATTATTGACTATATTCCCTATGCTACACTTTACATCCCTGTTACTATTTTGTAACTACCAATTTGAAAAGAAATTAATTAATTAAATTAACAGTTTGTATTGTTGATATACTGCTCCTTAGGGCAGGGGGCAGGGAACTTGTGAACTAAATTGTACAGCTAATTAAACTCTGCCCTGGGTACATGTAATAAAGGGAAAATTAAACTTCTTTTAGGCCTCAAGAAATGCTCTTTAATGTTCCAGAATTCCTCTTAAACAACGTGGCTTTTTTGGGTCTTCTGCTTATGTCTTCCTTACTTGGCAGATCTGTGTTTCTGTTTACTAGAGTGTTACTCAGATGTTCACTGTCCTGGGACTGTCTTTTTACCTTTTGAATCACTCTGATAGCTCCTCAGATGGTGATCTGAATAATTGTGGAGGGGATCGTGAAGCACAGACCTGTTATATCTGCAAATGACACAGCTGTCCAAGTGTCATGTAAGGAGTAACCACAACCCACTTTATATAAACCATATTTCTTCTGTTTTTAAAACAAGAGAGGAGGGGGGAAATGTTTGCTAGAAATGGGAAGAAAAGCATACCTATAGATTCCTCTAGCCAGTAATTATATACAAAATACAACAGCTGCCCTTAGATTTCCAGGTACCTATTGTTAAACTTCATTTAAGGAAAGTATTGGCCAGCTTGCCCCTGGTGTCAGAAACAGCATTCTGAAGAGCTCTGTACTATGTTACTGTGTAGTGCACAGACCTAGAATTTAAATAGCAATAGTTGATATAAAAATTTAGGACGCTTGATTTGCATTTTTAATATTTATCTTGGAAACCTTTGCATTCACAACTTTGGCTGAGAACACACTGGGATAAAGTCGCTTTTACTGGATGGTGCTTTCATGGGCAATGGCAGTTGGAAGTTGGCCTATTGATAGGAGAATTTCAAAATGGCAACACCTGTGACAACAAAAGAAAGGTATTCTTTAAGAACAATTTTTTCCTATAAATTTTAACTTTCTCCTTGTGATTATTTGAAGCCAGAGCCATAACATGAGAAAATTATGAGGGGAGTCCTTTGTGAACAGGGTCTTTAAGAAGGATGTCTAAAGAGGCATGAAAACTAAATGCAGTGAGTAATTCAGGATTGGATCATGGAGCAGAAAAAAAAATGGACATAAGTCACATTATTTGGGACAGTGATGAAATTTGAATAAGGTCTATGGAATAGATAACAGCATTCTATCATTATCATATTTCCTGATTTTGATCATTGTGCAGTGGTGTAGGACGGATGTCCTTCATCTGGGGAAGTGTTTAGAGGTAAAAGGGCACAATGAATACAATTTCTGAATAGTTCAGGAGAGGAAATAAACATGAACATCAATAAACCAATAGAGGGTAGTAATTATAGAGCTAATATGGTAACACGTTAACATTGGTGAATCTGCAAAAGGGGTACTCAAGAGGGTTTTTTTTGGCAGGGGGTGTTGTCCTTGTAGAAGATCAGCCTTACTAATTCAGTCAGTCTAAATGGATTCTTAGGGTGAGCACTTACCAGAGCAGATCAGAAACCTACCAGCCTAACGGAACAGTGAACTAAACGATGCCCTCTAAGTGTATAAATAGCAGGAAATATCCCAAGCCCATTTATTCCTCATGTACACCTCTCCTGTAAGGTTGAGTCATGGGTTTAAGTGAACATGAGTACTGAAGTTCACTGTATCGTATGTTCCCTTTCAGACAGGACTTCACAAAGACCCTCTTTTATAAAGAAAACCAGCCAATAAAACAGTACTAGAGTACATTATATATATGCCCAATCATTTTATAAAATCTGATGTAAGTCTTTGGGCATAATTGGAGTTCTTAGCAAAATACTTTGGTTTTTAATACTTCTATGACCCTCTAAGGGGACTTAGCAATTACTCTTAAATTTTCAAAGTGGTACATGGAGTTTTAGCTGTATGACTTCCATTAAAGCACATAGGAGTCTTGTTGCTAAAACATCACACAACTCATGAAAATGTCCTCTTTCTTGTGAAATTGTTAGAAGTAATGGGTATGGAAGTGTAGCCCCTGTATTCCTGGTACATTTACAGGCTTTCTGCACTTGTTTCAAATTTATACTTTTATAAAAACTCAACAGTTTTATAGGAATTGAAAAAAAGGTCTAATATATGTATTCCCAAAATGAAGGGTAGAAAAATATCATAGAACTGATTTAAAAAAAAAAGAAAGAAGTTCTAAAATAACTCAAGAAAATCTAAATGCTTAACACTTTCTTTTTATTTCAAAATTAATGTATCAACTTCCAGATTTTAAAAATATGCTTTACAGTAACAACATTTAGAGAATGACATTTAATGACAAACTCAGTATAATCACATGCAAGGTTTTGGGTTTTCAACCACCTCTTCTATTAAAACCGTCATAGCTTAAGCCATATCTGTGCAAAATTTCACGTCTTCAGATGGGGATCTTTCCCAGGGATAAGCCTTAAGGTTGGGTGAGTACCCTCTGCTAGGAACCTCACACACAGGTTCAGCTCAGTGGCCGGAGCAGCCTTAGCCTGGCCTGTGACTCAGTTGAGGACTCTCAGGGTGCATGCACCCCATTCCCTCTAAGGCAGAAACGTTTCTGGAGTTCCATTTCCTCGGTCCTTTGGGAAAGGTCCTTTGGGTCCATAGAGGCTTTTATTTCAATACATTCAGAGAGAAAGAGATGGTGGGGGGTGAGAGAGAAGTGGGGAAACTCAATGACTACTTTGTGAGTTAATTACTGTTGGCTCAGTTTCACTGATGCTATTTTGCTGTAGTTTTTTTGTTTTGTTTTTGTTTTTTTTTTTAACTAAGCAGTATTGAATCATCATTTTTCATTATTGAATCTCAGGAAGATTATACAGGCATCGTTTTCTCCTGATATCTCTAGTAATGTCTGGATAGTAGATGTTAGGATAGCTTTTAAAAGTAGCCAATTTTTCAACATAGCATTGAATAAGTAGCATCAGTTAGGTGTGAACTACACCACTGATTTGAGTGTCCCAGCTAGGGTCAGAATTAGGGACTTTCTACATAAGGGAATTTTAGAAAAGTAGGGGAGAATGTCAAGGTACAAATAGGAATAAATAAGCCATTGTTCCTTTAAAAAGCATGGTAACCTCAATAATAAGAGGCTGTGAAGTAGTTCTTTTTATAACAGTGACTTCTTAACTTCACAGTCTTAAGAGCTCCTAGGGTCACTAGTAGAGAGCCCCAGGGCTACACCTGCCTTGGTGGATTAGGGCCTGCTGCAGCTGTCTTCATTTGCAAGACTAAGGTGTAGCCTGATGGGGTGGTGGGTCTCAGCAGGGAGCACTCCTTATTCAGTCTCAATAGGCTGGCATTTCAGATTAAGGTGACCATTGCAAACCAGGCTCAGAAAATGCAAGATGAGGCAGGTAACCGTTTCCTGAGTTTTACGTGTTAGATAGACCCTACGAGGTATGAAGTGGGGAACCCTTATCTAAAGGCTGCCTTGAATTCTCCTTACCTTTCCCAGTCAGCTCTGCCTAAAGTATCTAGTGTATCCAGGGGCCAAGCTTGCCTTGGGTACACAAACATGTTTGTAAAGAGTGTGTGAATGTATAGGATGAACCATAGATGACAAAAGGGAATGCTCTTTGGAAACCATACCCGTTAGCACTGGTCTGTGGATTGGATACGCTTTCTCTGTAATGTGTGTTTGTTTCACAGAAAATACAATTAGGATAACTCTTGTGTGCTCTCTACAGGAAGGAAGTAGTATACTGCTTGTGAATGGTAGGCTAAATGAGGGAATCATTAAAGGGGTTTTAATAGACTTTTGAACCAAAAGACATAAAGGACCATAGTTATATTGCCTTAATTGAGAAATATTTTGTAGTACGAGGAGACTTAATCAAATTTTCATTACATACCTGGTCAGGGATTAGGCTGAATGTTTCTTAAAGCAATTTGATAAAATTGACACAGAAGACTTATTAGTTATGTGAGAATATGTATGAAGTGCTTATCATCTCTCCTGCGGGTGCCTGAGTATCACTTACTTGGTTTACTGTGTTGGGTTGAATGCTTCTGTTCTAATTTCTAATGAACTTTACCATCAGACTACTTGATCATGACTAAACCCAGGAACAATGCAAATGGAATTGCCCCCTGATGGGGAGGAATGGGCCCAGATGGCCCTTAAAAGGTGATAATTAGGAAATATAGCATATCTGAGTAGCTAGAAAGAGAGAAACTTGTTAAAGACAGTCAATCTGTTTGAAGCAATGGTCTTTCCTTTCATTATATACATTTTTATTTAGAGTTGCTTTAAAATAAAATGTTCCCAGGAAAAAATTTTATTACTAGCAAAAACCTAGAAACTACACCCATTTTTTTGCTACTTTGAGATTATTTTGAAAAAATCTTTTCTTCATACATTTTTTTGTAGATATATGTAACAGACTTGCTGTGTGTGTTTTAGGGGGCCATTTTAGGTTATTTTAGCTCTTATGCTAAAACAGTGGGGGAGTCATTAAAAGTGAGAAAAATATTGGTATATATTTGTAAACTGAGCCTTTAAAATTAAAATAGTTGCAGGATATTACAGTCTGATTTCATACTCTGTAAGATTGCTTTAAATGTATTGCCTTCTTGGCAGCATAATCTCCAGATTCTTCTTGAATATGTCATTAAAATAATTTTACATATGACTAGTTGGATTTTTCAGTATTATATTTCATGTTAATTAGCATATTTGCATTTGCTCATAATATCATTCCTTTGGCTTTTCTTTAATCATATTTTTTTAAGTGTACAAACTTGGCATTATTAGAAGAAAAACAAGTAAACTGAGAATAAGAAAGTAGTGACATAAATAGAGAAGAAATATGCTCAATATATCTCTTCTAGCTTCTACATGGACTGGAGGATGGAGAAAATAGCTGATCCTGGGAATTGAAGCACAGAGCAAAAGCTGTAGTCAAATAGCCAGCAGTCAACTTTTTCCTTATCTGTAAAATCAGAAAGTAAAATTGCATTGAAGTGCTAAATTATATTATTTCCAATATCTTGGCAGTCATATTTTGGCAGGTGAGTTACTTTCCTGAAATTACTCAACACCATCATTCATTCTGACAAAAGCCAGTGGTACAGATGCACCTTTGGGACTGTGGCCAAGGTAAGACCAGCATTTTCCAGGTCTGCCCACTCAGGTTTCAAAAGACTCCATAAAATAAGCCTCATACTCCAAGCATTGCCCCTCCCATCCTTAGCAAGTACACTCTGGCTGAAGGGAACAGTTTTCGGGATCTAGTCTTTGGAGTTTAATATAAATACATAAAGTATCTTTATGAATTTATAGACCAGCTATTTCCATTCAAGAATCTCTTACAGAGTTTGTGATATTTTAAGCCTAGTTATTAAAAAATGGATAAAGTTCATTCTTAATTTCAGGATTCCAGAAACACATATACTGAGACAGAATGGAGAGGCATCACGCTTTCCCTCAGCAAACTTTAAAGGAAAACTGGATCTGGGATGGAACCGTCAGTACACTATTTGCAGGATGTTTAGAATTTTGCCCTTGCACTCATCTACTGGTTGTCCCAAAAGAAATAATCTGGCTCAAATTTCTCATTGTCAGTAAAACCCAAAAATATTTAGGTCAGACATACTAAGGGAAGAAAATGTTAAGAGGAAAATTGGAAATAAAAATCATTACTATCTCTAATTCCACGATTTAGACCAAGGAAATTGGGTGGTTTACATCTCATGTCCCCAACTCTATCTACAAATGAGATTATGCTTTCTGAAGAATGTACTTAATAATTTTAATTTTAGTAATTGCTATAAAGATCTCACACTGTTTTATGGATAGTTACATTTACTTACTGTTACTTTCTGGATACAATCTAACTTGAAACTTTTATAGTTGTTGAAATTTTTACCATCCCAAAATATGCTCTGAGGAAAAAGGAAGCTTCAATTTTTCAAGTGTTTCTTAAATGGACCTAAATTTAACCAAAACCTAATTTGCCTTTTCTTAACTAAAGCATGATTGATTGCTAAAACAACATTTGGAATTTTATTTAACAGCAAATATAAAGAACTAAGTTGAAATAGCCCAGAAGATGGGTGGCAATTAACTTTGCATTCTTTTTCAAACTGTTTTATTAATTAGCTCTCTAGGCTCAAATAGGTTATATCCTCTGAGTAGTGGATTGCATTCATTCCATTTGTGAACTCCGTGGATAAGATTGGCATGTGGCCTAAATGCTGTCCACATTGTTGTGTTAAATAGCATTTTTATCTCTCTGGACCTTCTCTCCACCCCAGTGGAAAGTTTTTCCATTTTTCTTGCAGGAAGGGAAGGTCACAGGTAGTGTGGCGCCATCTTTTTAATTGTTAAATCCACTAAAGCTGGTCATGCCTGGCGGTGCCAAGCAAGCTCTTTCCGGTGTTCTGGTCTGTTAAGCATTCAGAGTTCTTTGCTGTTTATTTACGTGGAATGTTTTCAGCTCTGTCTTTGCTTTAAAAGCTGATTAAAAGGAACCTTTAAAAAATGAAAAGAAAGTAGTTTTTCGTGTAGGCTTTTACATTCTGGAA
This sequence comes from Tonatia bakeri, assembly GCA_004024845.1. Lineage (NCBI taxonomy): Eukaryota > Metazoa > Chordata > Mammalia > Chiroptera > Phyllostomidae > Tonatia > Tonatia bakeri. Next base: position 117,322 of record PVIA01002822.1, on the reverse strand, counting down.
TCTTCCCTCGTCTTCCTGCCCACCCCTCCATCATGACCTTCCCCCTGCCTCAACAGCATGTGAATTTTTTAATGTCAAAAGTTTTTTAGAAAGCTCATCAGTACTGTACAGCTTGAAGACTGAGAGAACTGGATTACTCCCCCAACACCAATTGTGCAAATCATCAGTGTACCAGTTCTACTTCTGATTTGAGAATGTCCCTAAACAGCTGCCCATTGGAGGATGTTGATACTAAGACATAATCTCTTGTCATTTATCTGACTCACAAGCACAACTCTTTGAGAGAATTAATGTCAAAGTATGAGAACCTACCATTTAGTGGGTAGATTCCTTTTCAATATATACCTTTCAGTTCAACAGTAGGGGCTGCATCTTTTAAAAAAATAATCACATACTTCCAGCATTTTCCCTTTGTCTTTCCTTAGTAGCAAAGTTATTTGGATCACAAACAAATAAGCAAAAAACCCTCATCATAAATAGCTGTCAATCTCCTACTTTCAACAAAAGCTTTATGTTTTACTGAGACCTACAGTGTCCCATTTGGTTAGAGGCAGAAGGGTGGTATAGACACTATGCAGGAAGGTTTGGGTTAATAAGCACTTTCTGGACTTAGTGTCTCTGATGATTAACTCTTGGATTACTGCTTTGGGTTACTAACCCACTATCACTGCCCCATGCAGAATTTCCAACATGGTATCTTCTTAAGTAGTTGCCTGCCCCTAGATGCCCTGATAGTAAACAATGTGAAAATTTGTAAGCACTATGGTTTTCAAATGAACTGAAAGTAAAAAACTTAATCATTATTTCTTGTTTCCTTGACCCAAGGACCATTTTTTTCCTATTTTTTTAATCCTTACTCAAGGATGAGTTTATTGATTTTAGGGGGAGATGAAGGAAGAGAGAGAAAGAAACATCTATGTGAGAGAGAGAAACATTAGCCAGTTGCCTCCCATACAGTTTCTGACTGGGGATCAAACCCTTAATGTAGGTATGTTCCCTGACCAGGGATCAAACCCACAGTGTTTTTGGTGTATGGGATGATGCTTCAAGCAACTGAGCCACTCAGCCAGGGCAGGGCCATTTTCTTAATGAATATCTAAGTTGATCTATAAATAAGCTGTAGAAACTAATTTTTTATTTTATTTTTTCAAAGATTTTTTAAATTTATTTTTAGGGAGTGGGGAAGGGAGAGAGAAAGAGAGAAACATCAATGTATGGTTGCCCCTCACATGCCCCCTAATGAGGACCTGGCCCACAACCCCGATACATGCCCTGACTGGGAATTGAACTGGTGACCCTTTGCTTCTCAGTCTGACATTCAGTTCACTGAGCCACACCAGCCCAGCTTAATTTTTTAGACATAACATCTTTAGGTCTTTAGTTAGAACCAACTCTTACATAGAAACTGTGATTCATTTATTTGAAGGAGATAGGGATCAGAGACCCTCCTTATCTCTCAATTGGTGTTCCCTGAGGGAACTTTCAAAGCCCCAAGTTTAACACATATTTTGTTTAATGATGCACTGGCTGGTTGGCTAAGTGGGTTGAGCACCAGCCTGCGAACCAAAGGGTTGCCAGTTCGATTCCCAGTCAGGGCATCTGCCTGGGTTGTGGGCCAGGTCCTCAGCAGGGGACATGTAAGAGGCAACCATTCACTATAGTTTCTTTCCCTCTCTTTCTCCCTCTCTTCCCCTCTGTCTAAAAATAAATAAAAATTTTGAAAAAACAAATGAAACACATTTTGTGTAATGAAAGAGAACTCATCTATCAAAGTAATAATAGTTTCAGAAGGTGGAACCTTGGTGTCTATGCCTCATGTCCAGAAGGTATCAGAGTAAGCAATGAATCTAGTGACTTGTTCCTTCCTTCCTTCCTTCCTTCCTTCCTTCCTTCCTTCCTTCCTTCCTTCCTTCCTTCCTTCCTTCCTTCCTTCCTTCCTTCTCTCCCTCCCTCCCTCCTTCCTTCCTTCCTTCCTTCTTCATTTTAAGGAAGTGCTGAGAATCCTTACTGTGTTATTTTATTTTAATTTTTGAAGGATTTTATTTATTTTTAGAGATAGGGGAAAGGAAGGAGAAAGATGGAAACAGCAATGTATAGTTGCTTCTCGTACTCCCCATTCTGGGGACCTGGCCCACAACCCAGGCATGTGCCCTGACTGGCAATGGAACTGGGCAACCCTTTGGTTCACAAACCAGCACTCAATCCACTAAACATACCAGCCAGGGCCTTACTCTGTTTTTTAAAAATAAATACTTAAACACTTTTAGTATTTTAAAAAATATTTATTTATTTTTAGAGAGAGGGGAAGGGTGGGAGAAAGAAAGGAAGGGAAACATCACTGTGTGGTTGCCTCTCGAGCAGCCCCTACTGGGGACTGCGTCTGCAACCCAGGCATGTGCCCTGACTGGGAATCAAGCTGGTGACCCTTTGGTTCACAGGCTGGCACTCAATCCACTGAGTCACACCAGCCAGGGTGTAAAACAATAGTTTTAGAAATATTATTGAATACCATAAAATTTACCCTCTTAAAGTGTACAATTCAGTTTTTTAGTCTATTCATCAAGTTGTGCAACAATCGCTACTATCTAATTCCATAATGTTTACCTTACCTCTAAGAGCAACTCTGCACCCAATAACAGTCACTCTCCGTGGTCTCCTCTTCCCTTCTAGCAACCTCTGGTCTACTTACTGAATCTGCAGATTTGACTATTTGGACACGTCATATACATGTAATTGTACAATTGTGTCTTTTGTGTCTGGCTCTTCCCACTTAGCATATTTTTAAGGTTCATTCCTGTTTTAGTATGGATCAGTATTTCATTCCTTTTGATGACCAAATTACATCCCACTATAAAAATATACCACATGCTATTTATCCATTCATCCGTCGTGGACATCCGGGTTGTCTCCAGTTTTTGGCTATTATCAATGATGCTGCTGTGAACTTCAGTGCACATTGTGGACATACATTGTCCGTTCTCTTGGGTGTACCTTGGAGCAGAATCGCTGGGTCATATGGTAGCTCTACGTTTTACATGTTGAGGAATGCATAATATTTTGTGCGCATGTTGTGAAACTAATTATGAAACAACTTACAGTCAATTATTGTTCGGCCTGTCTCTTTCACTAGGTTTTACGTTTCTTGAGACAGGGATCACCCCTGTTCATCTCTGAAACCTCCCCTCAGTCTAGCACCCACCAAGTGACATAGTAGGTTCTCAGACAGTTGTGGAGAATGGAGCTGAGCAGTGCAATGTCCTTTTGCCTATGACAACAACACTCCTGAGACTCTGACTCCTGCCCACCTCCCTTCCCTGTAACAGGTGACAGCTTGTTAGGAACACAAACTCTGTTTTGGCCATGGAGCGCTCCATCTGATTGCTGACCCTCCTTATCTGCTATGGAGCCTTCATCTGGATCTTGAGATTTCTCCAGGCTGCCTCTTGCCCATAGCAGCACTAGGACCCCACTCTGGTTTATGCAGACACTTGAAGGGAGATTGTTCTAAACACCACTGAAACCCAAGCAGAGGCAGGGCTGGTGGAAACCCCAGCACTTGGGTGTGTGCCCCATTTTTGACATGGTCCATACATCTACTTTAGGGGGATTTGGGCAAGGAGGCCCTGAAATGCCTATCCAGGCTTTGACTTGGAGCATTGTGTAGGAGGTTTAAGAAAGCTTACTTTAAGATTTTCTCAGAAGACTAGAGCAGCATCTTTATGATTTATTCTGCTACCTTTCACTAAGAGCCTGTGATTTCTAATAATGTCTAATTCAGGTTAAACTGAAGAGACAGAGCTGGCTTCTACTGAATTGGCTACCTTTGATGTTACAGTACAGAGAAGGGAGGAGGGGAGGAACAGATGGAACAAAAGTCGTAATTGCCCAAATTTACAATAACTTCCCAGCAGCAGCTGGCACAAAAGAAATGTTAATGCAATAAACTGTAAATGGAAGGAAGCTAAGCAGAATTTATGGTTGGGGCAAACCTGTACCCAATCACTGGAATCTCCTTGCTACATCCGTGAGCATTTCAATAGTCACAGGAGAATTGAGTTTATTTGAAAGTCAGTGACCACACCACATCCTTCCTCCCTTATATGTCTCACACCCCTTCAACAAACAGATTCCTGCAAAAATCTGGGAAATCTGATAGAACAGTTCGTGAGGAAAGATCAGTCATTGAAGGGTCACACCTGAAGTTCTGGCTGTGCCAAGACTACACATTAGCTGTGAGCATATGCATTACAGCGGCAACCAAAGTGTGTGCTCTCCTCCTACTCCTCTGAGCCCGGGATTTCTGCAGATACAGCAGATGGCTAGAGTGTTTCCATGTTTCAGCCTCAAGGTGAGAGGGCAGTGTGTCATTCGCCAGTCAGGTACTTACCTATCCATCAGGACCCACGCTACAAATGGCTGTTTTTCACATTTGGGTTCCTGCAGCTTTCATATCCATTTAGGCTCACGCATACATTTACCTGTGTTGTAACGTGTGGGTTTTCGTTATCTTCTTGTCCAGACTGCTGTACTGTTTGTTTTTTTAATTAGCTGAGGAGCACAGTTTAAATGGAAAATTGCCTTCCAAGGTCCCTGTTCCCTGGTTCCATGCTGTGAAGGGCTCCCTGTAATTAAACACATTTTAAGGATTGTTCTCTTTCGATGTGCTCTGGATGTCAGTGCCTTCCCCATTAGTTAGAGAGTTCTGCTTCAGACTTGAGACTTAAGTATTAATATTAATACTAGGTATAATTAAAAGAAAACTTGTATATCAATTGATTAAATATGGGGAATTTCTCCCCTTTTGGTAATTGAGGGGAAACAATTATTATGCCTTTTAGGGCTAGCAAGATGACTCAGGATTATGAGGCATGGAGAGGAAACTATAGGAAGTCAGGAGATTAGGAGCACTGATGTCTGCAAATTTGCAGTCTTCAGTCTTAGGTTGCTGGTCCCCACTGTGAGGAGGATGGAGTTCCCTCGCTGATCTAGAATTCATTCTGGGATTCCAACTTTCAAAACAAAGTATCCATACTTGAAATTCTGGCCACAGTTTCAAATGCTACATAGAGGTTCCTCTGGGAGGGACATGTTATGGGACCTCTTCCTGGTAGAGGATCAGTTCATTAGTAATAAACAAAGGATAAAGGAAGCCTTTATGAAGTTTTGGCTTAGAGGCTCAAAATATGAATTTAGGGTAATGGTCTGTAAGTCAACCATTAGAGAAAATCTGACATGCTGTGTAGAACGGCAAGCTCTCCTCTGCAAATGTTTTCCGAAAGAGATGTTGCAATTGTTTCTAATAAACAAATGGACAGAGTTATAGGGCATATAGAAGTCTGACACCAAAACCATGTATAAAAGATAACTCATTAGGCAAAATTATTGGAATTAAAATCTACTGTTTGGGCCCTAATATATAAGACACATGACACATGGTACAGTCAGTGTAATCGCTTCCTAGGAGGGTAAGACTTGGGCAAGAAAGAAAAGAATGAAAGAAAGATGAGAAGACTTCTGGCCAAGATGGAAGCGTAGGTGGACACACTGTGCCTCCTTGCACAACCAAAATTAAGGACAACAAAAATACAACCAGAACAGACAGAAAATTGAATTGTATGGAAGTCCCACAACTATTCATCCAGACCAGTAAGAGGGGCGGAGTCAGCGGCTGGTGGACAGGGGTGGCGGCAGGAAAAAGTGGTGGCTGGCAGACCCAGGCGGCTGTTGGTGGTGGCTAGCAGACCCCGAGCATGGGGTGGGGACGGGCAGACCCAGTGAGGTGCGCTGGCTGTCCTCAGTCACACATTTGTGCACAGATAAACCAGGTAAAAAATGGGCAGCAAGATGAACCGTGCAACTCAGCGACCCAGCGTCAGGAAATAAAGCCTAAAAGCACCTATTGAAAATACTTGTGGTGGTTGAGGCACAGAGAGAGACTCCCAGCCTCACAGGAGAGTTCGCTGGAGAGATCCACAGGGTCTTAGAACATACACAAGCCCACCCACATGGGAATCAGCACCAGAAGGGCCCAATTTGCTTGTGGGAAGCAGTAGAAGGGACTGAAATCCAACAGAGAGTGGAGCAAGTGCCATTGTTCCCTCTCTGACCCC
>PVIA01002822.1:0-111112 GCA_004024845.1 Tonatia bakeri | reverse complement strand
ACACTAAGTGAAATGAAGAAAAATGCACAGGGAACCAATAGTGATGGAAAGAAAACTGGGTCTCACATCAATGGAGTGGACCAGAAAGAAGAAAAAAACATACACCGAGAAAAGAATGAAGAAATAAGAATTCAGAAAAATGAGGAGAGGCTTAGGAACCTCCAGGACATCTTGAAACGTTCCAACATCTGAATTATAGGGGTACCAGAAGGAGAAGAGGAAGAGCAACAAGTGGAAAACTTATTTGAACAAATAATAAAGGAGAACTTCCCCAATCTGGCAAAGGAAATAGACTTCCAGGAAGTTCAGGAAGCTCAGAGAGTCCCAAAGAAGTTGGACCATGGAGGAACACACCAAGGCACATATTCATTGCATTACCCAAGATTAAAATGAAGGAGAGAATTCTAGAAGCAGCAAGAGATAAGGGGACAGTCACCTACAAAGGAGTTCCCATCAGACTGTCAGCTGATTTCTCAAAAGAGACCTTACAGGCAAGAAGGGGCTGGAAAGAAGTATTCCAAGTTGTGAAAGGCAAGGACCTACATCCAAGATTGCTCTATCCAGCAAAGCTTTCATTTAGAATGGAAGGGCCAATAAAGTGCTTCTCAGATAAGGTCAAGTTAAAGGAGTTCATCATCACCAAGCCCTTATTATATGAAATGGTAAAGGGACTTATCTAAGAAAAAGAAGATAAAAAATATGAACAGTAAAATGACAGCAAACTCACAGTTATTAACAACCACACCAAAAACAAAAGCAAACTAAGCAAACAACTAGAACAGGAAGGGAACCACAGAAATTGAGATCACATGGAGGGTTAGCAACAGGGAAGGGGGAGGAGGAGAGAGGGGGAAAAGATGTAGAGAATAAGTAGCATAGATGGTAGGGAGAAAATAGAGGGAGGGTAAGAATAGTATAGGAAATGTAGAAGCTAAAGAACTTATGACACATGGACATGAACTAAAGGGGGGAATGTGGGTGGAAGGGGGTATGCAGGGTGGAGGGGAGTAAAGGGGGGAAATGGGACAATTGTAATAGCACAATCAATAAGATATATTTTTAAAAAGAAAGATGAGAAAAGAAGAGAGTATGTGTATCAAAAGAGCTATGCATACTCAATGCTACACATACTCAACCTGTGTTTTTTCCACAAACATACACACCTATATTTCATTCCACATCTTCTCCTGACCCTACCTGCCCTATAGTAGCAGAGCTCATATTTTTTCTATGTATTTCTGCTGCTGGTACTTTCCCAAACTATGGGCCATAGTACTCTAATGTCCTAATCCAGTTGGTCTAGCTCTTTGACCTGCTTTCTCATTTTTGAGTCTTAGTTGATGTTTAAGGGGTATGACAATAGAAAACATATGGAATTTGGATGTGGATTCAGAGAACCCTTAAGTTGTAATTATAGCACTCTGGTTTTCTTATCTGTGAAATGGGCACAGACTCTTGGAAGTCTGGCTGTAGAGAGGTGTGCAGATAGTGGGGTTGTGTGCAAAACCTTCCTATATCATTTCATCTCCAAATGTCACAAGCTTGTGATTTTTAGTCTTACCTGGACCCTCTTTTGTGCTGATGGTGGCTCTACTTTATCCCACAGCTTTTTAAGTCTCAGGGTTAGCAGGCCAATGGGTCATCAGGTATATTTGGCCACATGCATTTGTTTTAATGTTAATAGGAAAAAGGTTAATTAAGAATGTTAACATGGTTTAACATAAAATATTATGAAGCCTCACAGAACACATGAAACACCAATCCATACAACACTTACATAATCACATGCTTCTGAAAATTCTGTAGACAATTTGCCTGGCTATATTGTTTCATGTGTTGGTATCAGATGGGCTCAGGATGGTCATGCCTTGATGGAGTTTCTAGTAGAGGGATTAGTGTCATTTCTGGGCCCCCACCAGAATTCTGTTGAGACTATAAGTAGTCATGCGAAGTCATAGGTTAAATGATTCGGGAATAAAATGTCATTTGACATGACAGAAATGAACCCTTGGAGGCCCACAGTGCCCCTGGGAGGTGCTCTCACTTACAGTTCTTGTGTTAAGTAATTTTATTAACTGAGGCAAAGAGGTGCATGAGGTGACAAGAAAAATGTTTTTTGCTAACATTTTAATCCTAATCACAAAATTTATTTTTGTGGCTTTATATGCATTTGTAGCTATAAAGCTCAGGAAGTTGATGAAAGTAAAAATTAGAATGCATTGTTTTTCTACCCAGGTGTTACTTAAAGCATTGTATGAATTGTCAAAAAGATTAATTATTGTTGCTTACAGCTAAACGGATGATGAATTTTAAAATTATATTACTACTGTATGTCAGCATAAAAGCTCTATGTCCCAAGTGTGTCACCTTTTTCTGTTGCTGTTGACAAGGTTCACATTTTATATAGCACACTGCCAGAAGGTGTTGACATATATTCAGATCACTGATTAAATGTTTTAAAAACGTGCCACTCATAAACTAACCCTGATGTTCTATGAAAGAGTCATTTTTAGGAGTAAGATTTTTTTCTTTGTCATTGACATAGAAGAAATTTTAAATATTACCTTTTTTAAAAAAAAAAAACCTATGTGATTACATTTTCTTATTTAAAATTGTGGCACAGAAGAGGAAGTGTTTGTCAGCATTCTTGTTGCTTCTCCTACACAGGGAAGGCAACGACACAGTGTAAAAATACCACAAGGAAGGCGCTAAATGGCTGCTTGTAACCCCTCCTTTCTGGGCACAGGACCCGTGAGCTGAGCATGGTTCTGAGGCTGTATGAGAGTTGTAAGATCTGGTGTTGTGGCTCCTTTGCAATTCAGTGCTAATGACAGCCCTTGTGCTACAAAGGATAACATACACAGACGACTTTTGCATAGCAGCTGAGCAGTGCAGAAGCCTCTGCTTCCTTTCCACACTGTAATGCTTGAAGACACCACTGGCCATGGCTTTTGCATGTTGTGGATGAAATAGTCTGGCCTGTAGACCAAGGCTTCACTGAATCCAGATGTATATTATTTTGTTACAGTGATAGATGCGATGCCTCAAGAGCCAACATTTCAATGTTTTTCAGTGTATTTGTGTGACGCTGTCAATATAGGCTATTGTTTCTCTGAATACAGCATGAAAGAACTTTAAAGCAAATAATTTATTTTTTAAAAGTATTTTATTGTTGTTCAATAATTTATTATTCATTATGGAAAAGTTGGATATTTTTTACCTCCCTGTTTATCAAGATTGCTATGTCATTGTCAGTTTGGGGTGTGAGTTTCTCCCTCTCTGTACAGAGGAAGTTAACATTGCTTCAGTGACGTTGCAGAGGGGTGATGTCAAACAGCCACCAACAAGCTCACATCAACTGTCACTTCACCCCAGCATTGTACAAGCTCAGAGGTGTTCCAGTGACAGCCATGGGTACCCATGGGGGACCAAATCTTCAATTGATCTCTGTGACCAAAAGTATATAAGAGGTTATGAATCACTCGTGGCAGCAATAATGAGAGCTGTCATTTACAAAGCACTTAAAGTATATCAGGAACTCTACCCATTTTACATACGAAGCCTATCCAGAAGGTATCCAGCCATGTAACATGAAAAATAGAGACACTTATTGAAGAAGATACAAAATACAAGAAATATTGTACATAGGACAATGATGCCTCCGTCCCCTTCAAACTAGACACCTTGGGACCTCACACAACTCTCCTAATCACCATCGGCTGCCCGGTTGTATTTTCCTGAATTTCATCAAAGTTCTGAAATCTTTTCACTTTCAAAGGTGGCTTGAGTTTTTGGAAAAGCCAGAAGTTATAGGATGCCAAATCTGGTCTGTTAGGGGTTGAGTCACCTGGGTGATTTGATGTTTCACCAAAAAACTCTACACAAGACATGATGCGTGAGTGGGCATATGAGCACAGGCCTTGTTGCGATGAAGCTGCTAGTCAGTCACCAGTTGCCCATAGCTGCAGTTTTCTGAATCATCTGAACAGTTTCTGCATAGGAATGTTGACGCTTAATGCAAAATCTGATGCAGATTCATTGCTCTACTTGTTCATTTTTAATGCGATGGCCACACAGTACACATGCTCAGTCAGCAGCATCTCCCACCCCCACTGACTAGTACAGTGCAGTTGTCATTGTTCACGCACGCACATCCCAATTCACTCTCCTTGGCTGCTGGGTTACATTGATGTTGTTCAAACCATTCTTGTTATATTAACAATGGCTAGAGTTTTTCTGGTCAGGCCTCATATATTGTCTCATTTAATTCCAACAACATAACAGCAGCTATGTGAGGATGTGTGTTTACCCCCTTTTTTGCAAAGGTGTGAAGTAAGACTCAATCACCCCTTGGTAACTGGCAGCCAACATTTGAACTCAGGTATGTCAGATTTCAGAGCTATATCACATTCATTTAACAACTACTTATTGATTATCATGTATTAGGCATTGCTTTTCATCATAAATCTTTTTAATCTGTTTTTTAAAGATTTATATTTTTATTTTTTATTTATTGATTTTAGGGGGGGAGAGAGACATTGGTTTGTTGTTCCACTTATTTATGCATTCATTGGTTGATTCTCGTATGTGCCTTGACTGGGGATTGAACCTCCAACCTTGGCATGTGGGGACAATGCTCTAACCAATGCAGTACCCTGCCAGGGTAATCTCTTTTTGTTTTAAAATTTAGTTTACTTTTTTGGGGTTTTTTAAAGAATTGGCTCATCGTTGATAAAGGAAGCCTCATGTAGAATTCCCTGCAAGTTCAGGATGAAAGACAGAGCCTTGAGTTTTCCTGCTTTAAAGCAGGTGTGAGGGGGAAAGATTAAGATGCTTCCTGGAAGATACCCCCTTATAACTTCATATCACCTACTGTGGGTCTCTGGAGATGCCTTTAGAGCTTCTGAACCTGTATCTAAATACTTTGCTTGGAAGCAAAAGGTTGCCGGTTTGATTCTTGGTCACGGTGCATACAAGTTCCCAGTCTGGGCATATGCGAGAGGCAACCAATCGATGTTTCTCTTCCTCTCTTTCTCCCTCCCTTATCCTCTCTCTAAAAACAGATAAATAAAATATTTTTTAAAATACTGTGCTCAGTTACACAAGGAGCTGATAACATTGGTGGGCTTCATAGAGGTAAACTGGGGGCAGAGGGATGGGGTAGGTGAGAGGAACACTTTTCACTGTGAACTCTTTGGTACCTTTCTGGAACCATGTGAATATAATACCTTTCAAAAGAAAAGGATACTTTCCCTTAAGAGTGTAATCTAGTTGAAATGAAAATTTCACTGGATTCAGACTATTATGCAAACGTTGGTAGTTCTAAATTTACTCTTTTATTTTGTAGGTTGCTCTTCTACCACACAGTGTGTATTCCTATTTGTACCTTCATCCTTTACTTCTTGGGCTGCCATCTCCACAGTGCTTTCTCTATTTGAATAACTATAGCCTCTTAGTATGAAGTCAGGTGATTTTTTTCTTTCAACCCCCCAACTCTTTTTTTTAATGTGTAGATCTCCTTAGATGGCATTTGTTTCATAAATATGTTCCTTTCTCTACTTAGGAGATCTGTTCAGAAAAATCTTTGTATTAAAAGTTTTGTTATATGAAGCATTTGGTTTTTTCTTCAAACACTCTCCTGGTTTTAGAGTAGAATGGAGAATTTGACCTTACTCTTCTATTCACTGGTTGGGAACTTTTCTACTTTTATGTCAACAGGCATAAAAAAACCCTGTGCATGTAGGACAATGCGTAGCACTCATAAACACAGGTAGAATGCCTATACATTCCATAACTTTTATATTTGTAAAACAAAACCAAAGCTTATGTACATAGAAAAACTCCTTTGTAATTGCCAGTGACTTTGAGAGAAAGTCGTTGCTGTAAAGAAGAAAAGCCCTGCTGGTGATACTTAACCCTCATGAGCAAGTAAGCCTTCTTTGGGAGTTAGTGGTCAGATCTTCCCTCTCCTTCCCTGTGAATGTGTCATTCATCTCCTCTTGATGTCCTTTTCTTCTTTACTGGACACATTATAGGGAAGAGTAAAGGAAAGATTTATTCAGATTACTTTGATGGTGTCATCCTCTTTTTGGAAATTCAATAGTTTAATTATAGAGGTGTTCTTGGAACATTTAAAGTTCAGTTCTGAATTTTAAGATAGCCCAATGGGAGACTTCCAGCCAAGATGGAGGCATAGGTAGACACACTGTGCCTCCTTGCACAACCAAAAGAAGGACAACAACAAATTTAAAAACAAAAAACAACCAGAACTGACAGAAAATTGAACTGTATTGAAGTCTGACATCCAACGAGTTAAAGAAGAAACACTCATCTAGACTGGTAGGAGGGACAGAAGTCAGCAGCCAGGCCAAGTTGGCCACTGGCAGACCAGGCTGGGCGAGGCAGTGGCTGGCAGTCTGGGTAGTCCCACATTTGCAAGTGGATAAACTGGGAATTACAACTGGGGAGTGAGACCTCACAACACAGGGTTCCAGCATGGGGACATAAAGTCTGAAAACCTCTAAGTGAAAAAAACCTGTGAGGGGTTGAGGCATCAGGAGAAATTCCCAGCCTCACAGCAGAGTTTGTTGGAGAGACTCACAGGGTCCTACAACATACACAAACCCACCCACCCAGGAATCAGCACCAGAAGGCCCCAATTTGATTGTGGGTAGCAGGGGAAGTGACTGAAAACCAACAGAGAGCAGAGCAAGTGACACTGTTCCCTCTTGGACCCCTCCCCCACATACAGTGTCACAACCCAGTGACCTTGGGTTGCCCCGCCCTGGTGAATACATAGGCTCAACTCCTTACTACGTAACAGGTGTGTGGAGCCAAAAATATTGCCCAAATGAAAGAACAAATCAAAGCTCCAGAAAAAATACAACTGAGTGACAAAGGGATAGCCAACCTATCAGATGCACAGCCCAAACCCTGGTAATCAGGATGCTCACAGAATTGGTTGAATATGGTTGTAAATTAGAAGAAAAATGAAGGCTATGAAAAGGGAAATAATAGAAAATGTACAGAGAACCAACAGTGATGGGAATGCAAGTGGGAGTCAAATCAATGGTGTAGACCAGAAGGAAGAAAGAAACATTCAACCAGAACAGAATGAAGAAATAAGAAGTCAGAAAAATGAGGAGAGGCTTAGGAATCTCCAGGACATCTTTAAACATTCAACATCCGAATCATAAGAGTGCCAGAAAGAGAATAGGAAGAGCAAGAAATTTAAAACTTATTTGAACAAATAATGAAGGAAAACTTCCCCAGCCTGAGGAAGGAAATAGACTTCTAGGAAGTCCAGGAAGCTCTCAGAGAGTCCCAAAGAAGTTGGACCAAGGAAGCACACACCAAGGCACATCATAATTACATTACCGAAGATGAAAGATAAGGAGAGAATCTTAAAAGCAGCAAGACAGAGGAGACAGTTATCTACAAAGGAGTTCTCATAAGACTGTCAGCTGATTCCTCAAAATAAACCTTACAGGCAAGAAGGGGCTAGGAAGAAGTTTTCAAAGTCCTAAAAGGCAAGGACCTACGTCCAAGATGACTCTATCCAGCAAAGCTATCATTTAGAATGGAAGGAAAAAAGTGCTTCCCAGACAAGGTCAAGTTAAAGGAGTTCATCATTACCAAGCTCTTATTATATGAAATGTTAAAGGGACTTATCTAAGAAAAAGATAAAAAATATGAACAGTAAAACAACAACAAACTCACATCTATTAACAATTAAACCTTAAAAGACAAAAGCAAACTAAGCAAACAAGTAGAACAGGAACAGAATCACAGAAATGGAGATCACATGGAGGGTTATCATAGGGGGGAGTGGGAGGGGAAGAAAGGGGGAAAAGGTACAGAGAATGAGAATAATGATAGGTGGAAAATAGACAGGGGGGAGGTTAAGAATAGTATAGGAAATGTAGAAGCCAAAGAACTTATACATAGGACACATGGACTTGAACTAAAGGGGGAAAATGTGGGTGGGAGGTTGTGTGCAGGGTGGAGGGGAATAAAGGGGGAAATGGGACAACTGTAATAGCATAATCAGTAAAATATATTAAAAAAATAAAATAGCTCAATGGGAATGGGTTGATTTCCTCTAAATCTGTATATGATTATAAACTAATTTTGATGGTAGTTAGGATTTAAAAATAAATAATGACCTTATCTATTAATTTGTCTAATACAATGCATTTCTTTCTTTGATAGGATATGTATTCATATTAGGACCTGTGAACAGGGAAACCAACCAATGTGCTGAATACTTTCAATGTGCTAGGCATTCGGCAGTGTACAGACAATCCCAAAAGGGATTGGTCCACAGCCCAAGAATGGGGCTGTTTGACCGTCAGCACTCAATAAATGCCTGTTGTTTAAATTGATGAAATTAATGCAAAAGGAATTAGCCCACTAGAGTAGACCATTTGATTGTTGCCAATTTTTTTTTAAGGAGGAGGATTTAGGGATGGGGTTTGAGGCTGGGAGGGCCCTCAGTTGAGTAAGGTACTTCCTCATCCAGACTCACTTTCCCCACCCATGGATATTAGAAAAGCAAAATAAGGAACACGTCACAAATGTGTGCCATCCTTGCGTGGGGGCTATGCTAATCTTCTCTATCATTCTAATTTTAGTTTACGTGCTGCTGAAGTGAGCACTGTTCCAGATTACTAATCACGTTGTTGTCAAGAGATTGACTTCCTTCATGTGCACTGGTCATCCTTAGCTTTTAGCCTTTTATCTCCCTTAGCATTGTGCACACAGCCAGACTCAGAAAACATGGAGGTGACTGTCAGTTATCTAAAGCATTTAGAAACCTCAGCTGCCCTCACCTCACCGAGCACCTGGCAAGGCTGTGTCTGTTTACAATAGCTACACTGTTTACAACATTACATATAAGCAAAATACGATGAAGGTATTAAACATAGAATTACCATATGATCAGCAATTCTACTTCTGGGTATATACCCAAAAGAATTGGAAAGAGGGACATTTGCACACCCATATTTATAGCAGCGTTATTCATAATAACCAAAAGGTAGAAGCAACTCAAGTCTCTGTTGATGGATGAATGGATAAACAAAATGTGGTATATTCATAAAATGAAATATTATTCAGCCTTGAAAAGGAAGGAAATTCTGGCACATGCCAAAACGCAGGTGAACCTTGAAAATGTTATGCTAAATTAAATAAGCCAGATGGAAAAGGACAAATGTTGAATGATTTTACTTGCTTGAGGAACCAAAAGTAATCAGACTCATTGAAACATAATACCAGGGGCTGGAGGAAAGTGAAGAATGGGAAGTTAGTTTTTAACAGGTATAGTATAGAGTTTCAGGTTGAGATGATGATAAAAGTTCTGGAGATGGATAATGGTGATCGTTGCACAACACTGAGTGCATGTAGTGCCACAGAACTGTATACTTAGAAATGGTTAAAATGGTAAATTGCATACTCTGTATATTTCACCACAATTAAAGGAACAAAAACACAAGAAGGCAAAGCTATTGGAAAAGGTACAGTATACCCCTGAACCAAATATATCCAGAAAAGCAAAAATATAAAAAATGTTTCAAAACTGAATACATTTAGCCTACCACTTTCTAGGTCTCTTGCCTGGTCTGCAGCCTAAGAGGCCCCTTGTTGAATGGCTGCAGTTATTATATCTTTGTCAGTGCCGCACAGGGGCTGCACTATGGCAGGGATGGTTTTAGGATTCTTGGTAATTTGGGGCTATCTGTGCCATGTTATTTCTGAGACAAAAACTTATCAACAGAGCATCAAAGAGGTATGGAGTAACTACATCTTTCTTGAGCATTCGGCATAAAGACAGTTGGTGAAGGGAAAGTCACATATACTCAAGTTCAAATCTGTTATGATGTTCTGTTAGATCAAGATGTCATTAAACTGATCACAGATTTGTTTTTCCTCCAGCACAGGCTCAGATCTCCATTTCTTCTGCTAAATGTCAGAAGGGGGAGGTGGCTACAACTTTGAGTCAGAGATGCATATTTTGAAATTTGATTTTAAACTCAGGCATCACATTTAGTCCCCAAGACAGGATGAGAGGCTTGGATGATCTGGGCGATTTCCATAGACTGACTTACATCTTGTCTTTCTTCTTAATGAGTTCAGTGGCAGGGCCAGGGATACAGTTTAAAGTATTTCTCTCTTTCAACTTCTTTTCCCCAAGGGCATTTAGTTGAACTTGAGTGTTTTAAGTGCAAGTGTGACATAATTTTCTTTTTAGAGAGAGGTTTGGCCTTGATTTTCGGATTAATGATTTTGAATGATCATTTACAGTGGTGTTTTATAAAAAAATCACATTTTCAAGTTTGAAATGCTGGTTACTAAGAAGAGTTCTCACTGTAATGGTAGTTAATAGTTTTGCTGCTAAAATGACAGCTGACCTTGCATTAGGAAATTAATAAAGCCTGGTGGTTTGCATAATTACCCTAATTGTGTTTTTTCTAAGGTTAGCTCCTTAACTATCATTTCTCTCACCTTTGAAAATCACTTCAGAATTGCTTCATTGGTGTTGGGGCACTTTCCAATCGTTAATGCATGTGTCTCCTGACACTAAGCACATTCTTTTGGGCTTTAAAGCCAGTGTGCTTTCTGTGGATGCCACTTAGTATTCACCCTGGGCTTTAAGATGCTACTGTTAACTTGCTGGGTGCTTTGGACAATGGCTCTACCTCACTGTATAGAAATTTTGAGCCACCCACCAAGTTTGTTTATTCTGCATTGAGGTACTGATTCATTTATTCACTTGGGCATTTATTGATTGATTCTATTATAATGATATCTGAATGAGTGGTACACTGTCTTCTTACATATAGAGTGGAAGGTAGTGGTTAGCACTGGAGATCCAGACACCAGGTTCTGAAATCCTAGCCCCATTAATGATCAGCTGTTTGATCTTGGGCAAATTACTTAACTTCTCTGTGTCTTATCTTATAGAATGGGAATAATTAGTTAAGAGAATTATATGTAACATGCATTGCACAGTGTCTGACACCCAATAAGAACCCAATAAATATTAGCTGTTATTACAGGTTGAATTGTGTCTTTTCCCAAAATTCATATGTTGACATCCTAACTCGCAATACTAAGAATGTAACTTCATTTGGAAATAGGGTTGTTGCAGATGTAATTAGTTAGACTATGTCATTAGGGTAGGAACAAATCCAATATGACTGGTGTCCTTAAGTAAAAGGTAAATTTGGCCACCGAGATAGAATGCTTAGACGGAAGAATATGCGAAGAAACAGGGAGAAGGTGGCCATCTACAAGGCAAATAGAGAGACTTGGGACAAGTCCTTGGCTCCGCACTCAGAAGGAACCAGCCCTGCCTTAGTTTCAGATTTCTAGCCTCCAGAATGGCAAGACAATTTCTACCGTTTAAGCCACTCAGTCTGTAGTACTTTGCACAGCTGACATTCTCATCTTCAGCTGTATTCTGTGTTTCTCATGGTCCTGAGGACCTAACTCTGCCACTTTCCTGGCCAATGGGAAATATACTTCCTTTTTTTCAGCTTGTATTTTTTCCCCTCCCTCCCTCCCTCCCTCCTTCCCTTCCTCCCTCCTTCCCTTCCTTCCTTTCCTCCCTCCCTCCCTCCTTCCTTCCTTCCAAATAGTGTACAAAAACGTTCCTAGTGAGAATAGGTGTTCAAAAAAAAAAAATTCCTGCACTCTTTCATTCCTGTGTCTTCCTGAAAAGCTGTTGTTAAAAAGTTTGTTTAAAAAAATTGAACAATGATTAAAATTAAAAAAATTATGTTTAAATTTAAAAAAAGTTTGTTTTCTCTCTTACCACATTTCTTCTTACCTTGTCAGCCTGATTTCTCTTTCATTGAAAGATCATAACCCCTTATAAAATTTTAACTCCTAGAGATTGCCAATCCTCTCCCAAATTCTTGATAAGAGGTGGGAGTTTATTTTGCAGGCTTTGATGTATGAATTCTTTCAATAAAAAGGCATGCAGATGAGCAGCTGTGTGAAATTAAGCACTAGGAAAGACGTGCTCAGGAAGAAAGACTTCTTCCTGCATTTCAGTAGCTGGCTTTATTCCTACCTCTCTTTAAATTGGTGGCATGGGTTTTTCTTTCTTTGTTTTTAAAGAAACTGGAGATTGGACAGTGTTTCTCCTTCCCCTCCAGAGGCCCAGAGCAATGTGGCCAGGTTGCATTCTGGACTGGGCAGAACTAACATTTGTTCTTCCTGGGGACCGTCTGCTACTTTTCTCTGCCCCAGTGGAGCTAGGGGAATAATAAAGCTGTTATTATTTATACTATACAGCATTTTTGTTAGTGCTGTTTGTCATTGAAACTTATGAGGTCAATATAGAACAGGAGGGATTTTGTGAGTTTTTTTCTATCCTCACCTGAGGGTATGTTTATTGATTTTGAGAAAGAGAGAGAGAGAGGGAGAGAGAGGGAGAGAGAGAGAGCACGCAATATCAGTTGGCCGTCTCCCATACACCCCTGACCAGGGATCAAACCTGCAACCTTTTGGTGCAGGGGATGATGTTTCAACCAACCGACCAGGGCAAATTTGTGAGTTTTTGCCTAGCAAGAAGAGAGGCAAAAAAAGGTGTTATTTTACCGTGGGTGCTGCATTTTCAAACCACGGCAATTTTTCCAGTCCTTTGCTTTGCCCTTTTCCTCCACTGTTTTTTCATGGGTGGTATAGTGGCCAGTGACCTTGCCACCCTTGCCCAGCCTGTCTCCTTGCTGCCGCCACACCGTATTTATTGACTTCTCCTCATGTGGCTCTGCCCATAGCTCCCAACCAGTTTCCCTGTCTCTGGGGGATGTATAAAATCCATCTCCTTAATCCATCTTGTTTCTGTATAGTTGTCTCTAATTTTCCTCTCATTGAAATATCCTGTTCTTAAGGTGAAAAGAGTAATTGTTGGTGTCCAAAAGGACAGGACTTGACTCAAGGATCGCAGCTCTCTCAACGTCCTACCCCTCCAATTCAAAAGGAACCTGCTTCCTGCCTCCCTCATTTCCTCAGATGAAGAGTCATTCTTTCTCTCCAGTCACCCTCCCAATTTCTTTCTTCTTGGGGAATCTTGGCATACCAATTTAGTCCCTCCTTCTTCTGGTTTTTTACTCTTTGTCCCTTGCTCCACAGCCTACAAAGATATGCTACACACATCTGTTAAAAATGAAAAAGAATGGCTCTCTCCTTCTCTCCCCCACGCCCATCACTCCTCCACCCAGCCCATGCCTTCTTCCCTTAGGTCTCTCTTTGCTTTTCCTTTCCTAAGTTCCAAGGGCCCTTCTTTTGCCTCTGTGACTTGTTTTCTAAGCCCGTGCAGCCCAACTGGCTCACTTTCTTCTACCTCTGTGACTTTCTAAATAAATTTTGCTTGAAAAAAGGAAAAGAATGGAGAGAGAAAGAGGGAAGGAGGGAGGGAGGAAGAGAAGGAGGAAGGAAGGAAGGAAGGAAGGAAGGAAGGAAGGAAGGAAGGAAGGAAGGAAGGAAGGAAGGAAAACAAACTTTCTTAAGCTGTTGATGTCTCCCAACTTCTCTTGATTCCTAACTTCTTGAAGGGTGGTCTGTGTCCACCTTCCCTACATTCCATTCAAGTCCCATTGAATTTTCAGGGCATTAGGACTGTGTTTATCCCTCTGACTCCAAAACTACTCCTAAAGCCTCAAATTCCTTCAGAATTGCCAAATCCAAGCTCATTTTTAATCCTCATACTAGCTTACTCTTTCCAGCTCTTTGGTGCTGTAGATCATGCCCTGTTTCTCAAAACTCTCTTCCCCCTCACCTAGTATCAAGGATGCTAATCTCCCTGGATTTTCATCCTTTTGTTGGAACATTCCTTCATGTTTCCCTTAAAAGGGGGTTTTCATCCTTCAGTGGATCCTAAAATCTATTTTCCTTGGAGGAAAATGTCTTTTCTATCCTGAACTTTTTACTTTCTAGGCCAGCTGCATTTTTATATTTCTAGGATTTCTCTTGCCAGTAATTTTGACTTTTATCACTGTATCTCCAAACCATGTCTTCTTTCTTGGCTTATTTCTTCATTTGGGGTTGCATACATACATACCTTCTAGTAGTTATGTGAAAAACAATTCTTGAAGGAAAAAAATTTTGTGACTTTATGTATCTGAAAATGTCTTCAATGTTCTTTAGATTTCATGGAGAACTTTATCTTTGGAAAACATTTTCTCCCAAAATGTTTAAAAGCATTGATTCCTTATCTTCTCAATTCCTTTTTATTGGGTTGGCCAAAAAGTCTGTTTAGTTTTTCTGTAATTTTTCACCAATAACTTTATTGATTTGGATATCTTGAGTATGTCAGCTGTCTCCTACATGGTTTAATGTTGATTGTTTTCAATTAATGTCTCAATTTGATCATTATCTGATGCAGACATGGGCCCGCATTGTCCAAGTCATTATGGATGAAATGAGACATTCACACGAACTACTGAGTCTGGTGGAGGAAAAGGGACAGCATGGCCTTTCTCTCAAGCGGAGCAAAAGCCGCAGCCTCCACCATGACAGGCCTTTATTTCTCTTCTGTGCACATTACATGATGGTCCTCATTTACTAGGCACAGGTTCACTTTAGGTGGTTACCTTTTACAGAAAACAAAGGAGCCAATGCCGCCAACACATCACAGAAGAGGGATATTTGCAAATGAAAAGGCAAAAATGGTTGAAGCAATTACACTCATCCTTGGAAGGTTTAGCATGGATTTTAAGAAGTTACATTGCAGTAAATGTCCTCAATTCAGGGTGAGGGAGTTTTTTAGCAAGAGCAAGACTCAAAGTGGCCTAGGCACATTGCAGGCCTGATTCCCCACAGGAGAACCTATCCATGGGTGTGGGTCCTGTGCATCTCTGAGTGGGAGCTGGGTCTTATGCCACACAGAACGGTCTCCTACAATTATCAAATTCAACTAGTCTACCTGACCATGGAGCATTGTCCAAGAAATCTCCAGCACAAAACTTCACAAACTACTTTTGACATGTCTGATCAGTCAGAGCACCTTTTCCATACACTGCACAAATCTTTTTTTTATTTTATTTTAGTTTCATCTTTACCTTTCTGGAAATAATAGGTATCATATGCCAAAAATGTTGCATATTGTCTTTCATATTCATTACTAAAATGGCTAAACAAAAATTCACCAATCTTGATAAGTTTTTTAATATATTTTATTGGTTATGCTGATACAGTTGTCCCATTTCCCCCCCTTTATTTCCCTCCTCCCTGTGCACCCCCCCACATTCCCCCCCTTTAGTTCATGTCCATGGGTCATAAATATAAGTTCTTTGGCTTCTATATTTCCTATACTATTCTTAATCTCTCCCTGTCTATTGTCTACCTACCATTTATGCTACTTATTCCCTGTACCTTTTCTTCCTTTATCCCTCTCCCACTCTCCTGCTGATAACCCTCCATGTGACGTCCATTTCTGTGATTCTATTCCTGTTCTACTTGTTTGCTTTTGTTTTTGTTTTTGTTTTAGGTTTGGTCATTAATAACTGAGTTTGTTGTCACGTTACTGTTCATAGTTTTGCTCTTCTTTTTCTTAGGTAAGTCCCTTTAACATTTCATAAAATAAGAGTTTGGTGATGATGAACTCCTTTAACTTGACCTTGTCTGAGAAGCACTTTATCTGCCCTTCCATCTTAGCTTTGCTAGATAGAGTCATCTTGGATGAAGTCCTTGCCTTTCATGACTTGGAATACTTCTTTCCAGCCCCTTCTTACCTGCAAAGTTTCTTTTGAGAAATCAGCTGGCAGTCTTATGGGAACTCCTTTGTAGGTAATTGTCTCCTTTTCTCTTGCTGCTTTTAAGATTCTCTCCTTATCTTTCATCTTCGGTAATGTAATTATGATGTGCCTTGGTGTGTGCTTCCTTGGTCCAACTTCTTTGGGACTCTCTGAGAGCTTCCTGGACTTCCTAGAAGTCTATTTCCTTCCTCAGGCTGGGGAAGTTTTCCTTCATTATTTGTTCAAATAAGTTTTAAATTTCTTTCTCTTCCTATTCTCTTTCTGGCACTCTTATGATTCGGATGTTGAATGTTTAAAGATGTCCTGGAGATTCCTAAGCCTCTCCTCATTTTTCTGACTTCTTATTTCTTCATTCTGTTCTGGTTGAATGTTTCTTTCTTCCTTCTGGTCCACACCATTGATTTGACTCTGGTTTCCTTCCTGTCACTGTTGGTTCTCTGTAGATTTTCCTTTACTTCACTTTTCATAGCATTCATTTTATCCTCTGTTTTGTGACCATACTCAACCACTCTGTCAGCTTCCTGATTACCAGTGTTTTGAGCTGTGCATCTGATAGGTTGTCTATCTCTTTGTCGCTTAGTTTTGTCGGATTTTATGAGGTGGTATTTCATTGTAGTTTTGATTTGCATTTCCTTAGTAATCAGTGATGTGGAGCATCTTTCCATGTGCTTATTGGGCATTTGAATATCTTCTTTGGAAAACTGTCTATTTAAGTCCTTTGCCTATTTTTGAATTGTGTTGTTATTTGTTGTTGAGTTTTAGGAGTTCTCTATATATTCTGGTTATTAATCCCTTATCATAAATATGAGTTGCAAATATTTTCTCCCATTCTGTCGGTTGCCTTTTTGCTCTTTTCATGTATAAATTTTTTTAGATTAAATTTTACCAAATGTTTTTCCCACATCTTTTGAGATGTTTAAAAAAACTTCTCTAATCTGTTAATTAAGTGAATTATACTAATATACTTTCTAATGTCAAATTATCCTTGCATTACTGGTATAAAACGTGATTTTTCTCCCTTTTATTGATTTGGTTTGCTAAAATTCAGGAATTTTACATTTATGTTTATAAATGAGACCAACCTTTGCTTTTTTTGTATTTATTCTCTTTGGTTTTAAAACCTTTTCAAAATAAATTGAGAATTATTTGAGGAACTTTTCCTCTTATTTTTCTTCTTTGGAACAATTCATGTTATAAGCTATGAATTATCTGATCCATAAAGGCTTGTTAAAATTTGTTAGTGATTATATAATTTGTGTTTTGTAATTCTTATTAGGTCACTTTTGGTTGCTTGTATTTATTTAGGACATTATCCACAATATCTGTTTTCACATTGCCATAAAATTGTTTCTAGTATTCTCTTATTTTTAAAAAACACTGTATTTATTTATTTTTAAAGAGAGGTGAAGGGAAGGGGGAGGGAGAGGGAGAAAAACATCTATTGATTGCCTCTTGTACATACTGCAAATAGGGACTGAACCTACAACCCAGGAGTGTATCTTGACCAGAATTGAATTGGCGACCTTTTACTCTGTGGGTGGATACCCAACAAACTGAGCCACACTGGTCAGGGCTCTCTTATTTAAAAACAAATCTTTACTGCGTCTGTAGTTTTAGTTTCTTTTTTATTTCTTAATAATATTTATTTGTGCTTTCTTTTTCTTTATCTTAACCAAAGATTTGTCAATTTGGTCTTTCCAAAGTATCAGTTTTTTATTTTGATGCTCTTCCTTATCTTTTCTTAACTATTTAGTTAATTTAACTTTTATTTTTATTATCCTTTCTACTTGCATTGGATTACGTCCTTTGCTCTTTTTGAAAAGAATGCCCAGAGTACAAAAACCTAGCTTAATATTCTTTCATCTATAATATATGCATTTTTAATTTATTGATGAGAGAGAGAGAGAGACATCAATTTGTTGTTCCACTTATTTATGCATTCATTGGTTGATTCTTGTATGTGCCCTGACTGGGGATTGAACCTGCAACCTTGGTGTATTGGGACAATGCTCTAACCAACTGAACTACCTAGCTAGAGTTACAATATATGCATCTAAAATTATAAATTTCCCCTAAGAGCTGTCTGAGGTAGTTTACAAATTTAGATATATAATATTTCATTTTTTCCATATTTTAAATATTTGTATTCAATTATAATTTTTTAGAGCCATGAATTATTTTTAAAGTATTTGTTTAAGTTTTCAAAATGATTGATTTCTGATTTCACTGCACTGTGGTCAGAGACAGTGTGGTTTGTACATCAACTAGTATTTCCTTAGACTTCCTTAATGGCCTTGTAAATGGTCACATTTTATAAATATTCCATTTTTCTTGAAAAGGTGTATTGTCTAATTTTTGAGTCAGGGAAATTTTTATGGTCCATTAGGTAGTGCTTATTCCCATGCTCTTCATGTCTTTTATATTCTTACCAAATTTTTGTCTTTTAGACCTAGAGGTTTTTATATCTGGTTGTGAGTTTGTCAGTTACCTCTGAAATTCTGATAATTTTTGCATATATTTCAGATGTCTACAATTTAAGGACTATTATTTCTTTCTGATAAAGTGGTTTTTTTATCATTAGATAATGATCTCTTCCCCCCTAAGAATGTTTTTTGCTTCTATATCTGTCTTGTTTGATATTGCATTAATTCAGCAACGTGTATTGAGAACCTAGTCTTTGCCAGGCAAATTATGGCCAAAACAGGCAGTGTCACCTGACAAATTGTTTATCACCATATTTTTGAAAAAAATTTTAACCTTTCTGTGTCCTTAGTTTAAGGTATGCCTCTTATAAACGGAATGTAGTTGAATCATTATGTTTTACTTTGCATTTATTCTCTGTATCTTAATGAGGATATTTAATGTTTTAAATTTTTTTATTATATTAAAAATTATTTAGTTTTAATGTATTTTTTTCATTACCATTTATTCCACATATACTCTCCTCCAATTCTACCCACCCCCTCCCCCCACTTCAATCACCTTACTGTTGTCCATGTCCATGAGTCTTTTTTAGTTTTTGCTTGATCCCTCCACCCATCAACACCCCCTCAGCAGAACTGTCAGCCTGCTCTCTATCTATGAGTCTGTCTCTATTTTGCTTGTTAGTTCAGTTTGTTCATTAGATTGCACATATGAGTGAAATCTGACAGTATTTGTCTTTCTCTGTCTGGCTTATTTCACTTAGCATAATGTTCTCCAAGTTCATCCATGCAGTTGCAAAGGGTAAACTTTTCTTCTTTTTTATGGCTGTGTAGTATTCCATTGTTAAAATGTCCCATAGTTGTTTTATCTACTCATCTACTGATGGACACTTGGGCAGCTTCCACATCTTGGTGATTATAAATAATGATGCGATAAATCAGTGTTTTGAGATCTTTGGATAAATTCTAGAAGTGAAATTGCTGGATCACAAGACACTTGTACTTTTAAGTTTTTGAGGTAACTCCATACTGCTTTCCACAGCAGCTCCACCAAACTACATTCCCATCAACAGTGCACAAGTGTTCCCCTTTCTCCACATCCTTGTCAGCACTTGTTGTTTGTTGATTTATGTGTTAGCCATTCTGACCCTTGTGAAGTGATGTCTCATTGTGGTTTTAATTTACATTTCTCTGATAATTAGTGACATTGAGAATCTTTTCATATGTCTATTAGTCGTCTATATGTTCCCTTTGGAGTAGTGTCTGTTTGGGTCCTTTGCACATATAAGTTCTTTATAAGTTTTGGGTATTAACCTCTTATCAGATGTTCTCCCATTCAATAGGTTGTCTTTTTATTTTGTTGATAGTTTCCTTTGCCGTACAAAAACTTTTTAGTTTAGTGTAGTCCCACTTGTTTATTTTTTCTTTCTTTTTCCCTTGTCTGAGGAGATATACCAGAAAAAAATACTGCTATGAGCAATGTCTGAGATTTTACTGCATATATTTTCTTCTTGGATTTTTATGGTTTCAAACCTAACAATTAAGTCTTTAATCCATTTTTAATTTACTCTTATGTGTGGTGTAAAAGTGTGGTCTAGTTTCATTTTTCTGCATGTATCTGTCCACTTCTCCCAGCACCATTTAATGAATAAACTATTGTTATCCCATTGTTTGTGCTTCCTTCCTCTATCAAATATTAATTGACTCTAAAGGCGTGGGTTTATTTCCGGGCTTTTTATTCTATTCCATTGATCTATGTGTCTGTTTTTATGCCAGCACCATGCTGTTTTGATTACTGTAGTCCTATAGTATAGTTTGATACTTGGTAATGTGATTCCTCCCACTTTGTTTTTCTTTTCCAAGATCGATGTTGCTATTCAGGGTCTGTTTTTGTTCCATATAAATTTTTGAAATAATTGTTGTACTTCTGTGAAATATGCCATTGGTATCTTGATAGGAATTGCATTGAATCTATAGATTGCTTTGTATAGTATGGACATTTTAATGACTTTAAATTTTCCCATTCATGAACATGGTGTGTGCTCTCACACTTATTAAATCTTCTTCAGTTTCTTTCTTCAGCATTTTATAATTTTCCGAGTACAGGTCTGTTACATCCTTGGTTGGGTTGTAAAAGAGTAAAATACTTTTTGAAACAATTGCAAATCTGATTGTTTTCTTAATTTCTCTTTCTGATAGTTTGTTATGGGCGTATAAAATGCATCTGATTTCTTGTTACTAATTTTATATCCTGCTACTTTACTGAATTCATTTATCAGTTCTAGTAGTTTCTTGGTGAAATCTTTAGGGTTCTCTATGTAGCATCATATCATCTGCAAATAATGACATTTTTACATCTCCCTTTTCAATTTGGATACCTTCTATTTCTTCTTTTTGTCTGATTGCTGTGTCTAGGACCTTTGATACTATGTTGAATAAGAGAGTTGAAAGTGGACGTCACTATCTTGTTCCTAATCTTAAGCGGAACACTTGTAGTTTTTTCTTGTTGAATATGATGCTGGCAGTGGGTTTGTCATAAATGGCCTTTATTATGTTTATTTCTACTTTGCTGAGTTTTTTTTTTATCATAAATGGGTGCTAGATTTTATCAAATGCTTTCTCTGGCCCTGGCTGGTGTGGCTCAGTGGATTGATAGTTGGACTGAGAACTACGGGGTCATTAGTTTGATTCTCAGTTGGGACACATGACTGGATTGTAGGCCAGGTCACCAGTAGGGTATGTGAGAGGCAACCACACATTGATGTTTCTCTCCTTGTCTTTCTCCTTGTCTCGTCTCTCCTTGTCTAAAGATAAAGTAAATAAAATCTTTTAAAAAATGCTTTTTCTGCATCTATTGATATGATCATGTGGTTTTTATTCTTCATTTTGTTTATATGGTGTTTCACATTTGTTGATTTGGGAATGTTGTACCAACCTTGCATCCCAGGAATAAATCCCACTTGATCTTGGTATATGATCTTTTCGATGCATTGCTGTATTTGGTTTGCTAATATTTTATTGAGGATTTTAGTGTCTATGTTCATCAGGAATATTGGCCTATAATTTTGGGGGGGGGTTTGTAGTGTCTTTATCTGGTTTTGGAATTAAAATAATGCTGGCTTGGTAAAATGAGCTTGGGAGTTTTCCTTCCTCATGAATTTTGTGGAATGGTTTGGGAAGGAGAGGTGTTAGTTCTTTTTTGGAATGTCTGGTAAAATTATCCAGTGATTTCATCTAGTCCAAGGCTTTTGTTTGTTTGTTGGGAGTTTTTTGATTACTGCTTCATTTTCACTAGGTGTAATCTGCCTATTCAGATTCTTTGATTCTTCCTGGTGTAGTTTTGGAAGATTTCATGTTTCTAGGAGCTTATCCATTTCATTCAGGTTGCCCAACTGTTGGCATATAGTTGTTCATGATTTTTTCTTATAATCCTTTATATATCTTTGATGTCAGTTGTTATTTCTCCTTTCCTCTTTTTAATGTTATTTATTTGGGTCCCCTCTCTTTTTTTTCTTGTTGAGTTTGGTTAAAGGTTTATCAATCTTGTTTATGTTTTTAAAGAACCAGCTCTTGGATTCATTGATCTTTTGTATTTTTTTAGACTGTATTTCAATTGTTTTCTACTCTGATCATTTTTATTTCCTTCTTTCTACTTACTTTGGGCTTTGTTCGTTGTTCATTTTCAAGTCCCTTTAAGTGTAAGGTTAACTTGTTTATTTGAAATAGTTTTTTCTTATATCTTGAGACAGTCTTGTAATACTGTGAATTACTCTTTTAGGACTGCTATCCCGGTGTCCCAAAAATTTTGGCTTGTGTCCTCATTTTTATTCGTTTCAAGGTATCTTTTTGTTTTCTGCCTTGATCTCATTGACCCATTCATTGTTTAATAACAATAACGTGTTATTGAACTTACATGTCATTATGTTTTTCAGTTTTCTTCTTGTGATTGATTTCTCGTATCATAGTGTTGTGGTCAGAGAAAATGCTTAATATGATTTCAGTCTTCTTAAAATTACTGAGTCTTGTTTTGTGTCCTAACACGTGGTCTATCCTAGAAAATATTCCATGTGCACTAGACAAGAATGTGTATTCTGCTGCTTTGGGGGTGAAATGCTCTGGGTATGTCAATTAAATCCATTTGATCTAGAGTGTCATTTAAGGCCACTGTCTCCTTGTTGATTTTCTGTCTGGAAGATCTATCCATTGAAGTTAATGGGCTGTTAAAATCCTTGATTATGACTGTCCTCCTGTCAGTCTCTCCCTATATGTCCATCAAGATTTGCTTTACATATTTGGGTGCTCTATGTTGGGTGTATAAATGTTTATTAGGGTATATCCTCTTGTTGGATTGTTCCCTTTACCATTATGTAATGCCCCTCTTTGTCTCTTACTGTAGCCTTGGTTTTAAAGTCTATTTTTTCAGATACAAGTGTTGCTACCCCAGCTTTTTTTTTCTTTTTGCATGAAATGTCTTTTTCCATTCCTTTACTTTAGTCTGTATCTTTCATTCTGAGATGGGTTTCTTGGAGAAAGCATATATGGGTCTTGTTTTCTTATCCATTCAGCTACTCTATTTCTTTTGATTTGAGTATTTAAGCCATTTACATTTAAGGGGATTACTGATGGATATATATATTTATTGCCATTTTATTTTATTTTTTAAAGCATTTTATTTATGTTTAGAGAGGGGAAGGGAAGGAGAAAGGGAGAGAAACATCAATGTGTGGTTGCCTCTCACACGCCCCCTACTGGGCACCTGGCCCACAACCCAGGCATGTGCCCTGACTGGGCATCGAACTGGCAACCCTCTGCTTCATATTCCAGTTCTCAATCCCCTGAGCCACACCAGCCAGAGCTGCCGTTTATTTTTAACTATTTCCTTTTTCTTCTTAAAGCAAGCCCTTTAACATTTGTTGCCATACTGGTTTGGTGTTAACAAACTTCTTTAACTTTTTCTTGTCTGAGAAGCTCTTTATTTCTCCTTCAGTTTTAAATGGTAGCCTTGCTGGGTAAAGTAGCCTTGGCTGTAGGTCCTTGTTTTTCATCACTTGGAATATTTCACGCCACTCCCTTCTGGCCTGAAATGTTTCAGTTGAGAAATCATATGACAGTCTTATGGGAGCTTCATTGTTGGTAACTAACTGCATTTCTTTTGTGCCTTTTGAGATTCTCTCCTTGTCTTTAAACTTTCTCATTTTAATTATGATATGTCTTGGTTTGGGCCTCTTTGGACCCATCTTGTTTGGGACTCTGCACTTTCTGGACTTTTGTGTATTTTCCTTCACCAGGTTAAGGAAGTTTTTGGTCATTATTTCTTCAAATACATCTCAGTCCCTTCCACACTTTCTTCTCCTTCTGGTATTCCCATGATGTGGATGTTCTTACACTTTATGTTTTTCCAAAGGCTCCTTAAATACTTCTTTTTTCAAATTCTTTTTTCTTTTTGCTGTTCCATGTGGGTGTTTTTTCTACTTTGTCTTCCAAATTTGCTTCATCTAATGTACTATTTATTCCTTCCAGTATAGTATTTATTGCAGATGTTGCATTCTTTATTTGGTTGTTTTTCATGGTTTCTGTGTCTTTTTTCATGCTGTTGAGCATCCTATAATCAGTACTTTAAACTCTTATCTGATAAATTGCTTGCCTCCATTTCATTTGGCTTTTCTTCTGGAGAATTCTTTTGTTCTTTCATTTGAGGCCTGTTTCTTTGTCTTCCAAATTTGACTGCCTCCTTGTTATTGTTTATGTATTAAGTACATCAGCAAAGACTCTGGTGCATGCCTATGTCAGATGTTCCCTATGACTGGCCCTGGGCAACCTCTTTGGAGTTATCAGCAATCCACACATTGTGGGTCCCTCTCTTGGACCTGAGTGTGCGTAGAAAGAACCAAGCTGTGCACAAAGGTCGGCTTTCACCAGCACTGGGCCTGGGTGAGGGTCAGATAAAGTCTCAAAGTTCCCAGAGGTCCACTGTCACCTACAGGCTTTCTGTTAGGCTTAATCACTGAAAGTGCCTCCAGCTGTATTCCTCAGCAGCTGGGCTTAAGCTCCATAGGGTGAAGTGGGAAGGATTCTTGTGGGTGGGGCTAATGCTCTCCCCAAATCCAGGCTCATGCTGTGTGGAGGGGAGTGCTTTGCTCAAGAAAGGTGTCTCCTGAATTATGGGGAATGACTGAGCACAGAGATCCTGGCTGTTAACTCTTCACCTCTCTCCCCAGAGCCACCAGCCCCGACTCTTCTCACATGGCTCTAGTCCGCTCTGCCCTCCTTCTGCCAGAACCCATGGTAAGTGGCTGCAGACAAAAGTTTGTGTGTTGGCCCTTTAAGAGGTTCTTTGTATCTCTAGCCATCTCTCTGTGGCAGAGAGAAGCCCTGCTGCTTTTCACAGCTGGATGTTATTTGGGTTCCTTTCCTGGCCTGGTGCTATAGCCTGGGGAGCACAGCTTGTGGTTTGGACTCCACACTTCCCTAGGGGAACCTGTCCCCTGCCCCAGCCACTGAAATATCTCTCCGGTACTTCAGCTGCAGCCATGGGAGCCCAGCCAGTCCTATTGTGCCACCTCTGCATTCTCTACCAGTCTCATTATGGTTATGTGTTTTCTTCTGGAAGTCCTTGGTTATAAGTCTTCTGTATAGTTAGTGTTCAGTAGGTTCAAGATGATTTTTCTATGATTTAGTTGTAATTCCAGTTTGGTCCTGGGAGGAGGTTAGTGTAGCTTCCATCTTCTTTTGCCATCTTGGATCTTGGGGATATTTAATATTTATATTTGTCGTGATAACTAGTGTAGTTAGATTTATTTTTTTAAGCTTATTTTACTATTTTCATGTACTATGCTATTTATTTGCCATATTTTCCTCTTTTCCTGCTTTTTATTGGATTTACTTAGCTTTATGTATTCCTTCTGTTTTATTTATTCCCTTATATTCATTTTGACATGATACATTCTATTTTTTGGTGATTACTTTTAGAATTTTAATGGCATATTTGATTTAACAAAGTTGAAAGTTAACTAATATTTTTCTAATCTCCTGCTGAACAAAACGTCCTAGATAGAATATTTTAGCCTGACACACATCCCCAATCTTTCATGTTTTCTGGCTATTATGTTATCTAAGTCTAGTGCTTTATTTTTGGTTGATTTTTTAGTAGTTTGTTTTAAATGAAACATTATTATTACTGCTGCTGATATTCTTTTTATAGTAAAGGCTCCTTTAGATTTATTTACCTGTTTATAATCTCTTTGCTAATAATTTTTTCTTGAATCCCACTTCCTTCTGGATTCAGTTTCTTTTATTCTGAAATAATAATTCTTTGGTCAAATCTTTCAGTAAAGAACTGAGAGTAATAGCTTCTTTCAGGCTTTGTCTAGAAAATGTTTTTATTTAGTCCATATTTTGAATGATAACTTAGCTGAATTCAAGGCTAAAGATTGTTTGATTTCAAACAGTCTTTAAAGATAATTCACACTGGCTTTGAAGATATTGTTCAATTATTTTTGTGTTTATTTTGCTGCCTAGGATCATTATATTATGCAGCAAAATTGTTCCTTCTTCATGAGTAATCAGTCTTTTTCTCTCTGCTGTTTTTTAAAAAGCCAGGCATTCTATAGATTCATTGCTGTATGTTCAGGTTTTGATTTTTGTTATTTCTCCAGCTCATGGCTGTGCTTCTTTAACCTGAGAACTTACATATTTCTTTCAGTTCTGAGTATGTCTCTGTCACAAATCCTCATTCTTTCCATTCTGTCTTAGACATTTATTTATATTTTTTTATTTATTGATTTTAGAGATGGGAGGAGAGAGGGAGATGTCAATCCATTGTTCCAGCTATTACACATTCATTGGTTGCTCCTCATAAGCACCCTGAGGGTACTTAGGGTTGTGGGATTGAACCCACAACCTCAGTGAATGGGGATGGTGCTCTAACCAACTGAGTTACCCAGCCAGGACCTGACATTTATTTTAAATGTCTCAGTCTGCCCTTTTTGTTTCCTATCTCCATGACTTCTATCACCTACCTCTCTGTAACACAGACTATATAATTTCCTTTCATCCATCCTGTAGTTTACTAATTCTTTCATCAACCCTGTCTAATCTGCTGTTTTACTTATTAATTTATGGCTATATTTTTCCTTTTAAAAATGCTATTTCATTCTTTTTAAAATTAATTTTTATTTTCAGTACTGTCCTATTCTTTCAGTGGGTACTATTCCTTCCTGAATTAATCTTAAAACCTTCAAACATGAATATTTCAGAGTCTTTCCTAAGTTTTCACTTATTTCAAGTTCCCAGGTATCTACTTTCCCTTATGTTATACTTGCTAACTTCTCTGCCTGGTGGTTTTTCCTCTACATGTTGGGGTTCTTTAGTTTGAGTTCATCTTTAGCAGGGATTGTTTTTGCCTCTGGGAATCAGTGTGCCCTGGTTTACAAACCAGATAAACAATAAAATTTATTTATTTTCACAGAGCCCAAGCCAGACCTCAAGCTGCCTTACTATTTCTGTGGGGGACACAGTTGTTCTAGTTCCCTATTCATGGGTTAGATAGCTTTTTAACAGGTCTAGTTTGTTTGTCCCTCGCCTTGCACAGGCCCAAGCTGGCGTATTCTGTCCCAAATGGGTGTTGATGCTCCAGGCTCTAGTTCTTGTTCCAGGGCTAATACCTCTCTGCACATTAGCTCCGAGAGTTCCTGCTTTATTTCGGCACTTGAAGATTTCATTTCCTTTTTTTTCAAGCTCAGTTATACGTTAAATCTTTTTAAAAGAATTTTTCTTTGCTTTAAATTATCCAATATTATGGTGTATTTTAACCAGAAGTGGGGTTTGCATCTACTCAGCCTGCCATAAACCTTACTTATCTTTGTACTTCTTAGCTCAGAAGAGTAACTGGTCTATACTAGATGCTGGATGACCGAATAAATGAATGAATGAATGAATTTTTCACCTGCAGCAACAGATGGAAGTAATGCTCCAGAGAGTAATGCCTCTAATCTGTCCATGGGCATTAGAGCAAGCAGAATTTGCTTTGCCATGAGGACAGAAGTAAAAAGAGTTCCCAGTAAGCAAAACAAAGAGAGAATAAGACTTCTTATGTGCTTTTTCTTAAAGTCCCAGAGCAATGGCAACATTTACTGTCTCATTCTACTTGATATCCAAAGGTGGACTGGAAGTGGACTGAGGAGTGGGTTCCTGTATCATTTGCTGGTGGCTCAACACAAGCATCTTTACAAAGAGGAAAGATAAAAGCGTCTCAGAAAACAGGACACTAGGCCTGTTTATTTCCCTCTCTCTCTCATTTTAAGAAAAGTGTGCCTTTGATGAGATATAGCCCAGGGCTCTTGTTTTACATTTTACATCAACCACCTTCGTTAGAAGCTGGTTATTGATGCCATGCCCTGTTTTAATTCACACTTCTCAGCTAATCAATTACAGTGTTTATCCATTAATCAGGCTTTCTGACAGGGTCAATAACTGCTTTTTTGGGGTTTTGTGAGTGGCTGCATGTTATCAAGCAAGGAATAATGCCCAGGAGCTCAGTTTAAAACAGTGTGACTTTCCCAGGCTGGTGGACTTCCGGAGCAATAAACATCTAGTGGGGATTTCATATGGTAGCTTTTTAATATATTTGGTTGATGGGATTTTCTCACTGAACACTTCATTAGCAGGACAGAACATTAGTGAAGTGTGGACAGGTGTGCCTCTGTTTAAGAAAAAACAGAAGCATCAAATGATAATTATTCCTATCACATACACATGACTGCATTTACCTAAAAGTATAAGCTTCCTCTCTTCATATTTAGTATTTTAAAACAATATTTTCTTGGCAGTGAAGTTTGAGAGCAAAGAAACTTAAAGCCAAAATGTTTCGAGCTGCTACGAGATAAAACCAATCCAAAATTTAGAGCAGATATTTCTATAATTATAATGTGAGTCAAACAGAAAATATTTTATAAACAAAAGCTCAGTTTATATACACATTTCCTAAAGCCCATCTTTTACATAGAGTATTTTAAACCTTTGTATCCATATCTCCATATATGTATACACACATAGCTTCAGGATCCCTTAGCCTTTATAAATTTTTACAACATAAGCAGGTGTTGTAAAATGTCATAGAAATAAAAACTTTTCATTTTACAAGGTTAAGAAACAGAGATGGCAATGTTTTATTTGTTTACGTTTTTATTTATTTATTTACTTTTAGAGGGGAAGGGAAGGAGAAAGAGGGAGAGAAATATCAATGTGTGGTTGAGAGATGGCAATGTTTAATTGGAAAGTTACAATTTGGGTATTTAAGTTTACCATGCATAATGATGGTAACAGGTTTCAGTGATCTTTTTTTATGACAGATGTACTAACATTTAATTGTTTTCATCAGGGGTAGAGAGAAAAGACACTTCTGTAGATTTTTCAATTCTCCTACGTGTCACTTAGCTGTCCTCACCATTGTCTAAGCTCCTTTTTCTCATCCCTTTGGCTGCAATGAATTGTGTCATTCCCTCATGATCAGTACTTTTGTTGTCTTTGTTTTTTGCTATACCTCAGAAGTTCATCTTTTCTTTCATCTCCTTTCCATTCATGCATGAGGGAACAGTTGTGCCCTGTTGTGGGGATGTTCCGCTGGGTTTCAAACAGTAGGGTTTCTTTTTCTTCTCTTCTAAGTAATACAATGGGGCTGAATGTCTGTTGCAGAATGCACACACTAATATGCCAGGTTATTTGGTTTCAAAGAAGTCAATAAAAATACTGCATTTAGGTTTAGTCATTGGCTTGCTTTTTCCCTGTTTGCCTGTCAAGTCTTCTGTTATAAATGTTTGTTTCTGATAGAAAAATACAATCTTCCATATTAAATCAAAGCATGGAATCAACAAACACTTAGAGAAAAATGTTCTGGCGGTGGAGTATTTTCACACTAGCAGATTTGGCAGTCTGTACCCTCCCTTGGTAAGAGCCTCGAAACACCCGCCAGAGCTAATTAGTGGCAGCTACAACTCAGAGAAGATGAAAAAAAGAACCGATCCCAAGTTGGTCTTGGCAAAAGTTTCCAGTGAAAGAAATTAGCTCATCTCTGCATTTAAAGGTGTGCAGCTCTGACTGTTTTTGTCCAGATCACCTTGCCTGATCTTTGTCTTGGGGGGAGGTGAGTGTGAGCATGAGTGTACCTAGTTATAAACACAGACCCTAAAGGCCTCCCAGCAGAAAAAGGCTAAAGACACAAAAAGCTAGCAATGTCTTAAGATACTTTGTTCTCATATTCAGGAACAATCTTCAAAATCCTCCTTAATGAGGTCATAAAAGAAAAAAATGGAACAAGTGTTCCTTGTGTGTCTCACTGGGGCATGCCATCAGGGTCACTTGCCACCAGCATCCTATTTAAAAAGGGATTGGGGTATTTCAACCAAGCATTGCATTAAGAGAGAGACTTTGATTAATTCGTTCTCTTCTCTTTTGTGCCACAGATAATTTCAGTAAATTTGTGATACTTTCTGTTTAGACATTGAGGAGGCTTAAAGTTCTTGCTGCGTCATGCTGAGTATTAGCATTTATTG
Organism: Tonatia bakeri; assembly: GCA_004024845.1. Lineage (NCBI taxonomy): Eukaryota > Metazoa > Chordata > Mammalia > Chiroptera > Phyllostomidae > Tonatia > Tonatia bakeri. The sequence continues at coordinate 81,376 of PVIA01002822.1, read as the reverse complement.
GGCCTGCTTGGCTATGGTGGAGAGGAGCATATGCTGCAGACAGCTCTCTAATCTTTGAGAAGCAGGATCTGTCTTAAACATGACTGTTATCGAGGGCTTGGCTTAGGGAAGAGCCTGATCTCAGGTTGGTGGCAAAAAGAAATGGTGTAAAAGAAGGAAAGACCTAAATGTAAGTAATATGGTCATTTATTACTTTATTAACCAATGTCACTCCCAACAAATTCAGTTTTTAAAAAGATGGTGATTTACTGTGGTTAACTTTTTAAAAGTACCAGATCTGCCTGTTACTCAGAAACTCACAGCTTGAGGAAGTTTCAGGAATGGCTTTCAAAGGAAATAACAGCAAGAAGGGGACAAATGAGGGCTACCAATTCGTGCTATCACTGAGGCCGCTGGGGAGAGTAGAAGATTGGGCCCCAATGGTTGGGATTAGATAGGAAACTAGATTCCTTCCTCCCTCCCTCCCTCCCTCCTTCCCTTCTTCTCTCTCTTCCCCTCTTCCTTCCTTCCTTCTTTTCTTTCAACTAAACAGCTTTGTTGGGAGACCATCAGAGACATGAAGGGGTGTTTCAGTACTATGCTATAGAAACCCAGTGGTGATTGTTAAGTCTTTTGGTTGTTTTGATCACAAAACAGATTAGGATGTATTTAAATCTCTTAGTTAAAAAAATTCAGTTACATACCCACTATATTTTATAAGCTGATTTTGGAAAGGCAGTTAATGTTTAGTTTAGTGCAAATGCAAGGTATACACTTAGGTGTCATTGAAAAGTTGGATTTGGGTTCTGATGGACCAGGACAGCTCCCAAGAGGGTATTTTGGTGGTTTGCAAATACCCTTTTCTTTGTGCTTTATTCACTATATACACTGGATTGATTTTTAGGGTTGCTGCTTTTCATCTTATTAGTTCAGCGACTGCACATGTGCATGAAAGCAATAGATTAACAGTCCTGACTGAAGAAGATAGCTTTGGGTATGGATAGATAGAATCCCATCTTTTCCTGTTGCAGGACTTGTTTTTCAGTTGAAAGAGGGGCAGTTGTATTTACTTTAATGAAATTATGCATCAGATATGTTTAAGTAAACAAGGCAAAATTGGCAGAATTGGTTTTAGACTATGTTTCATGATAATTACTACTACTATCTTGCTAAAGGCTTCATAGCCAATCATAAGAGTTAAAAAAATTTTTTTTAAATTAATAAGTTGTTAGGCTTCTGGTCTAACATTCATTGAATGTTATTTATTAAACTCCTACTTTATGTCAGGCTCATGGTATTATAAAACTATTGTTATAATTGTCAGTGTAATGGGTTTTTAATTATATTCACAGTATTATTATAAGTAGTGGAAACCCCAAGTATCCTAGTTTTTTGTAATTAGTTTTAACTCTGTGGGGGTGATCATGTTTTCTCTGAAGCATGTCTGTGAGTAGATTACTCAGGCCTGACCATAGTTCTTGGAATGATACCTGAAGTAGTTGGACTGATAGATTTTTCCAGATTTGAAACTGCAGAGAGAGTGGAGGCAGAGTGGTGCCATGGAAAAGACACAGGCCATCACTTATTTTTCTTCCCCTGATAGGGAAGAGCCACTGCTCAAAACTTGGTGTGAGAACTCATTTCTCTGAATGTGGTAGAGCGGCTAGCACAAGCTTGGCCTACACCGTGCCCCTTTCCCACCCTGTGATTCCTTAGAAATGGGCATCTACAGGACATCAAGTTTTTACATTCTGAGTCCCCTCACACATGCTGAGGGCCAGCAAAGCTACCTGCTCACTACTCTGTGCCACCAAAAAGGGTGTGAGGATATATATTCAGAACCTCATTTCTGTGAAAAATACCTCAAAGATCTTTATGTCCAGGGAATACCTGCCCACTTGCTTATTCGAGGCATAATTGCAGATATTTAAAGTATTTCCTACAGTGGAAATCCTCCAAATGTTTCTTTTTCACAGAATCAGCATGGTGGTTGCTAAGGAGAAACATGCCGCAACCTTAACTCCCTCAACAAAATCAAGCTTGCTACCACATTTCTTCCAGGGCTGCAGGTTCTTTTTCAGATAAAGATTTCAGAGGGAGGGCAGGGCAGAAGGCCCTCTCATAAAATCAGAGGAGTATGGCCCTCTGGGCACCTTGTCTTCTGAAGCTAAGTGGAAAGAGTGAATGGACATAAGCACATCTCACCCTCTCCCAAACCTGCTGCAGGCCGATCTAGGATCCAAACTGTAGCAAGTGGGCCACCTAGCAAATGAGCCATTTTCTTGAAACAGGCAAGTAAGAGATTAGGACATAAAAGTATACCTAGTTCTCTCTCCCACAACCAATGTGTAATAAATGCTAAATGAAGAACATTGTCCTTTTAAACCTTAAAATAGATCTTACAGGAAGTGATACTTTCTTCATTTACAGAGACGATTAGTATTAATATTAACAGATCCCATTATATTGCTTTGAGTGTGTTTTGTGATGAGTATTTCCCAAAATCCATTCAATATAAATTGGGCCCTTCTCAACACTTAAACACAGCAGGTTTTTGAAATATCCAAGATAGTTGTTTTTCTGCTTTGGAATGCTGAAAACTTCTTCCTGCATACTTATGTTCTAGAAGTTCTACAGGGTCTTACTATTCAAGTCAGAGAAAGCAGAACAGCAAAGACCAGCCAGTGTCTTCATCCTGTAGATCATGATAAAGACCTGCATTAAAAGTTCTTTCTCATCTTAAGCTGGAAACAACAGGTACTGGAAAGAATGATTTGGACTGATTTCTCTTGTGTTAAAAAATGTGACATAAAGAGGTGAGAGTGTCTTTGTGTGCTGTGCTGTGCTATGCCTTACACATTGTTGGTAACCTGCAAAGATATCAGCCATTTATATGGGGACAATGCATATGTGATTTTAGCCCTAAGGCCTTCTACCTAAAGGTCATTTACTCAAGCTTTTTTCTATGTCCTGTCAGATTGGACTCCTTTTTCATTCATTTGCTTGAGTATCAGTTGTGCTTAAGGAAAAGACACAAGGAATGGTGGTTGGTGGTACTTGCCATTCTCTGAGGCATAGTATCACCTGTGTGCCTTTGGACACACGGATCTGTTTGGGGTCAAATATTTCAGAGTTTGATGGGCTTTGGGAATGTATATAAATAGGAGGAAGGAAAAGAGGCCAGAAGACACATCGCTACTCTTCCCCTCCCCTCCAGGGGGTACCTAAAAAAGTGCAGATGGCCATTAGCCCATTGATGAGTCATTGAAAAGGTTCTTCTTCTTTCTCTGTCAGTTAACACAGCATGATTTTCATCTATTGGTTAAATTAGGAAGAAGAAAGAAAGGAGCACTGCATCCTGGACCACTTTCAGCCTGTATTTTGTCTTGTAGGTGTGACTGTCCTGACTCCAAGTGCTGCTCTGCCTTTCTGCCATGCATGTTGTATTAATATTGTTAGTGTTGTTGCCAGACCAGCTGCTGACCAGAGTGTGGCAGGGGATGGAGTGCTGTTGGGTCCCATCTTTCCAAGGTCTTGTCACCATAGGTGCACCTGTGGGATGTCAAGGTGCACCTGTGGGCACTCAGGAAGTCCGCCACTTGTTTGGATAGTTAAGGCCTCAGGTTCCTGGATCAATGTATTTATTCAATATCTGGGTTTGCCTTTTAAAAATTGACTAGCGGTATGCAAATGCATGAACAGTGTGGCATGCATGGCCTTCCTGGGGGTAGCCATGGTACCAGCTGACAATTTGGTGGCATTGCTGACCTCTTTGTCAGTGATAACCTGAGATTTGAAGCACTTTGCCTTCGTCTTTATTAGGATGGGCTACAGTAGGCCCAAGAGGAAGGGCAAGATGGTTCCATCCCTGTGTGGAGATAGGGTGGGACTGCGGCACAGGGTGCCTCTGAGCAGTGGCTTGCAAGGGATTGGCCACACACAGTCCTCACAGGCCGGGGAAACAGCAGTGGGGCTCGAGATGCTCCTGCAGGGAAGCCAAGGGGCAGGTGCCACAGCCTAGAGCCTCAGTGGAGAGGACTATAGAAACCATGGCTGGCAGTGTAACAGAGCAGCACCAGCCTGTGAGACAGCCAAGGAGCCCCAGAGTAAGATTTCTCAGAGGGGTTTGTGGAAGAGGGTCATCTGTACGTCATACGTTGTTAATATAGGCCAAATATGGCAGGTTGTACTATATAAAGAAAAATAAACATGGATGGAAAAGTTATATGGGTTGGTATAGATAAGGCAAGGCTAGCAAATCATTGCTTAAAATGTTAAGACAATTTTAATTTCTGTACTTAAATAAAAAGCCTAGCAGCAGAATAACTGACTCTCTAGCTTGCTTAAAAGAAAAAAGGAAGAATGCCTCAAAGCATTGAAACAAAACTTAACTGATGATTCCACTGAGAGAACAGAAACATTTGCAATTGATTAAGCTGAGATAGGTGATGAAGGCTCATTCACTTGCTCTTCTAATTTAAAAAATGCTTTACAATAATTGTTACCAATATATAATGAAGAAAGGGAAATGTATTTAAAGCTAATTTAATATATTTAGCCTTCGCATTCATTTATTTACTCATGTCTCAATATTATATGTCAGTTTAGTGCTGGGGTCAGCAAAAAGAACACTTCTGAAAATCATAACTCCTTAAAATCATGGCTCTTAAAACCAGTCCTTTGCTTATATTACTCCCCTCACCCCTACCTACCAACTATTACCTCCTGTTCTTCCTTATCATTGTTTATCAGAAATTTAGATTAATTTTTAAAATCTTGTAATTCCAATAACATAATATGCAGTAGGAATGGTTAGAGAAGAGAAAAATCTCTAAAAAATTTTAATTACTGGGGCACTGTCTGGGTAGCTCAGTTCATTAGAGTGTTGTTCTGATGCGCCGAAGGTTGCTGGTTCAATCCCTAGTCAGGGCTCCTTAAAGAATCAACCAATGAATGCATAAATAAGAGGAATAACAAATTGATCAATCTCTCTCCCTCCCTCCCTCCCCCCATTAATAAATACAAATTTAAAAAATAATTAGGGCCTGGCCAGATAGATTATTTGGTTAGAGTGTTGTCCAGGTACACCAAGGTTTTGGGTATGATTACCAGAAGAATCAACCAATAAATGCATAAATGGGTAGAACAACAAATTGATGTTTCTTATTCTCTCTCTCTCCCTTCCTCTCTCTAAAATCAATAAATAAAACTACTGGTCAGTTAGCTCTATCAGGGAAATTAACAGACTTGTCCATGTAGACATGGAGGGCACACAGGCTGAACTGAATCCCTGTTGTAATTTGAATGCTGGAAAATGCTTTCTACTTTATTGTCAAAATTACTGCCTTAACTTCCTCCCTCTCTTCATTTGCCTATTTCCCTTGCTTTTTATTTTGTGTACCATCAGTGTACAACATAGTGGTGTTTAACTACTTCCTGAAGGCATTGTTAGTCGTCAGGAGCACTAGTTCATTACAGATGCAGATAAATGGGGGTTCAGACCATGAACTACAAACTGGACTAATTTGGAAAATCTGGTTCCTCTCCTCAATAGAAACAGCTCATGCTCCTTCTATAAAATAGCTGTGTACATTTCATATTCATTCTGAACAGCTAGAATTTGTCAGTCCTGCTTGATGCTAGAACTGGAATTTACTTCACAATGACAAGGCAGCTTTACCTAGAATATCTGTCCCTGTGAAAGGCAGGAAAAAGCTGAACAAGTTCTGTCGCCCTTTCCACTTGTGGTGTGCCCTTGACTTTTCTTTTCTATGACTGTTATTGAGTGGAATGTAACCCTGAATCTTTCACCAGATGTTGTCTTGCTGTCTTAAAGGGAAGAAGAAAATTATAATAGATGTTTTGAATGTGCTCGACTTTTATTTTGTTCAGATCCGAACTGAATGAGGCAAAGAGGTTAAAATCTTTTCTTGTTCCACCTGAGTAAGCATGAAAACCTACAATCCTTAATCTTTTAAAATAATAAAAAAAAAACCTTCTTCTGTCTGTGGGATTTCTGATTCATTTTTTCTACCCTGCTCCCATGCTCTGCATTTTTTTAGTCAAATACTGTCTGGACCTTTGTGAGCCAATAACGGCCCTCCTCACCTCTTTCCCCTCTCCTCCCACGCCCCCTTCCCCATGGCCACACAAAGCAAGGAGTCCACAAAAGATGGAGTTTCTAGGTTTTGTATTTGAAAGGGGGATAAAAATGATGGATATATTTAGGAACACAAAACTGATCTGTTAAAACTTTATCAAAAAAGAAATTTATTGGTGTCAGGATAGAGAGATTAAGGAACATGGGAGAAATTATGATTTAAAAAGAATTAAATAAATAAGAGAAAGTAGAGTGTTGCTTTTTGTGATTCACACCAAGCTGACTCTTCTTCCCTGCCACCCTCCCTCCCTCCCCTCCTTTCTTCCCTGTCTCTGTCTCCTTCCCTCCCTCCTTTCCCTTTTTCTAAATTTATTTTGTATTGTTGTTCAGTTACAGTTGTCCCCATTTACCCCCCATTGTTCTCCTCTACTCCATCCAACCCCTGCTCCCAAAGACAATCCCCACCCCTTTGTCCTTGTCCATGGGTCAGCAGGGAGGGATAAAGAGAGGGAGAGAAACATCAATGTGAGGAAGAAGCACTGATCAGTTGCCTCTTGCACACATCCCATCTGGGATTGAACCCACAACCCAGGCAGGTACCCTGAGAGTGAATTGGACTGATGACCATTCACTTTGTAAGACAACACTCAACCTATTGAGCCACACCAGTCAGGCCAGCCGGTCAGCCAACCTACCTACCTTCCTTCCTTCCTTCCTTCCTTCCTTCCTTCCTTCCCTCCCTACCCTCTCTCCCTCCCTCCCTCCCTCCCTCCCTCCCTCCCTCCGTCCCTGACTTTTTTTGTAGTGCAGCACAAAGTAGTAGGTATGGCAGCGACTTCAAACCTCTAAATTATCAAGTGATATAAAAGAAATGGAAATCCCACAGGAGGGAGGGGAGCAGGAACCTAGAACTTTCTAGTTATTGATTTCTGTGAGTAATAACTGGGGCTGATACACTCGTCTGTGATTTAAAGTCACAGACCTGAGTCCTGACCATTTTGCCCCCTGTTGCCCTGATTGTGGTCAGGGTACTTCCTGTGACTTGGTCCTGTGTCTGTGAAATTCTGGGTTTCCAGAGTATATTTGTCTATGGCTAAACCCTTAGAGAAAAGTTCTAAACCAGGGTCCACAGGCCAAATCCTGCCCACCACCTGTTTTTGTATGGCTCTCACACTAAGATTATTTTTTTTTAAATGAATGATTTGATGGTGGGGAACATTACCTTTGAATTCCAGTTAAACAAAAATGCTATCCACCCCCACCTGAATAATACCTTTCTTTTTTCTCATGAGTAATACTGTATTACCAAAAAATTGTACTCAGTAAACTATTAATTTTGTTAACAAAAATAGTGTGGAAATTTTTCTTCTGTCTTGTTATTTGAGTCCTTATATAATATGCCCATGTTTGTCTCTCAGCTTACAAAGTCTGAAATACTTACTCTCCAGCCCTTTCAGAAGAAGTTTGCTGAGCCATGTTCTAATAGCATATAGAGACAGTTTTGAAGGGGAAAAATAGGCATTTTTGGTATTATTCTTTGGATTTTTCTTTTTTAAGAGTAAAGCTTTTCTGGCCAGTATGAATGTGAATTAATATGCTTTGACTTGTGCAATGCCCTGAGAAAACTGGTATTAGTGGTGAAATGTGGCATAATATGGTCAGCAGCTATCTGTTTGAAAATGTGAAATTACAGAAGAAAATAAACCTGTTTCCCTATATAAAATAGGAGGCAATAATATTTATTTTGTAGGTTTTTTACAAGGGTTTAGTGCGATGATGCAAATCAAGGACTCAATAGATGTTAGAGAAAAAAAAAAGAACAAACTCTACCCCTGAGACTGGTTTATTTCCCTTCGTATGACTCCTGGTACCTTCCATTTTAACGTTATGTATCTGTATACAGACAAACTGTCCCCGGTACACTTGGAGGTACCTACATAATGTTCTCATACATTTCAGGTAATGGAAAATATAATCTGGTTGTGTCTTTTTTTAACATGATTCTGATTTAAAGGAAGATCCTATCTGTTTAAAATTGAGTTATTACTTAAGTCCTATACATTTCTAAGATGATTTTTAAAGCATAAATAAATCTTATCAGAGAGCAAAAAAGGGAGTTTTGCATTCAGAAAATTTTAAGATGTTGGGTGTCACTCTTTTAGTTACTGGTTAGATTTACTGGGTCAGAAAAAGGAAACTGTCTTGATATTTCAAATAGCTAGATCCCCCACATGCATGAAGCAATGTTAAGAGTTAGAGGTGGGCATGGCATTTGGAAAGAAAGTGAAATTGGTACTGATAATTGAGGAAAGGAAATCGGTGGATTACCTGTGCTCTTCTTTATTCTGCTTGCTCAGAATGTACTTTTTGCCTTTGGAGTTTGTCATCCAACCTCCAAGTCCCTACCCGTCGTCACCACCTCTGAAAAGCTGCTTTAAAAAAAAAAAGAAAGAAAAGTTGCTTGAATGGCAACTCTCTCTCTCTTTTTCAGATTTTATTTCTTTATTTTTAGAGAGAGGGGAAGGGAGGGAGAAAGAGAGGGAGAGAAACATCAACTGGTTGCGTCTTTCAAGTGTGTACCCAGGCACGTGCCCTGGCCAGGAATCAAACCAGCGACCTTTTGCTCAGCAGGATGATGCCTAACCAACTGTACTACACTGGGCAGGGTGAGAAGCCTTTTTGGAGTCCCCCCTCCTACTTCTCAGTTTCAGGCCACTGCTTTCCCATCAGTGGTAGCATCTGCCCTCTTGCCTTAGAAATCCCAGTCTTTGCAGCCAGAGCTCAACCCCCACCCCAGGCTGATGCCTCCTCATTTGCAGGTCCTCCCCCACCCCCTTACTCCCAATCCTACTTGCTGTAGGTGTCTAATATCTATTTGATGAAGCAATGAATTACTGAATAAAAATTTGTCTAACATTAAAAGAAAATGAATAGCAAAACTCTTTTGATTTTCCTCTTTTCAGATGTAGATTAATGTGCATAATCATGAAACATCACTGTACAGCTGATTACAAATTCACTCATAAGGCAAAATTTATATATGGCTTATCAAGCTATTAAGTTCTGAGGACCTGGGGACATCAGAGAGGAGATGTAAATCTGACTTCTTTATTTTCTGCAGTACTGACCTGCAGCATGTAAGCAGGCTCCCAAGTCCCCTCAGTGTGTTCCTGAGATGTGGCCGAGTGCCTGCCACCATGTGTGCATGCCTCTGTGTGTGTGTGTGTGTGTGAACAGCATACCTGAGCAGAGTCCTAGGTGCCCTGTTCTAGACCCATATTATTGATTGGATTTGCTGTGTGCCAGGCACTTTGTCAGGTGTGTTATGTGCATCATTTCATTGACTTCTTACAACAATACAGCTCATAATATGAACCTGAGATTTAGAGAGGTTAAGAAACACACTTAAGGTGCCACCAGATCCAAGTCTGCTGGATTCCAGAGCCCATGCCCTTAACTGCTACACTTTCCCGACCAGTCTCCTCCTTTCCAGGGAAGTGGGAAAGGTCTTCGGAGCTAGCTATTTGGGACTTGTGACCATTGCTTTCTTCTCAAAACACAGACTAGAGCAGTCATGTGAGCAAGTATGTTATTACACTGTCTTGGCCTCTTCTTTGCGCTCAAGAGCCACTGATCTCTCAGAGCATCCTGGTCACCAGGTCCCCTTGTTCCTCTCATAACTCAGAGGGGAGTCATCATACCTCTGTGGACAGGGCTAGGCTGCAAGTTGAAGGTGACAGGTGAGGCAAACTGCAACACAAGAACTCTAACCTTTAGAAAAGGCTAGCTTTTGTATACTTGAATCTCTTCTAACTTTTTTTTGGCGGATTATATGGAATCCCATGCAAGTAAATTCATTGAGTGCTACATGCTGGAAGTTCCAGGCAATGAGAAATGAGCTTCATGCTAATTGAGAATGAAGCTAAGGAAGAAAATTTTATTGTTAATCAAGGGCTTAATTGCCTCTGGGACATTTTAAATAAATGCCGTGCTGTACTTAAGGAGCAATATTCTGTAAGTGAGATGCAAAAATTCTTTAATTAAACCATCACGGGTATTCCCTGATTGCAATATCTGCCTTTATCCTCATAGTTAAACCTTCTTGATTCATGTAACAACTCAACCAGGGATTGAGTGAATTAAGGACTCCTTGAAAGAACAAATTGACTGCATAAAGTTGATTGAAATTATTTCTGAGACAGTCTTCATTATAGTTATTTGTATTGATCAGAGCATATTTTTGGTGCATTTTCTGTCTTGCAGAATAAACTATTTTTCAGCCTTCAGGGGATAGATCGTGGCTATGGTATAGTATAGGACAGGGGTGTCAAACTCCTTTTCATTCGGGGCCACATCAGCCTCGATGTTGCCTTCAAAGAACTGAATGTAATTTCAACTCCTTAACTGTTAAGGAGTAGTTATATTTATACAGACCTAAAATTATTTTGGCCCTTCGAAGGCAACTGTGAGGCTGATGTGGTCCCTGGTGAAAATGAGTTTGACACCCTTGGTATAGGGCAAACAGTTCTTAGAAGAATTTGTTTTAGAAATGGAACAAAAGCCAAGTGTTTCTTGCCATTGAGAAATGCAGTGGTGATGATTTAGATGATTCCTACAGTTAAGTAGGAAAGAAGTTGGTAAGAAATTTGGTCAACAAACATAAGGGTGACCATGTACCAGGCCTATGTTAGATGCTGATAGACTTGTGTCAATGTTCAATAGTCGAAAGGCCTAGTTCTTATTGCCAACTAGACAGACCTGATTCAGAAACAGACTAAGGAGACTTGCCTGCTCCAAAAAAACCAAAAACTGACAATTTAGGTATTCAAAAGCTTTGACTTAATAGATTGCTCACTTTGAGTGGTAAAAGAGCCTGGCTTGGAGCTCAGTAAAACTTTAAAAAAGCAGGAATAGTTTATTTTGCCAAGCTAGTGCTGTGAAGTCATGTAATTCTTAAAAGAGAAAACTTGCCATCTGAAGTCACTAACTCTTAAAATATACAATCACAAACCTTAAAAAATTTATTTAGATTGAGTAACCAGCAAATAAGTCATCAAATAATGATGCTTTATAGGATGAGTACACTGAAACGTTTACCTTCTATTTTCAGGGTTATTCATTTAAAACAACCGAGCCCATTAAAACTGGTTTCACATTCAAATAAACACACTTACAGACACAAATTGTGAACTGAGTACTTGAAAAAAGGAAATGAGTGGAGGAAAGAAAAATATTTGAAGTCATATTTTCATAAAGTCTCTGTGGTCTTCAACACATGTACTGATTCAGGCCAAGCTCAAAATGACAAGTCAGGTCTTGAGACCACTGGCCAGTGTGTCCTGTGAAAACCTCATCCTCCAGAAACCCTGATATGGGCACACAGAAAACCAGTGTTGTGCCTGCAAGCTGCAGAAGGACCCCTGTGATGGGTTACATGCGAAATCGCACTCAATTCTATGACAGTGCTTGGAAACCTAGCATTGGGATATCACTGAGAATAGAAATTCCTCGGGAATTCTACATGATGATTCAGAGCAATTGCTTCTAATTTTCATGCCCTGGGAAGAACTGTCTCTACAGATTTGGACAGGGACAAGCAAATCTCACAGTCTGTGAAAGAAAGGAAAATACGCCATGCACTCCAGAGCAAAACTAGCTGCCTTGCTCCTCAATGTATTTACAGGTGACTGGAATTTGTTTAAAGAGATATTTATGAGCCCAGGAAAATGAAATATCTTCATGTTCTCTCTCATCAACATTTTTAAATTCTTTTTTTATTTTTATTCTTTTGTTTTAGTTATATGAGATATATTTATGAAATCACTTTCTCTGACTCTAGTGTATCTGCATTTTGGAGCTCAGTGGTCAACACATAACTCACATGGATACTAAGAGATTTGAGGTTCTCGTGATAAATTCATCCCTGCTCTTTGCAGAGTGATGATGCCCATGATCATGTTTCCTTAAGCACCCTTTCACTCCCCTGTCAGGTGTCAGAGGGTCTCAGGTCACCTGAAGAAAATCATCATCTGAGCATCATGTTGTAGGGCTCTGGTGTTTGCAACCTTTGCGGCTGCATGGGTTCTGTCTGGTTATTTTTCTTCTCTGTCTGTCTCAGGCTTTCTGTATGCTGGGCTCACAGTAGTTCATACCCTTTGGGAGAAGGCATCATGAACGATGTGATGCCCATATTATGACTTAGCGAATTGGAAAGTCTACATGTATAGATTTTGCATCTCTCAAACTGAGATTTTTGATTCAGAGACAGATCACCTATAGACACTTCCCTGAAGTCTTAGCTGCTTGAGACACAGATTGTAATCACAGTAATTAGTACTGCATTTTCAAGTCCTGCTCTCCAGCTTAACCTGGCAGCATTTAGTCAACATGCACACTGCTGGATCAATGGCAAGAATTGAAGGGCTGGTTGTGGGGCTGCTCTTGGCAGGCTGTGGTAGGCACCATCCCTGGGGAGCTCCAGGGCAGCTTCAGGGACAAGAGAGCAGTGTGGTGTTCTGGGTCAAGAGAGGAAAGAAACATGATATAGATAAAACACCTGTCAGTGGTACTTGCTATAGGAGACAGAGTATAGTTCAGACTTTTGCTGAAAATTCATTATCAATGAATTTGTTTTTGTCTTTCTTGTTTAGTTCAGTTTTGGGTATTCCTAAAATGTCCACTGTTCAGAGAAAGTACTTGCATATCTTGATCCAAGCTAGTGAAAAAAATATGTAGGACATGAAACAGACATATTGATAAATCAAAAATAAATGTTTGCTGGGGGGGGGTCTAGTGCCCTTCCCCCCCCAAAAAAAAAGTGTAGCTTAACTTGAGCAACACAGTTGGGGGGTGGGGAAAGCTCTGATGCCTGATCATGAAATCATTTACCTGGGAAATTTGACAGTGATGGTGTAGAGAAAGGGAATCAAGCTCAGGGGTACTTCTGTCATCCACTTGCTGTTCTCAGTTCCATAGAGTGTGTTACCTCACCAGGACAGCCAAAAGGTAAGGATGATAAGAATATGGCGGTGGGGGGATGTCAGCCCCGTGACCCCCAACAATTGAGGGTTAATGATTTTGAATGAGCACTTGGAGACAAACTGAACACTGAATAATAATAAATAGGTTTGAACTTCTAGGAAATACTTATTTTAACAATACAAAACAATTTCAGCATCTATAGTATTTCTAACACTATGATCAATATAGTTGAAAAAGCATAGATGGCAGATTTTTTAAAATGATAGATTTTTTAAAAGTTTGATTCTACTAAAGACGGAAACAAAATTTGTTCCATTTGGCATCAGTAGTTCATATAAGGTTAAACTTTTGAGTTTACTTTTGCAAACTCAAAGACAAAGTACTTTTACATTTTCAGTTGTAGGTTTTTGCACTCACTTTAAATTGATAGAATATTTGTGTGAAGAATGAGGACAGTTTTGTGCCTAAATGAACGACAGTTCACTTATGACAATCATTTTATTATTTGAATGACAAATCATATGACACTTACATACTGACACATTGTAGTTTTAGGCCACAGTTACACTCCCACCAACTTGTACCTTAGAACACATTTATAGATGCCGCTGTGGAAACTCTGTTCTGGCGTATGGAGTGGAGAATTCCCACTCACCAGCTGCTTCCAGACTGCACCTTATCCTGAGAGGAACCTAGTGTCTTTCCTGAAAAGTTCTTTAACATCCAGTAGGCCATTGAGGCACAAACTTAGCATTTTTTCCTGAAATTCTTTCATAAATCAACAGGAAGACTTCTTTCCTGTTTTTTTTCCTTTATAAAAGGGGAAATGATGGTAACACTTAAACATCCATTATTATTTTAACATCTAGTTTTACATCTGTTGAGAGTTATGTTTTCACTTAAGAATGCTTTAGCCAAGATGAAACCCAGAGAACTTTGCCTGTTCCCAGCCTGCTGTCATTGATGGCTCTTCGTTATGTGCATACAGCCAAAAACATTGTGTTAAATTCATGTTGGCTTAAAAAGCCAAATATGAGGTGGAAATGGCTAAGCACTTTTTTAAATAATTTAAGTAAATTGCTTATAAATCTGGGCCATATTTTCAAAAAGTCCTTCTCATACCTTGCCTTTACAAGTAACTGTGGAATTAGACACGCTGCAAATTTACTTTGTATTTTTCTTAATAAGCTGAAATTTTCAGATAGCCTCTACCTGTATGTCATAGATCCTACAAGCTTCTTTCATTCATGTTGAAGAGACTCAGCCAGCAGTATTGCACATTTTGTTTCTTTAAGTGCAGAATTGGACTGGGACAGGGACTGGTGAAGTTGAAAAGCATCAGTTTTCTTTTTCTCCTTCCTTTCCTTCTCTGTTTGTTTCATTTTGTACCAGGGATTGTGGGGTATTTTTCCCCATTACAGATTTTTACTCTCCTTTCTTTGTTTTGTTTTATTTTGTTTTACAATTCACACTAGGAGAGGGTGGTGGGCTTTTTTGTTGTTATTTGGGTTTTTCCCCCATATTTCTCCCTTTCCTCCAGATTTTGATGCTGACCAAATTTAAAACAGTGCAGTGCTTAGGATCCCTGCAGAGCCATTTTACGTATTTGAATCAGTAAAGGGCCCCAAGCAATAACTACCTGAATTGCTTTTAATTACACAATATAGCTGCATCGCTTTACTTTGGAATCTTTTTGATAGATGCAGCAAGGCAATCGTAACCACGGATGATGGGATTAAGTACCTCTTGAAGTGACTTTAGCTTCTTGTGGAAACAAAGGGAAAGAGGAGAACACTTAGTCCTTTTTTGCCTGAGCTGCCTTTTTCTTTGCTTGCATATAAAGAAATACAATTAACAAACATTATCCCCAGAGGTAAATTGAAATGTACATGCAGACAAGAACCACTCTTGACTGCAATTAGACATATATGATACGAGGTATTCTGACCATTTATTAGTGTTAATTGTTTGAGAAACAAGCCCAGAACAAATGATTAAAATGTAGGCGACAAAATGGGGATTATTAGCATGTGTGATAAAATGTGCACTCTGCAGCTGCACCAATAAAATGCTTTGGAAAGTGACTCTGATTAGACAGATGCTTGGTTTGGCTCTGTGGTGAGCTCTTGGTGTTTGTTCAAGACCTGGTGATGTTTATAACAAACAAGTTATATCTTTCTTTCTTAATTAGTGGGAATTACTATGCAAATGTTGGTGTTTTGTAATTTAATATCCCATCAGTTTCCCTGCCTTTGGGTTGTTATTGCAGTCTATTGGTCTTGCTGGGAATGGGATAAACTGAGTTTTATGGTTTTGCTTCTTTGCCCTGCTTTCTTTAAAACGCTGGATACCATGGAGAACTACTGCAAAGTTTCCTCTCTTATTTGTTTTTGAATAGCTACCCATCATATCTAGATGTGATTAGCTCTGCTAGATCCAATTGTATTTGGAATTTGTATTAAGGTCACAGAGATCTGGCAGGGGTAACCCAGTCAAACATTTAATGGGAGCTGGTTGGCCCATATGGACAGTCAGCATTCTGCTAAGTCCTGCCTAGTGTGAGCTTAGGAGGAAGGCAGAAGGGACCAGCAGTATAAGGACCAATTCAGAGAGTTGGATGGCAATTGGATTCTCCTTGGAACTGCATCTAAGAGTCTGTGGTTAAGCAAAGAAATGTGAGCTCTGCTAAATGTGGAGTCAGCAAGTGATTTCAGGGGCACAGATGGGAAGGGAAAGTAGATATGGGATGGAAGGATGGAACCATGTTGCCCAAGAGGACTTGGGGAATGTGCCAGACAAACAGAAGGGGAAATCCAAGGTCAGTCTGACTAAGAAGGAATGTTTTGGGACTTGTAACTTGCAGCTCCATGTTCCTTTGTCCCTGGCTTGCATTTCTGAAACAAGAGTCAGAGGAAGAACCATTTGGATATTGTCTATTTGGTGCCATGAAAACCTGCAACAACTTTTCAATCTCAAGTGGTTTGTCCTTGTCATTCAACAGATTTCTGAGCTGCCTACCTCTACGTACCATTAGCATTTTCCAAAGGAAGATAAGTATCAGTGTTAGTCTAGATTAAATTAGTTTTTAAAATCAGTGAATGCATTCCACAAACAGATTTAAAAAATTCTCTGATTATCTTGGTTTCTGGATAACCTATTTCATGTCTCTTGCCATTATCAAAGAAAACTGTGAATCAAGTCACAAATATATCATAATATAGATTATTATGGACATACAGTTTTGTGGGAAGGATTCAACTCTTAATATTTAATTTTATTCTCTTTGAATTTACAATAAAAGTGTAACTGTCTGAATCTGACCAGTTCATTCTGCTAAAAACTAAGTAACAATACAAATTCAGTAAGAGTGGACTTTGCAGGGAACTTAAAAAAGGGGGGAAAGAAGAAGCTGTTTGCATTTTGAACTGATACATTGCTAAGTATGGCACTGAATTAAGAAAAAGAAAATACCTTAATCTCCCCTAAAATTAGAGCAAACTCTAGGAAGCCTTGCCTTAAATAGATACTTAAAGGAATTAGTGCCCTTAGCACATTAAACATACTTAAAAAAAAAAAACTATTAGAAAAACCCTTCATGATCACATCCATATGTTTAGTTTTAATTTTCATCACACTTAGCTCTGAATAATTAAGGAAGAAAAAAAACAATCTTAATCTTATGTGGGTCCCACACAATCAAAGGCACATACACGTGATTCGTGATCACAGCTTGTATTCACAGCTTTCGTGTGTGTAGTATGGGTCTGGCAATTAGACTCAGACTGTGTGTTTTCTAAAAATTATTCAGCGCTAGAGAGAAATTGATATTAAATCCTCCCCAAATCTACAAATCAGGGTAATCAAGGAACTATAGCTAATAAAATACCAGAATTCCAAGCTTTATAACACTTTGGCCTCATTTGATTGAGATTGACACTTGAAAGAAATTTTTGAGAGAGTCCTTGAAGAAATAGAAAATGGAGATTCTATTAACCAGATTATTTTCATGACAGTTACTCCTGCCTCCTCAAAAAAAATTAAGATATAGAAAGAACTATTTTCTCAAAATTGCAGAACCATTTTCTGGAGGAAAAAAAAATTTCCCCGTGATTCATATCAAAGAATCTGGTTGTGGAGGAGATGCATTAATCTGACACATTTAGCAGCCTTTGAGCTTTTGAAGAACTTCATAAAAGAAATCAGTAATTCCATCTGTCTGGTTGACAGTCTTCTTTGGTGACCTTTAAAAAAAGTTAAGGAGAAATTGATCTTTCTAGTTCACATTTGCTCAGTTAACTCAAAAGTTGTGCACAAGCCAGGAAATAATCTCAGCTTTAAATTTATTTTTTTAGGTAGAATAACCCAGTACTAATGGAATCTGTAAATGGATAAATTTTGTGTATGGTCTTCTCTGTGAAATTTTCCTGTGGTGCTATCTGTGGTAATAATATTTCCTATACCCTCCACTGGCTGTTTCAATACAGTAACTGCTATATATTATACTTTTTGCAACTGGTTTTAGGATCAATCTTCTTAGGCAGGAATACCAACAATGAAAATCGAAACAGAAGGCTGTACTCCGAATGTTCAATTTTGGCCAGGATTGGAACAAGTGTGCTCTTAATTCCTGACACTCAGAATTTCACGATCAAAAATACCAAATTTTCTCTACAGAGACCATGGGAAGTCGAATGGTATGTTCTTAAGGTTTCAGTTAGAATTTACCAAAAGCTCCATATTCTGTGCTTGACAGGTGCTATCTCTCATAGTTTCTGATGCTGGGATTGCACTTAGAAATCCATCTATCAAATCTCTCTGAGTAGAGGGCCCTAAGCATCATTCCTGGACCAAGTTCTCAGCAACATCGACAGTTAACTATTAATGAACAACATCTTTAGACTTCTTTGTGTTTCCAGAAACCCCGGGTTGAAGCAACCCAGAAACAGAAGAGATGCTAATCGCATTGTGTTCTTAAATGTGTTCAGTGAAGGAGTGCAGGTTTCCCTCTTGACCCCAGTGTCACTCCAAGAGGAAAAAAAAAACTCCTCCAGTTTTCCATTTAGATAAAACCTCGGCTCCTTATTCTCACCAAAAGTGGAGCAAGAAAGTGGGGTTATGGTGAATGCCCATCCACAGGCACATGCTCTATGGTTATCCACCCCTCAACACAGAACAAAGAGCTTTGGTTTTATTTAGCCTTGCAGAAAAACAAAGCTCCTCTCCTCTCCCCCTTCCTCTTCTCCTTTCTTTGCCCTCATCTCCACCTTCCTTTCGTACCTCCTACTTTCTTATCCACCCCAACTTTACCTTCAGGACTTGCTCCTTTCCCCTCCCTCCTCTCCCTCTTCCTCCCCTCTCAAATACCTTCTCCCCACCCTTTCTTATTGTCTGCTGGGCTGATTTAGGCTTAGCTTGTACAGCTTTCTTCCCTTTCCTTCATCTTCCTTTCCAAAAAGTGGCAGTGTTTGCTGTTACAGGTGTACCAGGCACCCAAGTGCCAAAGGGTAGAGTGACTGAATAGTACTGCTGCCACATTTGTTAATAATGTCTAAGCCATATGGGTTATAAATGTGGATCTCTGCTTTCATGGAAAACTTGCTCTCTTTCTGGGAGTCACACAGTTGTGTGAGGGTTCCTCCATTCTTGGGATTTGCCCCCACTCACAGTTGTATACCTACCTGGAGGACCAGACATCTGGGGACTCCTGGGTAGCAGTGAGTGTCTGCTGCACACACAGCTTTTTGTCCACGTTTGCATGCCCCACGGCCCTCATTGAGCAAGGGCCAGCTCATGCTAAACTCAGTATTTATTGGCTGTGTGATCGATACTGAATTCGATCAATACCTAGCATGCATATGATTTTATAATTTTAATTTTTTTATCATAGTAAAATATATAAATTATACAAGTGTTTTAAAATTCCTTGGCCTTAAGTACATTCTCATTGTTGTGTAGCTGTCACCACCATCTCCAGAACTTTTCATCTACCCAAACTTAAACTGTTCCCATGAAAAAATAACTCCCTGTTCCTCCACCCCATTCTACCTCCTTTCTCTTGAATTTGACCACTCTAGGTGCCTCACATAGGTGGAATCATACAGTATTTGTCCTTTTTGTCTGACTTATTTCACTGAGCATAATGAGCAACTTTAATTTTTGACATGGTATTTGTTTGCTTTCTCACTCTCTGTGAAAAAAGACCTCTATCACTGGGCTCACTTGCTTAGCCCCAAGGTATTGTGAAGCTCTGAGAAGGCGGAGATCTGCAGTGAAACAGTGTGATACAAACTTTATCAAACTGGCAATAAGCAAGGATCCTGCTTTCTTCTCTACTCCTGCTAAATCTGTTTCTTATTTGATATCCAACCCTTTTCCTGGAGTTCCATGGCAAGGATAGACCAGGAGGCAATTCCCTCACTAGTGCCCTGCCTTGTATGTGGCACCCCACAATGGCTAAAAGGCTGGCTTATGGCCCATGAGTTGCCCCACTATGCCCTGGGTCCTTCCTTAGCAGCAAACCCATAGTGTGCCACAAACTGCTATTCTTTGTGCGTCTACTTTGGACACTAAAGGTAATTTCTTCATTTCAGTACAAAATAGAGCACTTGATTAAGGTGTGATATAATTGCATTGTGAGAGACTTTGCCCAGAAAATACCTTTTCAGCTTTTCTGAAGTAGGCTGCACACTTATTTGTATTTGTGCCTCATGTTAATCTCCTGAATTGCCCTGTTTGGCCAATGAGAGGACAGATCACTCTCATGCCTGAGGAAAGCTCCCCACTTCTCTCTGCATTGTTGCCATAGTAACTGAAACAGTTTTTTGAAATAGGGAAGGAATCTCTCTGGGCACTTGGGAACTTACTAAAGTGAGAACATAAGTAAGCCTCAATCGTTGAATATTATAGATACTGGCATAAATAATTAGTTATTAATAGTCATAAGCATGGTTGAAATTTGTAGGTGAATTTTACTGTCTCTTGGAGTGGGGACCAGTGAATGGGCTCTGATCTTCACTCTCAATGCACAGATTCTTCCATCAACATCAGAATTGTCATGCAAGCTCTGACCCCTGGGCCATACAACATGGAACTCGATTTTTCCCAGTATATAAACTTTGAAGAGGCTATCTATCCCTCCTCTAACCCCCTCAAAGGATTGAAAACACAGACCCACATAGAGGAATCTGCCAGGAATCTGTCATATAGCTGTGGATTTGTTCAAACTTTTCTGTAAAAAAAAATTTATTTTCAACCGCTATTAGATCTTAGAGTCAATCTTTCAAAAAGAAATTAAAGGGCTATGTCATTTCTGTATAGTATCCTAAAAAGAAATGTATTGATGTATTATCTTAAAATAATGCTTTATATGTTTTCTCCTTATGTCTTAGATTTATAGACAAATGAGAATTTATCAAAATTTATTAGGATTTGTGGAGGCAATTTCTTTTTCTTTTTTTTTTTTTAGATTTTATTTATTTACTTTCAGAGAAGGGAAAGGGTTGAGAAAGAGAGGGAGAGAAACACCAGTGTGTGGTTGCTTCTCACACACCTGCCACTGGGAACCTGGCCCGCAACCCAGTCATGTGCACTGACTGGGAATTGAACCAGCCACCCTTTGGTTCACAGGCCAGCCTTCAATCCACTGAGCCACACCAGCCAGGGCTCTGGAGGCAATTTCTAAAGGTCAAGGACACATAAAAGATGATTCTTTTTTTCTGGTTCCAAAACACTGCTTTAGTCATAACTGGACTTGAATGCATCACAATGTAAAATACATGTAGAATAACATTTGAGTAGACATGTAAAGTGATATCACCACTGTGGAAAGCAGTATGGTGTTTCCTCAAAAACATAATATAGAATTACCATATAATTGATCACATATAATACCAATTTCACTTCTGAAGATATATCCAAAGACATTGAAAGCAGAGAATAAAACAGATTTGTATACCAGTGTTCATAACAGCATTATTCACAACAGCCTGAAGGTGGAAATAACTAGTGTCCTTCAACTGATGAATGGATGGATAAACAGGGTGTGACATATGCATACAATGAAATATTACTCAGCCTTAAAAAGGAAGGGAATTCAGACAGATGCTACGGCCTGGATGGATCTTGAAGACATTATGCTAAGTGAGATAAGCCAATCACAAAAAAGATAAATACTGTGTGATTCAACTTCAGTGAGGTACCTAGACTGGTCAAATTCACACAGGTGGAAAGTAGAATGGTGGTTGCCAGGAGCTGTGGGGAGGGGAGACTGGAGAGTTAGTGTTTAATAAGTGCAGAGTTTTAGTTTGGGAAAATGAAAAATTCTGGAGAGAGATGGTGGTAATTCTTAAACAACAAAGCAAAAATGAATTCAATGCCACTGAATTGTAATGGTTAAAATGGTAAATTTTATGTTATATATATTTACCACAATAAAAAAAATCTGACCTGGTAGAGGGATAAAATAATAGAATGTAGATTAGTTCAAGGCAAAAATACTGATCTTGAATTGTGGTGACTCGGATTGTTTCATTATTGCCCACATGAACCTGTGATAAAACTGCCCCAGGACTTTGAGTCTCCGGCCCCTTCCCTGGCCACCTTCGCTCACTATATTATACCGCTTTTCTTTAAAAGGTCACTTCTTGAAGATTGCAGGGACTTCCCTTTACCTTTGTGCTTTTCCCAGTGATTGCTAGGGATCTGCCCCCTAGTGATGTAGTTATCTAGTGAAAACTACAATGAGATCTGGGGTTGAGAGCTGCATCCAGCCAACAGGCCCTAGTTCCTGACCTGTGTGTGCCAACGTAAAGTCCTCCCATCCCTAGTCACCAATATAATTTGAAAAGCCTGTTGACTTTTTTCACAAAAATTAAATATTATATAATATTACAATCTAATTGCTATATAAAAACTCTAGTTGCTACATAAATACATTTTACCCAAATAAGAATACCTTTGTTTAATAGGCCAACAGTGATAGGTCAGCAGTGAGTTGGCCCAGCACTTGTAAAAGTGTCTGATATACTGATGTTCAGGGGTTTTTTTGGAATATGAGTTCGTTATAACTTCAGAAACAAAACAGCATGAGTTTGGACACTTTGCTGGAGCTCTGATAGGTTCTTAGTAAAATAGAGGCTGGATTAGTTGATATGTGTTAATTTGGGATTCTGTCTGTGCTACCTTCAATGTAATCCTTCTTTCTCAAGATTTGGAAGTTTCCCTTCAGGTCTAGTTTTTGATTGTTTTTATTATAAAAGAGTTTGTCAAATAGTTTTTCTTCTTCTTTTGAGACAATCATATGGTTTTATGAAATCTGTAAATTGATTCAAATTGGTTCCAACTAAGGGGAAAATGTGACTTTTTGGAAAAAACAGAGTCGATAAGATTCAGCGGTGTACCCTAATGGGAGACACTAGAGTTGGCCACAGCGAAACTCAACTGATGCAACTGTTTTGTTACCACAGGGCTCATAGGTCGTCAGAAGCTATTAAGTTGTAGTTAGGGTTCAGTCTTTCTCACCTTATTGCTATATCCTTACTGCATTGCACTGAAGAAAACTGAAAGTTCTAAAGAGTTGGGAAGTGAAAGGAGGAGAGAGAAGATAGAAATGAGGAAAGTAAGGGCAGAAGTAGGCTGTGGGGAGTGCTGGGCAAGGGCACTGGGCACAGGGAGCACACATTAGATCACTCTAGCTAAACATTGGGGTCTACACAGATATCCTTAGTAGGCTGTATGTAGACAGCCTAATTCAGATGTGCCAAAAATAGAACTTCATTTTCTTTTTTAATTTTAATTTTTTAATTGTTGTTCAAGTACAGTTTTCTGCCTTTTACTCTTATCCCAGCCCTCCCCACCTCCCTCCCATTTCCAGCGCCCCCCCCCCCCCATTTTTGTCCATATGTCCTTTATACTTGTTCCTGCAAACCTTTCTCCTTTTACCCTGAAATTTCCTCCCCTCTCCCCTATGGTCACTGTCAGCCTGTTCTCAATTTCAGTGTCTTTGGTTAGATTTTGCTTGTTTCTTTGTTTTGTTGATTAGGTTCTTGTTAAAGGTGAGATCATATGGTATTTGTCTTTCACTGCCTGGCTTATTTCCCTTAGCATAATGCTTTCTAGTTCCATCCATGCCATTGTAAAGGGTAGGAGCTCCTTCTTTCTTTCTGCTGCATAGAACTCCATTGTGTAAATGTACCATAGGTTTTTGATCCACTCATTTACTGATGGGCATCTAGGTTGCTTCCCGCACTTGACTGTTGTAAATTGTGCTGCTATGAACATTGGGGTGCATAGGTTCTTTTGGATTGGTGTTTCAGGGTTCTTAGGATAGAATCCTAGCAGTGGAATTGCTGGGTCAAAAGGCAGATCCATTTTTAGTTTTCTGAGAAAATTCCATACTGTTTTCCACAGTGGTTGTACCAGTCTGCAGTCCCACCAACAGTGCACTAGGGTTCCCTTTTCTCCACAACCTCTCCAACACTTGTTTGTTGCTTTGTTTATGATGGCCATTCTGACTGGTGTGAAGTAGTATCTCATTGTGGTTGTAATTTTCATCTCTCTGATAGCTAGCGATACTGAGCATCTTTTCATGTGTCTCTGGATCCTCTGTATGTCCTTCTTGAAGAAGTGTCTGTTAAAGTCCTTTGCCCATTTTTTAATTGGGTTCCTTCTCTTCTTAGAGTGAAGTCCTGTAAGTTCTTGATATATTTTGGAGATTAAACCCTTGTCTGAGGTGTCATTGACAAATATGTTTTCCCATATGGTTGGTTCTCTTTTTATTTTAATACTGTTTTCTTTAGCTGTGCAGAAGCTTTTTATTTTGATGAGATCCCATTTGTTTATACTTTCTTTTATGTCTCTTGCTCTAGGGGACATATCAGTGAAAATATTGCTGCATGAAATATGAGATTTTCCTGCCTATGTTCTCCTCTAGGACTTTAATGGTGTCTCAACTTATGTTTAAATCTTTTATCCATCTTGAATTTATTTTTGTGTATGGTGTAAGTTGGTGCTCACGTTTCATTTTTTTGCATGTAGCTGTCCTAACTTCATTTTCTGAAGTTAATCTCGTTTTGGTCTGAGATATCCATTCCTACTCACTGGTAAGAAAAAAATACTGTACCTCCACACCTGACTATTCAAATGACTGTTTCTTCTGGTTTCAAGTTTCTTTCTCGAAACCAAATGCATACCTTGGGCCACCTCCTGGGCCCTACCAGGCTCTCAGTGCACCGTGCCACCCGGAATAGACCCTTCTCTCACAATTTTCCCCCTGGGTTGCAGCCAGACCTGATGATTCAAAGGATAAGGCTGGCGACTTTTGGGTCCGCTGGTACCACACCAGGCATCAAGAGAAGGCTGGCTGCATGGCAGGCCGAGTGGACTGCGGGGAAAGTAGTGACGCCCAACAGCTTGTGTTCCTGCTTCCAGAATATTAGAAAGATGCTTCAAAGAAGATGAAAACTGGGCTTATGTTTGTAAAGTTAGTTAACCCATGTTCAGGGGAAAGAGCGCTTTACTTGTTCAAGATGTGTCTATGGCAGCTGTTTGAAATAAAAGTTTTCAAGGAAGAACAACATTCATGGTTTATAAATCAGTCAGTTCTATCAGGATGTCTTCCCCACTTTGCCACACCCATGGACCCTCTATTTCTGTTCTTTCCACTACTTTATAAAACCTGACAAAGAGGGAAAGTTTCCGCCTCTGGACCAGGTTGTGGTGGATGACATGTTTCTCAATTGCATCTTGTTGCTGAAACTTCCTGAACTTGAGAAGTCATTTCAATATGTGACAGAGGAAAAAGAAATATTACAAGTACAGCAAAGAGAAGACATTAAAGTGGCAGGGAAAAAAAGGTTAATCAGACAATGGCAGCATTAAAAACCAATAACATCAATGGTGCTTGGATACAGTCAGACGCATTTTTCTCCAGTCACCAGATTTCCAGTGACAAGGAAGAGGACTATATTTGTTATGCCCCTGGTCTGATATCTGATTATCTCCCTAAAGAATTAAATGATGACTTATCTAGATATTTAAAGCTTCCAGAACCTTCAGCTTCATTGCCAAAGCCTCCATCCAAGAAAGTAAAGTTATCACATGAACCCATAGAAGCAAAAGAAGATTACACTAAGTTTAATACTAAAGATTTGAAGACTGAAAAGAAAAGTAGCAAAATGACTACAGCTCAAAAGGCTTTGGCTAAAGTTGATCAGACTGGAATAAGAAGTATTGATTCCTTTTTTGGCGCAATTTTTTTTTAAAGTTGGAAAGTTTTGAAACTTTGAAAATGAAATCCAGCAAAAATATTTGTCTTTTACAGTTCGATTTTTGTCATTCCTCCATATCACTATTTCATGACCCCAGTCACCACCCTTTAGGGAAAAAACAAAACAAAACAGTTTTTAGATTCACTTGTAAATTTTGTTTTATTTGAATTTTATGTTCTTGAATAAAATATGGGAAAGTAATTGTATAACTAAATGACTTGTGGACTTTGGAGTCTTCTTTGACATACTGAAAAGTAATCAAGTGACTAGAATTAACCTCTAGCATCTCAATTTCCTCAATAAACTGACATGTGACAAAAAAATAAAGTTCTTTCTCAAAAACACAGTCAATATTCAGTTTCAAAACTCTGCCCTGCCCTCTTTCTGGGTGGGAAAGATCCAGGGATAGCCTATGCAATGACTTCATGGCAGCCTTCTCTTCCGGCTCTGATGGGGAGTAACATCTCTTGTGGCCCTTGGCCACTGTTCTCTGGTGCAGTACTAATGGTGGTGGACTCATGGTCTGTCCCTGGGGCAGATGATGCAGGTGTGCATGGGGTTTGTCTGCAGGCTTTGGTCATGGCCCTGCTCTCACAAGTGCTGCTTAGGTCAAAGACTCAGCAGTGTCCGGCATCTTCCCCAGCCCTGGCTGTCCACCCTGCCTCCTCAGTATGTGAGCCTCACTCCTGCAGGTACCCTGCAGAGGGGTCAGGCAGCAACTTCTGGATTTCTTACATATCCTGGGAGATTAGGAGCATCCTGCTGTAGCCCCTCCTGTTTCTAAACAACCCATTTTGCTATGTTTGCTTTCCTCCACTGCTCCCATAAAGTTTCCTTCCAGCACTTGAAATGGGAAGTTGGCAAAATGGTCTTTTGCTTTCAGCTTCTGCCCTCAGCTTATCTTGGTGTTTTTTTGTTTGTTTGATTGTTTTTTACCTTTCTAGCCACCTTTGCTACCTACAGATTCCTGGGATGGGGGAGTGGGCCAGGCACAATCCTCCCTTAAATCCCATCCCTTGTACTCTCTTCCCTTCGAGTTTCTGTCAGCATCCAAAGGGCTTTGGCCCTGCCAATGGCAGGGACTTCCTTCAAGTCCCCATCCTTCTCACTTTCCTCCTGGAAGCTGTACATTCAGGCCATCAAACTGTGGGAAATTAGATTTCATTCTCTCTTAAAAAGGCAAGTTTGTTATCTCACTATGGACTTGATATAAAAGTCTAGCTTAAGTTCTAAGCCCAGTGGGGACTTCTTGGCATTCACCACCTCCCCCCCCCACCCCTTTGCAGTGATGGCTATGAGTAGGGAATGAAGAGCATCATGACTTCCAAGTGAGAAAACTACCACTCTTAAAATTACCATTCCCCAGTCACTTGGTTAGTGGCAAGTTGCATAATCGGTACCCAACTCCCCTGCCTAAATCTGGTAGGATTACATTCTGGCAGCTATTCATGACCAACAACGCAAGTCCTTTTAGGATTAATAAAACGCTAGGTTGTGCTTGCAAACCCTGGTGCAGAGGTTCTCATCTTTGGCTGCACCTCAGAGTCTCCCTGGACCTTTAAAGAAAATCCAATGCCTGGGATCACTGTGAGACTCAGGTTTAATTGGTCTGGGGTGTGGCCTGGGTTTATTTCTTTTTCTAAGTTCCCCGAGTGATTGTAATGTGCAGCTGAAGTAGAGACCTCTGTACTACCTCCCACCTAAGCAAATAAACTACTAACTTGAGTTTGGAAATCACATACTAAATTGCAGATGATCAAATGAACATTAGCTTAGTTGATTATTACTTCTATTTTTAATATTGTTAGCAATTTGAGTGTTTATTTTTTTAATCAGAAAGACTTCTGTAGACACGGTTATTTTTCACATTTGCTGCATTTTCAGTTATGATCATACTACCATCACTGTATATGTATATATGGGTAGCACGTGACTCACTTCATCATTTTTATTGGAGCAGAATTTCCTGCATTACAGCTGTGGCTACACATTGGAATCTTCTAGTATAGTGGTCCTCCAACATGGCTATGCATCAGAATCTGCTAGGGAGCTTCTAGAAGTCCCAGAGACTAGGCCTGTCTCACCCCAGACTAATAACATCAAACTTTCTGTGGTGGGGGCTTTAGTGTCAACACTAGAAAGCTCCCCAAGTGATTGTAATTTAACTCCAAGTTTGAGTCAACTTAGAGCAGTTTCTTAAACTTTCATGTGATAAACACCCTCTGGGGATTTGTAAATAAGCAGGTTCTGTTTCAGTGGGACTGGGTCGGGGCCTCAAAGCTCCCATGAGACAGGAAATGCTACTGTGAGAGATGGGGGATGCTCATAATGAGAACAGATAAGGGACCAGTGATGCTGGTCTGCAGCAACACCTCTCTTAAGTGGCAAGGACTTACAGAGCTTCAAAACAGAACAAAACAAAAACACAGCGCAGGGGCCCTGTTACCAGTGAATTGAATTTGATGGCAGTGGGTGAGGTCCAGAATTTGACAGTTTTTAAAAGCTACCCACGTAATGGTTATATTGATTCCCAGGTGGAGAACCCCTAAAGAACTGGGGACTAGCTTTGCCTCTAGTTATATAAATGGTTGATAAGTGGCATCAGAAGGAAAAGGAAAGGGAGATGGCCAAACCAAGGCCAAGAGGGGACCCTCCTCCAGGAAGAAGAAACTCCTGGGCCTGCTGAGGGAATTCTTATCTAAAAATTTGACCCTTTTGTAGAGAGAATTTACCAAAAGTCTACCAGATTTTTTTCATTTCATCTCTTTTTTTAATTTTATTTTTTAATATCTTTTTTAAACTTTATTTTTTCATTTTTTATTGTTGTTCAAGTACAGTTCTGTCCAATTTCCCACAATCACACTCCCCAACCCCATCCATTCCCACCTCCCCTGCTTGATCTTATCCCCCTTTGGCTTTGTCCACATGTCCTTTCTATGTGTTCCTTGACGTCCCTTCTTTTTCCATTATCCCCTCCCTCCACCCCTCTGGTTACTCTCAATTTGTTCTTTATTTCAGTGTCTCTGGTTATATTTTGTTTGCTCATTTGTTTTGTTGATTAGGTTCCACTTATAAGTGAGATCTTACGGTATTTGTCTTTCATTGCCTGGCTTATTTCACTTATCATAATGCCCTCCAGATCCATCCATACTGTTGTGAAGGGTAGGAGCTCCTTCTTTTCTGCTGCATAGGATTCCACTGTGTAAATGTACCATAGTTTTTTGATCCATTCATTTACTGATGGGCACCTAGGTTGCTTCCAGCACTTGGCTATTGTAAATTGTGTTGCTATGAACATTGGGGTGCATAGGTTCTTCTGAGCTTGTGTTTCAGGATTCTTAGTGTATAATCCCAGCAGTGGAATTGCTGGGTCAAAAGACAGTTCCAGTTTTAGTTTTCTGAGGGCACCCATACTGTTTTTCATAATGGATGCACCAGTCTGCATTCCCACCAACAATGCACTAGGGTTTCCTTTTTCCCACAACCTTGCCAGCACTTATTGTTTGTTGATTTGTTTATGATGGCTATTTTGACTGGTGTGAAGTGGTATCTCGTGGTTTTAATTTGCATCTCTGATGGCTAGTGAAGCTGAGCATCCTTTCATGTGTCTCTGGGCTCTCTATATATCCTTCTTTGAGAAGTATCTGTTCAGGTCTTTGCCCATTTTTTTACTTGGATTGTTTGTCTTCCAGATATGGAGTTGTGTGAGTTCTTTATATAATTTGGAGATCAAACCCTGTCTGAGGTATCGTTGGCAAATATGTTTTCCCATACGGTTGGTTCTCTTTTCATTTTACTGATATTTTCTTTAGCTGTGTGGAAGCTTTATATTCTCGTGAAGTTCCATTTGTTTATTCTTTCCTTTATGTCCCTTGCTCTAGGGGACATATTGGCAAAAATATTGCTGTGTGAGATATCTGAAATTTTCCAGCCTATATTCTCCTCTAGGACTTTCATGGTGTCATGACTTATATTTAAGTCTTTTATCCATCTCAAATTTATTTTTGTGTATGGTGTAAATGTGGTCAAGTTTCATTTTTCTGCATGTATCTGTCCAAATCTCCCAACACCATTTCTTGAAGAGGCTATTTTTACTACAAGTTCTGCTTCTGCCTGCTTTGTTGAATATTAATTGACCGTAGAGACATCGATTTATTTCTGGGCTCTCTATTCTGTTCCATTGATCTATGTGTCTGTGCTTATGCCAGTGCCAGACTGTTTTGATTACAGTGGCCTTGGCATGTAGTTTGATATCAGGTATTGTGATTCCTCCTACTTTGGTCTTCTTTCTCAAAATTGCTGTGGCTATTTGGGGTCATTTCCAGTTCCATATAAAGTTTTGAAATGTCTATTCTGTATCTATGAATATGTCATTGGTATTTTAATATGGATTACATTGAACGTATAAATTGTTTTGGGCAGTACAGACATCTTGATGATATTAATTCTTCTAATCCATGAACTCAGGATATGCTTCCATTTATTTGTGTCTATCTTAATTTCTTTGTTCATTGTTGTATAGTTTTCTGAGTACAGGTCTTTTACCTCCTTGCTTCGGTTTATTCCCAGGTACTTTATTTTTCTTGTTGCTTTATCAAATGGGATTTGTTTCCTGATTTCTCTTTTTGATATTTCATTGTTGGTGTACAAAAATGCCTTTGATTTCTGGATATGGACTTTGTATCCTGCTATTTTGCTGATTTCTCTTATTAGGTTGAATAGTTTGTTGGCGGAGTCCATAGGGTTTTCTATGTACACTATCATGTCATCTGAAAACCATGACAGTTTTATATCCTCCTTTCCAATTTGGATGCCTTTTATTTCTTTTTCTTGTCTGATAGCTGTGGCTAGGAATTCCAATACTATGTTGCATAGAAGTGGTGAGAGCTGATATCCTTGTCTTTTTCTTGATCTTAGTGGGAAAGCTTTTAGTTTTTGCCTGTCAAGTATGATGGTGGCTGTAGGTTTCTCATATATGGCCTTTATTATGTTGAGGTAAGCTCCTTCTCTCTTTGCTGAGTGTTTTTATCATAAATGGGTACTGTACCTTATCAAATGCTTTTTCCACATCTATTGATATGATCATGTAATTTTTGTCTTTACTTTTGTTTATGTGATGTATTATGTTTATTGATTTGTGAATATTGTACCATCCTTGCATCCCTCGAATGAATCCCTTTCCATGATGGTATGTGATCTTTTTAATGTATTGCTGGATGCAATTTGCCAATATTTTGTTGAGGATTTTAGTGTGTATATTTATCAGCAGTATTGGCCTGTAGTTTTCTTTCTTCATTGTGTCTTTATCTGGTATTGAGATTAGGATGATGCTGGCTTCATAAAAAGAATTTGGGACTCTTCCCTCTTCTTGGATTTTTTGGAATAGTCGAGAAGGATAGGGGTTAGCTCTCCTTAAATGTTTTGTAAAATTCTCCTGTGAAACCGTGTGGTCCAAGACTTTTGTGTGCCAGGAGGGTTTTTGTTTTTGATTTTGTTATTGTTTTTGTTTTTACTGCTTCAGTTTTACCAGCTGTTATTTGTCTGTTCAGGCTTTCTGCTTTTTCTTGGTTCAGTTTTAGAAGATTATATTTTTTGACAAATTTTTCAAATTTGTTGACGTAGTTTTTCATAGTAATTTCTTATAATCCTTTGTATTTCTGTGGTATCAGTTATAATCTCTCCTCTCTCATTTCTTATTTTGTTTACTTGAGTCCTCTCTCCTTTTTTCTTGATGAGTCTGCTTAAAGGCTTGTCGATTTTAATTATCTTTTCAGAGAACTAGCTCCTGTATTTATTGATCTTTTGGACTTTTCTTTTAGTTTCTATGTCATTTAATTCTGCTCTGATCTTGGTTAATTCCTTCCTTCCTTCTACTCACCATGGGCTTTGTTTGTTGTTATTCTTTGGGTTCTTGTAGGTGTAGGATTAGGTTGTTTATTTGCAATATTTCTGTCTTTTTTAGGTAGGCCTGTATTGCTATGAACTTCCCTCTCAGGACTGCCTTCGCTGTGTCCCATAAGTTTTGGACTATTGTGAGTTCATTTTCATTTGTTTCTAGAAACTTTTTGATTTCTTCCTTGATCTCTTTATTAATCCATTCATTGTTTAATAGCATGCTATTCAATTTCCATGACTTTGAATGTTTTTGAGTCTTTTCCTTTAGGTTGGTTTCTAGTTTCAAGCCCTTGTGGTTGGAGAAAATGCTTATATAATTTCAGTTTTCTTGAATTTGTTGAAGCTCGTTTTGTGTCCTATCAGGTGTTTTACCTTTGAAAATATTCCATGTGCATTTGAAAAAAATGTGTATATTGCTTCTTTGTAATGAAAGGTTCTATATATAGTTAAGTCCATTCGATCTAGGGCATTGTTCAATGCTGCAATATCCTTGTTGATATTTTATTCAGAAGAAATTTTATTAAGAAGATTTATTTTATTTTATATTCAGAAGATCTATTTTGTTTGGAAGATCTATTTATTTTTGACAGGTGGGGTATTAAAATCCCCTAGTATAAGTGTATTGGTATCTATATCTTTTTTGAAGTACTCCAAGATTTTCCTTATATGTTTGGATGCTCCTATGTTGGGTGCATATATGTTTATAATGTTTATGTTTTCTTGATGGATTCTTCCCTTGAGTGTTATGAAGTGTCCTTCTGTCTCTTTTATGGCCTTTGTTTCAAAGTCTATTTTGTCTGATGTAAGTATTGCTACCCCAGCTTTTTTTTTTTAATTTTTTAAAAGATTTTATTTATTTATTTATTTATTTTTAGAGAGGGAAGGGAGAGGGAGAGAGAGAAACATCAATGTGTGGTTTCTGGGGGACATGGCCTGCAACCTAGGCATGTGCCCTGACTGGGAATCGAACCTGCGATGCCTGGTTCGCAGCCCGCGCTCAATCCACTGAGCTACGCCAGCCAGGGCAGCTTTTTTTTTTCTTGTCCATTTGCTTGGAATATTTTTTTCCTGTTCTTCATGTTCAGTCTGTGTAGGTTTGTTTTTTTTTTCTGCGGTGGCTCTCTTGTGGGCAGCATATGTGCAGGTCATGTTTTTAGTTCATTTAGGTACCCTGTCTTTTGATTGGAATATTTAAACCATTTACACTTAAGATTATTATTGGCAGGTACTTACACATTACCTCCTTTGTACCTGTGTTCCTCTCTCTGTCACTGTTTTTCTTCCTCTTCTTTTTTTAAGATTTTATTTATTTTTGGGGGGGAGGGGACGGGAGAAAGGAAGACAGGGAGATAAACATCAGTGTGTGGTTGCCTCTCATGTGCACCCCACTGGGGACCCAGCCTGCAACCCAGGCATATGCCCTGACTGGGAATCGAACCAGCCATCCTTCGGTTTGCAGGCCGACACTCAACCCTCTGATCCACACCAGCCAGGGATTTTCTTCCTCTTCTGTAACAGTCCCTTTAGCATATCTTCCAGTATTGGTTTGGGGGAGATTTGTTCTTTCAGCCTCCTTTTGTATGGGAAACTTCTTATTTCACCTTCTATTTTAATTGAGAGCCTTGCTGCCTAGAATAGTCTTGGTTGGAGGCCTTTGCTTTTCATTATTTGGAATATTTCTTGCCATTCCCATTTGTCTTGTTATCTTTCTATTGAGAAGTGAGTGGCTAGTCTTATCCAGGCTCCCTTGTATGTTACTTCCTGTTCCCCCCTTGCTGCCTTTAAGATTTTCTCTCTGTCTTTGAATTTTGCCATTTTAATTGTGATGTGTCTTGGAGTGAGCCACTTTGGGTTCCTATTGATATGGACCCTCTGTGCTTCCTGGATTTGTGTGACTTTTTCTCTCATCAATTAGGGAAGTTTTCTGTTTTAAAAAAGATATTTTTATTTATTCATTTTTAGAGGCAGGGGAAGAGAAAGGAGAAAAAGAGGTAGAGAAACATCAATGTGTGGTTGCCTCTTGTTTGCCCCATCCTGAGGACCTGGCCTACAACCCAGTCATGTGCCCTGACTGGGAATCAAACTGGTGACCCTTTGGTTTGCAGCCTGTGCTCAGTCCACTGAGCCATACCAGCCAGGGTGGGAAGTTTTCCATCATTACTTTTTCAAACAGGTGTTCTATCCCTTGCTCTCTTCTTCTCCTTCTGGTATCTCTATTGTAAGAATATCATTAAGTTTCATGTTGTCCTGCAGTTCTTTTTACACCTCTTCATTCTCTCTGAGTCTTTTCTCTTTTTCTTGTTCTTTCTGGAATTTTTTTCCACCTTGTTCTCCAGATCGCTGATTCAATTCTTTGCTTCATCGAGCCTGCTTTTGATTCTTCCTACTGTGTTCTTCAATTCAGAAATTGTATTCTTCATGTCCTCTTGGCTCTTGTTGATAGTTTCTGTGTCCTTTTCCATGCTGATACAGTTTTCAGTAAGTTCCTTGTAGTTTCCCTGAAATTTTTGGTAATTCTCACTGAGCTTCCTTATAATCATTGTTTTGAACTCAATATCTAATAGTTTACTTGCCTCTATTTTATTTAGCACTCTTTCCTTTAGATTAGGTGTTGTTTCTTTGTCTCCCATTATTTGTGAGACTTTTCTTGTTTGCTTATGCTTCTTAAATTGATCTGTTCTGACTCCCTGACTTTGTGGTGTGAAATTCTATGGTAGGAGACCTCTGAGGTTCAGTCATGCAGTCTCCTTGATCTTGATACTCTTTGTTTTTTTTTTTTTTAAGATTTTATTTATTTGTAGAGAGAGGGGAAGGCAAGGAGAAAGAGAGAGCGAAAAATACCAATGTGTATTCTCCTCTTGTGCAACCCCCACCAGGGACCCAGCCTGCAACCCAGGCATGTGCCCCAACTGGGAATCGAACCACTGACCCCTTGCTTTGC
Organism: Tonatia bakeri; assembly: GCA_004024845.1. Lineage (NCBI taxonomy): Eukaryota > Metazoa > Chordata > Mammalia > Chiroptera > Phyllostomidae > Tonatia > Tonatia bakeri. The sequence continues at coordinate 47,214 of PVIA01002822.1, read as the reverse complement.
AGTCCAGTGCTCAATTTACTGAGCCACGTCAGGCAGGGCTGAACTTGATGCTTTTTGGATGCCCATTATGCCATTTATGTTCACTCTCTGGATGTAATTGGGTTTTTATTGTTATTGGGTCTTTCTTTGGTGGGTCTTTCCCTCCAGCTGGTTGACTGAGGGTCACTCCACCCACCACATCTTGTATGCTGTTGTGCAGGTGCTGCCAGAACAAAACCACAAAGCTCAGGAAACAACCCCACATCCTCAAAAATAACTCCCACCAGCAATCCCATTATCAACAGCAAATGAACCAGTATTAATAAGGGTGTAAAGATGTTAATACTGTTGTAAGAAAGGAGAGAAATAAACTATAATATAAAATCTAGTGACTTGATGGACAAGAAATGAATGTTTAAAAGCTATGCAAGAAAGAAAATATTGCAAATCACGGACAAGACCACAGTGAATTTCGTCTCAGTAGCCTCTACTATTTACCACTGTTTTTTCTTTCTGGATCTGCCTCTGGTGGTGTCAGGTGTTGACCCCATCTGACCTTAGGCAGCATTCTTCAAGACTGCCAGGGATCTGCTCTCTGTGGCTGTCTCCTTCAGTTGTTAATCTAGTCACTCTGCACTCAGCAGTCAGGCTTAAGCACCACACAGCAGGGCAGAGTCCCTCCTGGGGTCGGGGCTATTGTGTCTCCTCAGGCTGCTGCTGCTCAGAGGGGAGTGTTCTGCCTGAGCAGGATGGCTGTTCCAGTATGGGTGATGGCTCAGCACCAGAATCCCAGCAACTATTCTCTCAGCTCTCTCCCCAAAGCTTCCATCCCCAGTCTCACCTCAGGCATCTCTAGCCCACTCTGTCCCCACTTTTCTGGAGGCCAGGGTAAGTGGTTAACAAATGAAAATTTGTGCATTGGCCCTTTAAATAGCTCTTTGCATCTCTAGCTATCTGTCTCTGGCAGAGAGCAACCCTGCCACATTTCACTGCTGGTTGTCATCTGTAGTTTTTGGGCTCTGGTGCTCTAGGCTAGGGATGCCAGCTTAGGGTTTAGACCCCACATTTCTCAGGGGGGATCCAACCAGTTGCTCAGTTATCCCTCTGGCACTTCCACCTGTGGGCACCCAGCCAGCCTTCTTGAGTCTCCACCTTACTGCTTACCAGACAGGTTATGCTTAAGCTGGGTCTTCTGTCTGTCCGAGATTATTAGGCTTCTTTCTTACTATTGTTCAGTTATTTGTTCTGGGTGGTTTCTCCACAAGTTAGTTGTAATTACTGATTAGTCCTGGGAGGAGTTAGTGTGGCTTCCTTTCATTCCTCTGCCATCTTCCAAAAAATTCTTTTTAACTCATCTTAAGCCCCTGTTTTGCATATTGTTTGAATATGTTCACATTGTTGAGTGACTTGAAATATGATAAAAATAAGTTGGATCACAGGTGGCAAACACAAGGCCCGCAGGCCGAATCTGTCCCTGTGCCTTGTTTTATCCAGCCTGACACCTTGTTTCTACACGGTGGCGGTGCCTAGCTCTTGCTTAACTGTTAAGGAGCAGTTACATTTATACAGTCCTAAAATTACATTTGACCCTTTGAAGGCAACTGTGAAGCTGATGTGGCCCCTGGTGAAAATGAGTTTGACACCCCTGAGTTAGATCTTATCACATACTGCAGTTGTATTCCTACAGAGTAGCCAGTACTGACTGAACACAGCTCAAGTGGAAACAGATTTTGAAGTGGGTACACACAGGAAGGAGAAGACACACCAGTAGTACATGGAAGGAGGGGGCTTGGGGAAGCCATGAAAGGTTTCTGCCACCTGCCCCATGACAGTCCCCTCCTAGAACTCAGAGTTTACAGTACAACCTGCAGCCTGACTCTCTCTATACCTTTCTTCTCAATATTCCAGTTTTGCCACTTCTGGTCTCTTTTTCTCTCAGTTTCATCATGTATGGTTGTTAGCCTTCCTGACCTGGCTTAGAGGCTATCCTTTGGGTGTTCCTCCTTGGAACTTCTGGGCATGTCATGTTTCTTTGTGCTGCCTCCCTACAGTGCTCAGTTCAGTATAGGTCAGGGCCACTGTGTACACTTGTGTGGGGTGTGCCCTGAGTGGGAAGCCAACCAAGGGATGTGAGAGGAGGTGAGTTTGAGCTCATCTCCACTCACCAAAACAAGCAACATGCTACCTGCTAGAAGACATAAGGGGACACCATTTTCTAATTTGTACAAAGGTACCTGCCACATGTGCTAATATAGGTCACCTAATCAGTGGATGCTTACTACGTAAGTGTTCCTTGAATGGATGGATGGATGGATGGATGGATGGGTGAATGAAAGAACATGTAATAACAAAATGGAGGAAGTGAGGGGAGAGGGTAAATAAGAGGCTTCTATAGTCATCTAGGTAAAGGTAAATGAGGCCCTAAATTGGGTTGTAAACTACAGAGAAGGAGGTAAATGTAGGAGAACAAGTGACAGGCCATGGATTGGATTAAAGTTTCCATGCTGGCAAAGGAGAGAGGGAATAAAAATGACCTCCCACCTGTAATCACCACTACAACTGGACTCTTGCATAAGAAGAATAAGAACAGTGTGGTTGCAGATCAGTCCTGTGCAGCTGCTCCTGGAGAACGGGCTTTGGTAAGGTCACAAGGTGGCAGGAATTGTATGACTCTCATGTATGGAACCCTGTGCTGAGCAGTGTCAGGGAGATATATGACTGCCCCTCACTCAGAGAGCTTATGATCTCTCTGAGGGTGCTGGAGACAATATTCTTGATGCAGGGCTATGCTGACTAGCATCATACGTGGATAACAGGAGTCAGATAATCATGGCAGCTCCATGTGCATGCTGCTTAAGCACTGTGCTAAGCTCTCACCTATATGAGGTAGCTGTTATGTTGCTTCTCAACTGAAGAGGAAGTTGACAGAGTGGTATTGTGGCTTGCTTCTTATTTCATCTTCTGGGTGCCATTCCCGGGTTGAGTTCAACTTTTTGAAGTTACCATTTTGCAGGTCAAAAATGATCAGGCATCAGGAATTTCATATGGTTCATCCCAGCATTTTCCACCATATTTTGCTGCCATTTGAATCTTTTTTTGCTGGGTCCTCATGTCATATACAGGGCAAGGGAGCACTGTGGGGTCTCTCTCTTTTTTAAAAAGACATATTTTATTGATTATGTTATTGAAGTTGTCCCAATTTCCCCCCTTGCCCCCTCCACCTGGTACCCCTATTCCCTTCAGCAATCCACTCCCCCCCACCCCCCCTGCCGGTTTTACTTCATGTCCATGAGTCATGCATATAAGTTTTTTTGCTTCTCCATTTTGTATACTGTTCTTGACATCCCCTTGTCTATTTTGTACCTACCAGTTATGCTTCTTAATCCCTGCACCTTTGCCCCTATTCTTTCTCTTTCTCCTTCTGACTGATAACACTCCAAATGATCTCCATACTTATGATTCTGTTCCTGTCCTGCTTGTTTGCTTAGCTTGTTGTTTAGATTCAATTGTTGATAATTGGGAATTTATTGCCATTTTAATGTTCATAGTTATGATCTTCTTTTCCTTATATAATTTCCTTTAACACTTCCTATAATAAGGGATTGATGATGATGAACTCCTTTAATTTTATCTTGTCTGGGAAGCATTTTATCTGCCCTTCAATTCTAAATGATAGCTTTGCTAGATAGAGTAATCTAGGTATAGGCCCTTGCTTTTCATGACTTTGAATACTTCTTGCCAGTCCCTTCTAGCCTGCAAAGTTTCTTTTGAGAAATCAGCTGACAGCTTTATGGGAACTCCTTTGTAGGTAACTGTCTCCTTTTCTCTTGCTGCTTTTGAGATTCTCTTTTTATCTTTAACCTTTGGCATTTTAATTATGGTGTGTCTTGGTGTGGTCCTCTTTGGGTCCAACTTGTTTGGGACTGTCTGTGCTTCCTGAACTTGTATGTTTTCACCAAATTAGGGAAGTTTTGTTTCATTATTTTTTTCAAATAAGTTTTCAATTTCTTGCTGTTCTTCTCCTTCTGACATCCCTGTGATTTGGATGTTTGTACATTTGAAGATGTCCTAGAGGGTCCTTACCCTATGCTCATTTTTTTAAAATTCTTTTTTCTTCTTTCTGTTTTTATTGAGTGATTTTATCTTCCTTATGTTCCAAATTGTTGATTTGATTCTTGGCTTTATCCCCTCCACTGTTTGTTCCCTGTAGATTTTTTCTGTATTTCACTTAATGTAACCTTCATTTTTCCACCTGGGTCTTCTTCTTTTTTTTTTTTGCTGTTGCAGTATCTGTTGAGTTTCTGGAGCATCCTGATAACCAGTGTTTTGAACTCTGCATCTGATAGGTTGCGTATTTCCATTTCGTTTTATTGTTTTTCTGGAGTTTTGTTCTGTTCTTTCATTTGGACCGTATTTCTTTGTCTCCTCATTTTGGCAGCCTCCCTGTGTTTGTTTCTGTGTATTAGGTAGAGCTGCTCTGAGTCCCTGTTTAGTAGCAAAGCCTGTTGTAGAAGAGTGCACCTGTAAGTTGTATGGTGCATAGCCTTAGGTAATTGCCAGGGCTGGGCAACATGTGTCAGCGCTCTGTGGCTCTGTGTCAGGGAGGGCTCAGAGAGCAGACTATGCCACTGTCTGGCCTCAGGAGTCTTTTCTGGGAGGAAGCCGTCTCTTGGTACTTGCCCTGATGCTAGTCACTTCATTTTCTCCCTCTGTTCCACTGCTGCCCTTCCAGCTATCGCCCTGGTGCTGAATTCCAGAGGGAGTGGGTCTGCATAAGTCTTAGGTCCATGGTGAGCCCCTTAAGAGGAGTCTCCTATGAGTCCTGAAGTTTCTTCCACTGCCCCAACCCCCAGATTTTTTACAGTCAGAAGTTATGGAGACTTAACTTCCTAGGGCTGGAACCCAGGACTGGGTGGTCTGGTCTGGGTCTGGGATCCCTTACTCCTGAGGTATCTCTCTTGATTTTTATCCAGTAAACATAGATGTAGGACTGGCCACTCTCTGTCTCTGTGCCTCTTCATGCCTCTCTGTGCCTCTCCATCTGTCCATGACTCTCCATGCATCTCTGTGTCTTGGTGCCTCCTACCCATCAGGATGAATGTGGCTTCTTTAAATACTTGTTTGTTGGACTTCCATACAGCTGAATTTTCTGACATTTCTGGGTGTAATGTTTTTTGTAGTCTAGTTGTCATTTTTTTCTGTAGTTGTGTGAGGAGGCAAGGTGTGTTTACCTATGCCTCCATCTTGACAGGAAGTCTGGGGTCTCTTTCATAAGGGTACTAATACCATTCATGAGGGCTTCATTCTCATGACATAATCACCTTCCAAAGGCACCTCCTCCAAATACCATACCATTGGGGATTAGGTTCCAACATATGAACTGTAGGGGGACACAAACTTTCAGCTTTTAGTAATTCCCAAAAGTAATTAGGTCAAATTACTTAAACTTACTGTGTCAAGGGGTAGGAACATTTAAAATCTCACTTTTTAAAGTCTCTTAATTGGTATCATCATTTGGCTCTCCAGAAAGCTTGTAGCCACCTTGATTAATTCTAGCCTTTTTAAAAAGATTTTATTTATTTATTTTTAGAAAGAAGGAAAGGGAAGGAGAAAGAGAGGGAGAGAAACATCAATGTGTAGTTGCTTCTCATGAGTCCCACACTGGAGACCTGGCCTGCAACCCAGATATATGCCCTGACTGGGGATAGACCCGGCAACCTTTGGTTTGCAGGCCCACACTCAATCCACTGAGCTACACCAGGCAGGGCTAACTTTAGTCTTGATAGCAGAACCAACCCTTTGCTGGTTCTGTTTTTGCTTATGAGTGACAAATGAGTTTGAAGATAAAAGGTCAGAAAAGGCTCAGGGGTCAGGTGAATCCTGAACTGAATTTGAAGGACCCATAAGGTTCAAATAAACTGAGATGAAAAACTGCCATCAGAAGCACAGCAGAAAAAAAGACACAGTTTTATTGAATGAATACAATGAATACAGCATATTGTGGAGACAATCATAATCTAATTTTCCTTGGGTGGATAGTTGCTTCGTATGAATAGTGGGATATAAGTTGACAAATGGAATATCAACTGAGACTGAACTTGATCAGGTTGGTAATGGGGAGTTGTTGACAGTTTGGACCAGGGGAAGATATGAGCAAAACATTATTTTGATGTTTATAGAAGACTTTGGGAAACCAGACACATTTTTCACAATGACAGAATATTTTTAAAATAATCATCTTGTTTTAAAAATTATGCATTATGTAAATGTCCTAGGAATGATTTGCTTGCTCTAGTGCTTAGCATATGACAATGGTCTGACTTGTCATGCCACAAATGGCCCATCTGCCATGTCTGGGCAGCCCACACTCTGAGATTCGGTGTGCTTGGAGATAATAGTAGCTGGATCCAAAATGGTGGTAAGAAGCTAGGTCACATGGAGGAAATCTCAGTGTTCATGAAGTGAAGGTCAGTTACCAATGGGACAGAGATGTCCAGACATCCAGGCTGTTAGAGACATCTGGGAAGGAAAGGTGAGGTGAGAGCTGCAGGAAGGACCATCTTTCCCCTACAGCCATTCTGATTCTTGCTTTAGTTGTTACATATGTGTTTACAACAAATCCTGATGAGAAGTGTCTTTGCTCCAAGCACTTCCTGCAAAATAAAAATTTCATCTCTTTTAATAGCATTTTTGCTATTTTTGAGGACATGTATATTGTTTGGTTTCCAGTGTGGAAGATAAGTGAAATGTGATTGCTGCTGTTTACATCATTATATTTTCTTTATTTTTAAAGTTAAACCAGAGATTCTCAATCAGTATAAAATGGTGACAGAAATTTCAGGCCTTTTTTCAATTAGCAGACCATAATATATTTTATATTAAATAAAATGCCTTCGAAGACATGTACCCTATATTTTTTTCTCTTTTCTTTTTCTTTTTATCAACGGCATTTAAAAAAATTGTTGTTCAACTACAGTCGTCTCCATTTTCCCCATTGCCCACCTTCTCCTCCCACCCCCCCATCCCCACTACCCATCCTTGATCCTACCCCCCTTTTGCTTTGTCCATGTGTCCTTTATACACTGACATGTACACTCTTAAAATCTGTCTATATGTCACCATACCTCACATAGCACAGTGCTTATTTGTGAAAAATTAAGACTCAGACTCAAAATTCAGTATGAAGATTGACTGCAGGGAAAAATGAGAGAGCCCCCACAGGAGATAGTGATTTTTCTTGAGATACGTTGTCAGAGGGTCATTAACCATGGCAAAATATTATAACCATTTGAAATAATTGATGGCATTAACTTAGGATAACTACCAAAAAGAGCTTTTGCAAAGAGTATAGCTGACATATTTTTGAAAAGGAAGATGTTATTTAGCCAGGGTAGAGTAAACAGAGCGTTGCCAATTTGCTAGGGCTTTAACCTTTCCTCACCTGGAGGTCTGTGACATTTATCTTTGTCTATTATGGGAAAGACAGTCATGGATGTGTGACTGGGCTTAGAAGAATCCAGTGCTTAGTTTAATGTTCTTCTATCTCCATCTTGAAATTTCAAATGAACTTTGAACAAGGGGCTCCGCATTTTGATTTTGCAGTGGGTGCTGCAGATTATGGAACTGGTCCTGATTTTCAGATAAGCAAACCAGAACTGTCAAAGGGCTGGTTCTGCCATCAAGGCTAAAGTTAGCCCTAGCTGGTGTAGCTCAGTGGACTGAGCATGGCCCTGCCAGTCCAGTTCTTAGTCAGGGCACATGCCTGGGTTGCAGGCCAGGTCCCCAGATAAAAGCAGTTTTCACTTTTGTTTACCATATATTATGAGCTAAAACTTGATTTCCCCAGGATCAAGCTGTGGACTAGGTGAGGGGTGAGGGCTACTGTGAGCCAGTGGAGCTTCCAGCCCACTTCTCTTATTTCCTTAGGAGGCCAGACTGACTACAGTAGGAAAAGGTGGAGACCACAGCATTTAGAAGCAGGCCGGAGTTACTGACAGCTCAAGTTTCTCCATTAACAACAGCAGCTGCTAACTCCTCTTGCTATGCCCACCACCACATAAGGAGCTAGAATCTTCTAAGCTCTGTCTAAATGCTTCAGGTGCATTATTTCCTTTTTCTTAATCCTCTCAACATCCTGCAAAATGAGTATTATTATTATAATGAAGAATCTGAAGTTTCTAGTAATTAAGTTGCCCACAATTACAGAGCTAGTAGTGGTCTTTTCTCATTAACTGACCTCTCTACTCAAGAAGTGACCAAATATGACCAACTATCTTTTTCTGTTATTTAAACTAAACTTGAGCCCTTGTTGGTGTGGCTCAGTAGATTGAGTGCTGGCCTGTGAACCAAAGCATCACTGGTTCGATTCCCAATCAGGGCACAAGCCTGGGTTGCAGGGAGGACCCCAGTAGGGGGTGTGCAATAGGCAACCACACATTGATGTTTCTCCTCCTCTCTCTAAAAATAAATAAAATCTTTAAAAAAAGACAAAACTGATCTTGAGTCATTTAATAGTCTACTGGAAAAGACTCATGCTTACATAGTTTTTTTGTTTTCTGTCTTTTTACTTTCATATAATTTTGGATAGTATTGTTCTTTAGGAACTTTTGGATATAAATGTCTCCTTTTTCTCCATGGATGATATCTGGACAATATGCTAATACTGAAAGTTTTTTTCCTAGAAGAAATAGGTATACCCTCCTTCTTTTCTCAGAAAACTGTGTCACCAAACAGTGTTATTTATATATTTTTAAACCTCAGTCAAAATGACATTTTGTTTTCTTGGTTATTTCTGTTACTGTTTTCCTGGCTGTTATGTGTGATTGCATTCTGCCATAATTTTAAAAGGGTATCCATGTTTTCTATTTCAATTTTGCATCAAAATCAGGTTTTCCAAAAATTTGTAAATGAATTCTCTTCTGGACTAATCCCAATTGTGTCTCCTGCAGGAAAGCATCTCTGGCAGCTGATGTGCCCAGGCTTGGATATCGTTCCTCATCCAATCACAAGTATATTCCTCGGAGGGCAGTGCTCTATGTACCTGGAAATGACGAAAAGAAAATAAAGAAGATTCCATCCCTGAACGTAGATTGTGCAGTGCTTGACTGTGAGGATGGTGTGGCTATTAACAAAAAGGTAATGAGATAATTTTTTCTTAGGATGGGAAAAAGAAAGGTATTGAAATTTGGTGCTCTCCTGGTAGCATTTGCTAACTGTTTGGAAAGATTTTACTGTTCTTCCCTTTTGCTGATTACTAATCTGTCCTTTTAAAAAATATTTATTTATTTTTTAAAATATATTTTATTGATTATGCTGTTAGACTTGTCCCATTTTTTTCTCCCCTTTATTCTCCTCTGCCCTGTAGCCCCCCTCCCACAATCATTCCCCCACCTTAGTTCATGTCCATGATTCATACATTTAAGTTCTTTGACTTCTGCATTTCCCATACTATTCTTCACCTCCCCCTGTCTATTTTTTATACACCATTTATGCTTCTTATTCCCTGTGCCTTTTCCACCATTCTTCCTCCTCTGCCTCCCCACTGATAACCCTCCATGTGACGTTCATTTCTGTGATTCTCTTCCTGTTCTAGTTACTTGCTTAGTTCATTTTTGTTTTTGTTTTAGGTTCAGTTGTTGATAATTGTGAGTTTGCTGTTCATATTTTCACCTTCTTCTTTTTCTTAGCTGAGTCCCTTTAACATTTCATATAATAAGGGCTTGGTGATGATGAACTCCTTGAACTTGACCTTATCTGGGAAGCACTTATTTGCCCTTGTATTCTAAATGAAAGCTTTACTGGATAGAATAATCTTGGATGTAGATCCTTGCCTTTCATGACTTGGAATACTTGTTTCCAGGCCCTTCTTGCCTATAAGGTCTCTTTTGAGAAGTCAGCTGATAGCCTTATGGGAACTCCTTTGTAGATAACTGTCTCCTTTTCTCTTGCTGCTTTTAAGATTCTCTCCTTATGTTTGATCTTGGGTAATGTAATTATGATGTGCCTTGGTGTGTGCTTCTTTGGGTCCAACTTCTTCAGTACTCTCTGAGCTTTCTGGATTTCCTGAAAGTGTATTTCCTTCACCAGATTAAGGAAGTTCTCCTTCATTATTTGTTCAATTAAGTTTTCAGTTTCTTGCTGTTCCTCTTCTCCTTCTGGCACCCCTATGATTTGGAAGTTGGAACGTTTAAAGTTGTCCTAGAGGTTACAAAGCCTCTCTTCATTTTTTTTCTTTTTGCATTTTTATTCATTTTTTAAAATTAATGTTCAAATGCAGTTGTCTCCATTTTCCCGCCACTACTCTCCCCCACTCCATCTACCCCCACTTCCTGCCCTCAATCTTATCCCCCTTTGACTTTGTCCATGGGGCCTTTAAACACATTCTTTGACAACCCTTTCCCTTCTTTCCCCCATTATTTCCCTCTCCCCTCCCCTCTGGTTACTGATAGTCTTCTCATTTTTTTGAATTCTTATTTCTTCATTCTGTTCTGGTTGAATGTTTATTTCTTCCTTCTGCTCCAAACCATTGATTTGAGTCCCATTTTCCTTCCTTTCACTGTTGGTTCCCTGTACATTTTCCTTCATTTCACTTTTCATAGCCTTCACTTTTTCCTTTATTTTGTGACCTACTCAACCATTTCTGTGAGCATTCTGATTACCAGTGTTTTGAACTCTGCATCTGGTAGGTTGCTCATCTCTTTATCATTTAGTTGTATTTTTTCTGGAGCTTTGATCTGTTCTTTCATTTGGGCCATATTTTTTGTCTTGGCATGTCTGTTATGTAATAAGGGGTGGAGCCTTAGGTGTTCACCAGGATGGGGCAACTGACATTGCTGCATTGTGGTGCTGTATGTGGGGTGGGGTCCGAGAGAGAAGAGTGCTGCTTGCTCAGCTCTCCTCCAGCTTTCAGTCACTTCCTCCACTGCCTGCAAGCAAATTTGGCCCTTCTGTTGCTGATTCTTGGGTGGGTGGATGGGTTTATGTATGTTCTAGGACCCTGTGGTTCTTTCCAACGAACTCTCCTGTGAAGCTGGGTGTTTTTCCTGCTGCCTCAACCCCCACACGTTTTTTCAGTCAGAGTTTTTGAGGCTTTATTTCTCCCCACTGGAACCTTGGATTATGTGGTCTGTCTTGCTCCCCATTTGTCCCTCCCAGTTTATCGACATTCAGATGTGGGGATGCCCACTCTACAAGCAGCCACCTTGCCTGCCCCAGTCCTCCAGCCTCTGCCTTGCCTCTGGTCCTTTCCACCCTGGCCTCCCATCTCTGCCCTCCTACTGGTCTGGATGAGTGTTTCTTTTTTAAGTCCTTTGTTGTCCAACTTCCGTATAGTTCGATTTTCTGTCAGTTCTGGTTATTTTTTGTTTTTAAATTTGTTGTTGTCCTTCTTTTGGTTGTGCGAGGAAGCAAAGTGTGTCTACCTACATCTCTATCTTGGCCACAAGTTCTCTGTTTCTTTATTTTTTTGGAAAGGGGAAGGGAGGAAAAACGAGAGGGAGAAAAACATCAATGTGTGAGAGACATCAATCAGTTACCTCTCTTGAACCTCCAACTGGGAACCTGGCCCAACACCCAGGCATGTGTCCTGACTGGGAATCAAACCAGTGACCCTTTGGTTCACAGGCTGGCACTCAGTACACTGAGCCACACCAGTCAGGTGATTACTAATCTATTCTTGACTCAGCCCTTGTATGGTTTCTCAGTGTGTATGTCTTTTGTCCAAGAGAAAGGAAGAATCCAACAAAATGTATTTAAAATCATCACCTCCAGCACTTGCGACTGTGTGTGTGTACAAATAAATAAGTAGTACAATCTATTTTGCCCGTGATATTTGTTAGTTTGGATAAATGAGTTAGTCCTAGAAATGTAGTGTAAATTTTTCCAGCCAGTAAGAAACAATTAGGAATTTATTTCTGCTTTTTATCACCAAGTATATTAAGTAGTAGCCTTAACTCTACTGAGACAAGTGCCAAGAAAATGAAAGATAATTTTCTATGGATAAGTTATCATTTTTTCCCAGTTAGTTAAAGGGAAACTGAGCACAGACCTTTAAGGATACAGCCTTTGGCTGATTTTCTCAAGGCCTGACCAATAAAATGAGTTTTAGAAAATATCCAGTTTTAAACAAGTACACAAGATTCTTATTATAGTGGGTGCTGTTGATTCATTGTGGTTTGCTTAACTTTATTTTCCAGGTTTTTATAATGAACATGAATTTTTTTCAATAATGAGGTGAAATATGTAAATCATTATAAGAATAACTAATGTATGCATGGGACCTTTTTATTTAAAAAATGCTTTCACTTGACCTTTATCTATGCAGTCCCCAGACGGTGAGGTTGGGCTGGAAACAGATTATGGGGCTGGGGAACAGAGGGACCATTTTAATTTATGCTTATTTTATAGTTTCTTGTCCTAGGTGAATGCTGTGGGCATATGATACAACTCTTTTAATTATTTTTTTTCTTGGAGATTCTAGCAAACAAATACTTGCTTTAATTTTTTAAGTTAATTTCTACCATCTTCCTAATCATCAAACAAAGGATTTCTAAGTATTTGGAAAAATATTAGAATAAACATGTGGAATCCAAAGTGTTTATTCAAGGTCTTTGGCATGTTTTAAGGAAAATACAATTAATCTCTCTCCCAGAGATTAAGATAAATCAGCTTTTTCTTGAAGGCTGTAATGTGATTCTAGCATGCTTGCTTCCAAAGCTCACACTGTGCCCTCGAAGAGTAGGTGCTAAATTGTAATTCCAGTTTTCTGTGACCCAAGGCAATGCTCTTCACTTCTTTGCCTCAATTTCTTTTCCATAGTGTGGGATGACAAAAATCTTCTTTTGTCAGGGACAAAGATTATTAGGAGGAAAAAATTTGATTAAATGCCTGTGCGTATCTTGATTTCCTATAGGAAACAGAGCAGATAAATCCTGTAATAATCATGCTTAGAGGGGAATTTGTTTTAGCATGTAACACAGTGAGCCATTAGGTGCCCTGATAAACTTCTAATTACATTTCTTTACAAATCCCGAGGCTCTCTTAACATACTCACCTGAGCATGTTTCCTGCCATTCTAGTGAGTTAGAAATACGGTCTATTATTGCTTTATATTTCCTTCCTATTCATCCGTGGTCATCAGCTCCTTCTTGTACTTAGAGCCACTACTTAGGAGGGACCTAAGGAGGGGAAGGGGAGAGAAGAGTTTATGGTGGGCAATGTGCCCACCATCTTGGCATCTATGTCTGCATCAGGACACTCCAGTTGCACAACCTAGTATAGTTACACTTTGCATTAATTGCTAGACTCACTGTTTTATGCATGCTGAGCATTTTTAAATTTTTAATTTATTTATTTTTAGAGAGAAGGAAAGAGAGGGAGAAAGAACAGGAGAGAAACATGGATCAGCTGCCTCCCACATGTCCCCACCTGGGGATCTGGCCTGCAACCGGTAATACGCCCTATAACAGGGATTCAAACCGGCAGCCTTTTGGTTTGAAGGATGGTGTTCAATCCACTCAGCCACACCAGCAAGAGCATGAGCTTTCAGTGAACTAAATTTCCCTTTCTTATCATGTAAAGTTCTGGCAAGCCAGGTTAGTACTTGTAAAAAAAAATTGTTTTTCTTAAAATCCTTATCCAGGATTTAATTTTATCTCATATATCTCATTTCATAGCCCTGCCCTGTCAAGAAATTTTTGGATTTTGATTTCATCATCCAGCATTTATATTATCTGAGCATTTGACAAGTATACCATATGAAAATTCAAGTTTCTGATGGAAACGTTAAAGAAATTGGAGCCAGGTGCTGCACAAGTATGCCACTAGAAACTTCTGTTCCAATTTATTCAACATGCATTTATGTAGTGCTGACTAAATGCCAGGCACTGTTCTAAGCTCATTAGTTTGCATAACAACCCAGTGAGGTGCAATTATACTCCTTCTACTGATAAGGCAACTAAGGCATGGAGAGGTCAAGTTCATGAATCAGTACTGTGAATATAGTTATTCAGTCACACAGCTCTCCTAAAATTCAATCTTTTCCCAAGGATATTATAAGAGATTTTTTTCTAGTGCCATTTCAAAATGAGTATACCTTCCTTATCTACCTGTCTAGGAATACGTTCTCCCCTGACACCTCTACCTTGCCAGAAAAGTGATGAGACTTGGGTTGATGAGACTTGATCTTGAAAAACCCATGTCAGTACCTAGTTGTTACTGCCCTCTTTTTGAAATGTGGAGACACAAAAATGCTAATTAGATACAATTTACTGAGAGTTTTCTGTGTAAGCGGTGCTATATTCAATGCATTATGTATCTTATTTCATTGAATCTTTACAGCAAAGTTTTGAAATATGCCCAAGGTCACAGTGCCATTAAACAGAAGAACCAACGTTTGTATCTTTCGCCAGTAATCAGCCTCAGCCTCATCTGTCAGCATAATCCACAATTAACCTTTTTCTCTTTTTTCGGATAGTTAGTGCCTTGACTTCTCTTTGTCTTTTGTTACCATTGTGTACCCCATGGTTTTTCAAAGATTGTGACAGGAGTTCTGTGTTCATATCTGCAAATAATTTCAGTATTCTGATTGTAATCATTTAGAACTAGGGACTTCAGTTCATTTGCAGTGTTCAGATAAGTCTGACACTTCTCACATACCTCATATTCTTTTTTTTTTGACATTTTATTTATTTTTATTCATATTCCTTTTTCTTTCTTGAAGTCACCTCCTAATAATGTTTCTTCTTTAAAAAAGAATGTATTTATTTTAGAGAAAGTGGAAGAAAGAGAGAGAGAAAACACTGATGTGACAGAGAATCACCAATCAGTTGTCTCCTGTACTGAACCTACAACTCAGGCACGCACCCTGACCAGGAATTGAACCAGCAACCCTTTGGTTTAGGGGGCAATGCCCAACCAGCTGAGCCACACCAGTCAGGGCTAAACACTCAATATTTAAATAAGCACTGAGTACTTATACAAATAGGCATCATGGCAGCAGGAGGGAAACAAAGATTGCATGGTCTCTAAACCTGGATAAGTCAAAGGCTGGTGGGGAGACGGGGGGAAAAAAGTAAATAACTATAATCTAACAAGATAGGTCTTTAAGAATGCATATTTTTTATTATTTTGTTTTAAGTATTTTTTAATTTCCATTTTATCTCTTGCTTGAGCCATGAAATACATAAGAGTACTTCCCAAATTCTCTGTGATGAAGAACTAGTTTGGTTATTTTTATTGGTTGTTACTTGGTTTTATTTTTTAAATATTTCCAATCTATCATGGACTTATACTTTGGCAAAATCCAAAAAGGAAAGAATTGCTAGAAAATTAAATGCTGCTTGGGTGTCACAGTAATATCAAGTGCTATAAAAGTTTCTAAACTCACACTCCCCATTTCTTACTTACCTTAGCGGTGTGGGCATTGTCAGAGTGTGGACCAAGAGTAGTCCAAAGACCACAGTTTGAGCAGCAGGGACTTAGAATTTTAAAATTTCCAAGTGTATAGAAAATACTTTAATTTACATATTCTTTTGTTACTGACTTCTTGTTTAATTGATGGTGGTTACAGAATGTGATCTGAATGATGCCGATTTTTGCAGATTTGTTGAGTTCTACTTTATGGCCTAATAGCCATTTTTGTAAGTGTTTCATGTGTGCTTAAGAAGAATGTGTATATTTTGTTTACTAGATGCAGAGTCCTATATTTTTTTCAGTATACCAAGTTAATTATATTGTTAGTTATGTTAATAATATTGTTAAAATATTCAAATCTTTATTGATTTTCATTTGCTTGATATATCAGTTATTGAAGCTAGTTTAAATTTACTCTTCAGTTGAAAGATTGCCAGTTTGTAGTTCTGTCAATTTTTGCTGCTTATAGTTTGAGCCTATATTATTAGATATATACAAATGTAAAACTATTATATCCTCCTAGTATATTTAATCATTTATTATTATGCACTGATGCTCCTTATTCCCTAAAAAGCTTTTTGCTTTAAAGTTTGTGGTCTGATTTGAATACATCAGCTTTCTTTTGGTTGATTAGTATTTGCATAGTATATTGTTTTTAGCCTTTTGCTTTCAACTTTTATATATCTTTATGTTTTAAATACGTCTCCTATTCTTTAAACTTTTTTTTTTAATATTTTATTTATTTATTTTTAGAGAGGGAAGGGAGAGGGAGAGAGAGAGAGAGAAACATCAATGTGTGGTTGCTGGGGGACATGGCCTGCAACCTAGGCATGTGCCCTGACTGGGAATCGAACCTGCGATGCCTGGTTCACAGCCCGAGCTCAATCCACTGAGCTACACCAGCCAGGGCCCTATTCTTTAAACTTTTATATCCATGTGGACAACCTCTGTTTTCTAAATGAAACATTAATCTACTTTTTTGGAAAGATTTTATCTACTTATCTTCAGAAGAGAGGGATAGAAGCATCGATGTGCAAGAGGAGCATTGATCAGTTGCCTCTTGCGTGTCCCCAACCAGGACCTGGACTGCAACCCAGGCATGTGTCCTGACTTAAAATCGAATCAGCAACCTTTCCCAACCCACTGAGCCCTGCTGGTCAGGGCAATCCACTTACTCTTAATGTATTACTGATCAATTTAGGTTTAAATATACCATTATATTTTGTCCTGTTTTTCTCACCTATTCTTTTTCTTTCTCTCATATATATATATGATATTTAATATTATCATTATATATATATATGATATTTAATATTATCATTATATATATATATATATTTTTTTTTTTGCCTTTTAAAGATATTTGACTTTTTTGGTTTATTTTCATGAGTCCATTTTTCACTCTTCAAAGTTAGAAGTTGTGACTATATTTCTTAACTGATGTTGGTTACTCTTGAAATTTTACAAAGTATACTTAATAAAGCCTAAAATTAACTGGTATCTTCATCCTAGACAATATAAGAATTTTAGAAAACATGAAATTCAAACATATTCCTTGAAGTTTGTTATTTTGCCCAATATCTTTTGTTTTATTCAACTGCAATTATGTTAACGTATATTTTATTATGTTATTACAGTTGTCCCAATTTTTTCTCCCCTTTATCCCCCTTTACCCCACACCCCACCAACCTCCAGCAATTCTGCCCTCACTTAGTTCATGTCCATGTGTTATACATATAAGTTCTTTGGCTTCTCCAATTCCTATACTATTCTTAACTTCCCCCCATCTACTTTGTGCCTATCAATTATGCTTCTTATTCCCTGTACCTTTTACCCCATTCTCCCTTCTCCCCCTCCCCACTGATAAGCGTCCATGTGATCTCCATTTCTCTGATTCTCTTCTTGTTCTAGTTGTTTGCATAGTTCATTTTCGTTTTTGCTTTAGGTTCAGTTGTTGATAGTTGTGAATTTGTTGTCATTTTACTGTTCATAGTTTTTGATCTTCTTTTTCTTAGATAAGTCCCTTTAACATTTCATATAATAAGGACTTGGTGATGATGAACCCTTGAACTTGACCTTATCTGGAAAGCACTTTATCTGTCCTTCCATTCTAAAGGAAAGCTTTGCTGGATAGAGCAATCTTGGATGTTGATCCTTGCCTTTCATGATTTGGAATACTTGTTTCCAACCCCTTCTTGCCTGTAAGGCTTCTTTTGAGAAAGCAGCTGATAGTCTTATGGACACTCCTATGTATGTAATTGTCTCCTTTCCTCTTGCTGCTTTTAAAATTCTCTCCTTATCTTTAATTTTGAGTAACTTAATTATGATGTGTCTGGGTGTGTTCCTTCTTGGATTCAACTTCTTTGGGACTCTGAGCAGCAGGGCTTGCATGTCTAGTTCCTTTGCCAGATTAGGGAAGTTCTCCTTCATTATTTGTTCAAATAAGTTTTCAGTTTCATGCTCTTCCTATTCTCTTTCTGACACCCCTATGATTCAGATGTTGGAATATTTAAAGTTGTCCCAGAGTTTCCTCAGCCTCTCCTCGTTTTTTTTTTTGAATTGTTTCTTCATTCTGTTCCAGTTGGATGTTTATTTCTTCCTTTTGTTCCAAATCATTGATTTGAGCCCTGGTTTCCTTCCCATCACTGTTGGTTCACTGTATATTTTCCTTTGTATAACCTTCATAGCTTCCTTCATTTTGGGACCAAACTCAATCATTTCTGTGAGCATGCTGATCACCAGTGTTTTGAACTTTGCAAAACTATTAGTTTGCATCTGATAGGTTTTTTATTTCCTCGTCACCTCCTGGTTTATCTACACGCAAATGTGGGAAATCACACCTGGTTTGCCACCTTGGGGTGCATCCTCTCTGCCCCCACTTCTCATCTGGGTGAATGTTTTTCTTTAACTCTTTGGTTGTCTGATTTCCATGCTGTCTGACATTCTGGCAGTTCTGGTTGTATTTTGTTTTTAAATTCATTGTTATCCTTCTTTTGGTTGTGTGAGGAAGTGAAGCATTTCTACCTATACCTCCATGTTGGCCAGATTTCGCCCAGTATCTTTAAACCTATGAATTTTACATTATTACTATCATTATTTAATATATCTAGTAATTATTTACCTTAATCTACATATTTTACTACTTTCTCTGCCCATTATTTTTTCTTGTGTTTCAGACCTTCTTTCTCAGTTCACCTTCCTCTCTCCTGATGTTCATCCTTCAGAATTTCCCTGTAGTAAAGGTTTGTTGATGGTAACCTCTGACAGTTGTTGTTTATTTGAAAATATCTTTATTGTGAGGCTGGATAGACAGATCTAGATTGACAATTATTTTCTCTCAGAAATTTGAAGATATTATTTCATTGTCTTCTGGTTACTATTACTGCTATTGAGAAGTTCATTTTCATCTAAAAACCAGGTTACTTGTCTTTTCTTGTTTGGCTGGTTTTTAAGATCTTTGTCTTTGGTGTACAGAAGGTTTACTAAAATGGTGACTGGAGTTGACTTCTTTCTTCTTCCCTCCTATCTCCCTTTCTTCCAACACATGGTATAGTTTACTTTTTCTATATTTGCAGATTCATATCTTTTATCAGTTCTAGAAAATATCACCCTTAGTACTTTAAATGTCACTTATATCCGATCCTTTCTATATTCTCCTTCAGAGATGACAAACAGACATATTTAGAAGCTTTTTATTCTATGCTCTTTGTCTCTTAATAACTTTTCACTCTGTCTCCTTTTCTCACTGTGCTATATTCTGCATTAATTCTTCATATCTAATCAATACTTTTCTAATTTTCTTTTCATTTGTGTCCAATCCATTTAACCCATCCTCTGAATTTTTAATTTTAGCCATTATATTTTCCATATATGGGAGTTCTATTTGATTCTTTTTTTAAAATTGATTTTAACCCTGGCTGGTGTAGGTCAGTGGATTGAGCTCTGTCCTGCAAACCAAAGGGTCACAGGTTCAATTCCCAGTTGGGTCACAGGCCTGGGTTGCAGGCAAGGTCCCCAGTTAGGGGGCATGAGAGAGGCAACCACACATAGATGTTTCTCTCCCTCTCTTTCTCCTTATCTTCCTCTCTCTCTCTAAAAATAAATAAATAAAACCTTTTTTTAAAAAAAAAGTAAGGAGAATTGATTTTAGAGAGAGAGGAAATAAGAGGGAGATGGAGGAAGAGAGAAACATCAATTGGTTCTTCCACTTACTTATACATTTTTTTCTAATCCTCACCCAAGGACGTGTTTATTGATTTTAGAGAGAGGGGAAGGAGGTGGCAAAGAGAGGAGGAGAGAAATATTGATATGAGAGAGAAATATCAATTGGTTGCCTTCCACACATATCCTGACCAGGGACTAAACTTGCAACCTACTTATTTATGCATTTATTGGTTAATTCGTGTATGTGCCCTGACAAGGGATCAAATCCACAACCTTGGCATATTGGAAGGACACTCTAACCAACTGAGCTATCTGGCTATGGTCTATTTGATTCTTTTTCATATATGCTGAATGTGAAAATTTCATGATGTTTGCATCTAATTTGCTTTTGTTGTTTGCTGATTTATACTTATGCTATGAAATCATATTGATTGTAATCAATTCTTGGTAATTATAAGAGCCTAGAGTGGGAAGGTTTTCCTCCGAAGAGAATTTGTGTTTGCTTTTGCTTGGAGGCAAGGACATTGCTAATCTAAAGTCACAGTTTATTTTTTCCATCTTTGTAGATATCTCGGGCTTAGAATCTTATACCATGTCTGACAGAGGCTTTTGGTTCCTAGCTTTCTTATTCTGGTGTCACATAAATCAGAACTCAACTCTTTTTTTGTTGTTGCTGATTTACATTGGCCTCTGGAAAATTACCTTACATTCTTGGGATCCCAGTAATGCATTAAAAAGTACTTTTGTTGAAATGTATCCATTTTATAGTAAGATGGCCCTTCAGAGAATATGGTGTGCCAATTTGCCAAAAGTAAAGTACATATTATTTTAAAAAATTATTATGAACCTGAACAAAATTAGTCTGAAGTTTATTCTCATACACAGAGTCAAATAGTTATTCAATGGAGCAGCCCCCTAACTAATGGTGCATTCCATTTCCCCTCTCCAGAGATAGTCTCTTTTACCCCTTCTAGCTTATTCTTGTGGAATGCACCTGCATACCTCTAAATAATATACTTCTTGAATTTTTTCCCCAACTTTAGGCATGATATTGACACCCTGCTATAGGATTTACTTCTGTCGCCACTATCACCCTATTCCCATGATCTGTGAGCCATCTCTCAGGTGTCTCAGTGAAATTATATGTAACTTTGATGAGATTAGTATTCAGTGTAAAAGCTATTTCGAGTTGAACTATGTTGTAATAAACTGATTACCTTTCCTTTTCTGTCGATGTTACAGAACAGACAGGGGGGGGAGGTGAATGATATATTATTACCAAAAGGACCCCCCTTTTTCTCTGGGGGTCCCCCCTGTACTAGGTTCACTTTGCCTGCAGTCACAGAAAAGACATCTCTCAAGGACAGAGATTGGTGAAAAGGAAAGGAATTATTTATTTAAGAGTTGTACAGACTTAGAGTTATGGCTTAATGTCTTCATTAAATACTAAAGTTCTGCCCTGGCTGGCATAGCTCAGTGGATTAAGCACCAAAGCATCGAACCAAAAGCATCGCAGATTTGATTCCCAGTCAGGACACATGCCTAGGTTGCAGGCCACAGCCCCCAGCAACTGCACATTGATGTTTCTCTCTCTCTCTCTTTTTCCCTCCCTTCCCTTCCCTCTCTAAAAATAAATAAATAAAATCTTTAAAAAAATACTAAAGTTCTTTAGAATACCCACAAATGCACACAGTCCTTCCTCATCCCTTTTGCCCAGTCCAGGATATGTAACTCAGGAAAAGAAGCAGAAGTTCGTGATTCAGGCTTCTAGCACCACCAGCTGTGTTGCCACCACAATCTCCAGTTAATCCAAAGCCATGTGGCACCTTCTCATGGCCCACCAGCAAGAGTCCTTTCACCCTTTTCTTCCAGGCAAAGTCTCTCCTGCTGCCTAAGCCACGTGGCAAAAGGGAGCACCCCAAAGCCGCAGGGCCCTAACTCTCACCCAAGCCACATGGTCTCCACCCTCTGCCAAAGCCGTGTGGTCCTGACCTTTGCCCAAACCTCGTGGTGATTCCTGTCATGGCTGCCGCATCTGGGTTTAAATCCCCATGCCAGTCTTCCTCTGCAGCCCCATTTCCAACTCCTCTCACAATCAGTTATACCTGCCAGCATTCCTGTATTCTTCCACCTTTACTGGGCTGCCACAGTAAATCTGGGCAGGTGTGGCACCATGGCGTGGAGACAGTCATCTCCAAGCTCTCACTCAGGTGCTGTGACCAGGGGAGTCACATCCTGGGTTGACGTTGCTCCCATCCCCTGGGCTCAAAGCAGGGCCACAGCTATTTAACAACCAGTTAAAGGCTATAGATATGTTAAATGACCATGCCAGAGGTTAGCTGCAAAGCTGTTGCTATGCAAAACAGCTCTTGATGGCCCTGTTCCATGTGTCCCATCCCCCAGCTCAGACTGGTGGGGGTGAGGATATCATATATATATATTTCCTCCAATATTTCCTGAACACCCTAAGTTCTGGGCCCCCCTTGGCTGCACCCTGTTACACCAACATATTGTATTTCCTGAAGTTCATAATTATCTTCTCTCTCTCATTTTTGGTTTGGTTTGGTTTGGTTTGACTTGGTTTGATTTTTTGCTGGCTTAGTTTCCTATTCAGTTGTTACTAAGTTAACACTACCTCTTGACTAGTTGTCTAAATATCTTCATAATATATTCAGAACCATCCAGTATTTTATCAGTTTTATCTTCTTGGAGAAGTCTCTCCCTGAATCTTCTCATCCCCTCAAGACTGGACTGCATTTCCCTCACCTTTCTCTTGTGTTAGATTTCCTGTGGCTTTGTATATCTGGGCATGTTTCCTTGTTTGGGTGATCACATCCTTTAGTAGTTCCTGTGAGAAGGCTCCCCTTTGAAGCATACAAACAACTTAAATAAACATAAACTCATTTTTTTTTCAAATTTGATTTGTAAAGAGTGGGGATAGGTTAGGAGTTTATGGTCATTAGGGGGTCTTATACTGAACATTCAGAAAATCAAAGGAGGAATTCTGAATTGTGATTTAAGAACCTAAAGTAATAAAATCTGGAATGTCACTTGTAGGAAACTTAGTTTGATACTAGCAACCTGGTTCAGTGAAAAGGGTAGGGCATTTGACAACCGATGATCCATTTAAACTTTCCTATTGTAACACTGTCCAGCAGAGGGGGGAAATTGAGCCTGATAATCTCAAGAGCCTCTCCTTA
The DNA here is from genome assembly GCA_004024845.1 of Tonatia bakeri. Classification (NCBI taxonomy): domain Eukaryota; kingdom Metazoa; phylum Chordata; class Mammalia; order Chiroptera; family Phyllostomidae; genus Tonatia; species Tonatia bakeri. The sequence continues at coordinate 24,460 of PVIA01002822.1, read as the reverse complement.
TCTGTCCCATAAGATTGGTGATAATGAAAAGGCCAGCTGTGAAACTCAAGAGGGGTGGGGTGGGGGGGATAACAGAGAAAGATGGGGAAAGGCCAAGTCAAGGAATAAGCATAAAGGACCCATGGACATGGACAACAGGGTGGGGTTTGACTGTGGTGGTGAGGAGGGTAGCGGAGAGCAATATGGGAAAAACGGGCAACTATAATATAACAACAGTTTTTTAAAAAAAGCACTTTGTAAACTCTCAAGGGCTAAATTAATATTACTTTTTTTTTTAAAGCAGTAGTGTCATTTTTAAAGGAATAAAGCTTAGAAAATTTAGGAGAATGGATAGTTAGTACATTCCTTAAGATGTCTTTTTCACATAGAAGAACATATTTGGTGGTCAAGAACACAGACTTTGGAGCCAAAATTCTGTGTCTGGATTCTGATAATGTCTCATCCTAACAGTGTGACATTGGGCAAATTACTCCACCTCTCTGTGCTTCAGTTTCCTCTTCTGTAAAATAAGTGTAATCATGATAAAAATAGTATTTGCTCCACAGAATTACATTAAATGGGCTGATATTTTTTAAGTACTTAGGACAGTGCCTGACACATAGTAGTGTTATATGAGTGTTTGATAAATACCTAAATAGCAATTGTTTTAACTATACTCCTGGGCATGGGTTTTAATTATCAATTCCGGTCTCTGATGATTGTTTAAAAAGCCAGGGTTTGCTGGTAATGATTCATACTTTGGATTTCTGCTTGTCAAAGGGTAAAATATTGGCACAGGTAGGTTTTCACTCTCAGTGTCATGGAGTTTTCCAAGTTTGCTATTGCTTTAACCTTCTCCCTGAACAACTATAGACAAAGAAAACACTAGAGATAAGAAAATACCACTTTTCCTTTCAAGCTCTCTCATAGATTTCTTAACACTACAGGGCTAGAAAGAGCTATCTTAGAAAAATCTTACTTTTTTCTCCAGGAAATCAGAGAGAAAATTATTTTTCTTAAGCAGTTAAGTAATAGATTTTTACTTTGCATTGCTGTTCCAGGTACTTGAACAATTCTTGGGAGAAAGGGAGTAAAATGTGGCTAGAGGAAGGTAGCCAGATCTGCCTGTGAGGACCTGGGCTCCATGAGAATGGTTCAGAGCAAGAGAGAGCTGGGCTGAGATCTGGGTCCTAAGCAAGAGTTACTCACAATGACTTTCTCCATTATGAGAAATAGAGGGAGGACACCTGCTACAGGGGCTGGTATGGGCTGTCTAAGGACAGTTGACCTCAGCAGAGGGTCCCAGGAAGCCCCTGGCCTGCAGGGGTTAGAGCAGTGGCTCCCTACCCCACCACCTGCTCTGCTTGACATAGGACCTGCGGCTGCCAGGGGGGCCGTCTTGTCCAAGCTATCTTCCACTATGGAAAGCAAGAGGAAGCCATTTGCCCTTAAAGCAATAGTCAGTTTTTCTGAAGTTCCATAGAATCACCCACCCTGGGCAGTGTTTTTTGAATGTTTCTACTCCCTCCATCTGTATTGGATATTAGGACCCAAGGAAGGTTGGTAATACTGTAAGGAAGGTTAGTGGTTGTAAAGAAGACAAGGATGTAGAGGTGAGGGGACTGTGACGGTATCCCCTATGTAAGACACTTGGGAGACGCCTCCTCATGAACAATAATTCATGCAAGAACTCCTGTCAGATGCTGCAGAAGTTGCAATCATTGCATTTGTGAATGAGTTGCCCATTAAGAAACACCAAATATCAAAGTTATTGGCTTGTTATTAAATTTATTTATTTGTTTGTTTATTTTAGAGAGAAGGGAAGAGGACAGAAACAATGATGTGAAAGAAAAACATTGATTGTTTGCTTCTCATATGCACCCTGACAGGGGACTGAACCTGCAACTCAGACATGTGTCCTGACTAGGGATGGAACTGACAAACTTTCACTTTGTGGGATGATGCCTAACCCACTGAGCCACACCAGTCAGGGCTGTTATTGGCTTATTATTAATTGTTGAGTAATATGAATGATTTACTGATATTCATTGTTTTAAACAAACTAGTTAACTCTTGAGTTCTCTGTAATACCTTTAATTGCTATCCACATGGAAGATCCTTTTCTACCCTGAATATATGTATTCTCTTTAATTTGTGCTCTCTTGTTTGACTTCCTTTTGAGCATGTACTCACACATATACATAGACACAAAAGCCCCATTTGTACTTACCTTATGCACACACATATCCATTTGGCTAAATTTTAAATACCTCAGTGATATCACTTTGAAATAAATTAGTAGACTAGAAAGGCCTACTTTCCCTCAGGGAGAAAGCTAAATGATGGGCAGTGAATGATTAAATGTATACAGGAGTGTGGGGAGCTAACTTCTCTTTATAGGGGTGTGAAATTAGGATGGGAGGGCTCTTCCTCCAGTGGGGGCTTTGCCTTCATTAAAAGACTTGAGAGTTTAGGAGATTTCTTTAATAGGAATTGGGGTATCTGTGAATCTTTTTGGAACAGTATGGAAAGCTGAACCATGCTTAGCAACTCTGAAAGATCTTTTTGATCCTTAAGTGTTCTGATATAAAAAGTTATCCAAGTTTTCATAAAAGTAGTAAAGTGCTTTCAGTCTTTTGTCAGTCTCTTCATATCCATAATAACCTTTTCTCTTTTGTGGAATAATTGTTTTTAAAACCCAGAAAACAAACAAACAACCCCTCCTCATTGTTTTATTCTTCAAAACAAGAATCTTCTTAATGCGAGAATTATAATATCTCTATTAGGCTCATAATAGTCAGCAATTTCCATTTAATGAGCTCAACAAAATCTCTTTACAAAGAGATACAGGCTTCCATTTGCCAGTTATTACCTTTTCTGCAATTCCTAGGAATTCATTTAAGACTGAGTATGATCTCTAATATGATATACCTAACTCTGAAAAGCCCAGGCATAGGCAATAAAACAGGTCTTTGAGCTTCAGCTTAAAATTAAGATTGGAAGAAAGGACCTCAGCTTAAATGAACTGAAACTTTATAAAAGCAGAAACTGTAGCCAGTTCCTCTGAAATGAAATAATAGCTTGGAGACTATAGTGTAAATCATTAAACTTATTTATTCCAAGTTTAGCTACCAACTAAATTTTTTTCTTTTTTTATCAGGAGACCACAGGTGATTTTAACACAATTAGCCCAAGAGATTTCAGTTTGCTAAATCTTTGTGACCAAAGAAGCAAGTACACATAGCAACCACCAAAATAAAAGGGTGACAGCAGGAAATCTTGCAGAGCAACATGGTTGATATAAAAACATAGGATTTTTTCAAGTTTTCTTATTTTAGTGGCCACAATTCAAAACAAAGAAATACCACCATGTTTTCAATAACAAATGGGTGGAAATATTTTGAGGCATAATTTAACATTCTGATTTAGAGAGCTAATTTAAAAAATAATATTACACTTTTGCCATTACACTTTTCAATTAGCAATAATCACGCCTCGGATAAACCTCATTGGCTACAATACTGCCACTGCGCAAAGCTGCCATTACACTTTTGTATTTTGAAATATATCAGAGCTCCTCAGGTTGGTGATGGTGGTGGTGGTGGTGGTGGTTTAATTGTTATTCTATACCTGCTATGTAGTTTGGGAAAGATGACGTTTTAATGGGAAAAGAAAAGGAAAGTGTGTCTTGTTAGGGAAAAATGTCAATAAGAATTAGACCAAGATATAGCCTGTCTTTCTACTAAAGACATGTTGTCTGTTTCAAATATATTTTTGCATTTTTCCCCATGTGATATGGCTGTGCTAGCCATTCATTGGTCAGAAATTAACCTCTAAAAGTTAGCAGTTGGGCTCTGAATTTTCAGCTAAGGGTAGTCTGAGAAGCAGTGTGTTCTTTGGCAAAGTATTGGTTAGCCCCAGATAACCAAAAAGATTTCCCTAGACATCTGTCTGAAGAGCAAAAGCCTAGAGAGGAACATGAACCAGTGATGTAACCTGAGATGAAAGTGGGCTTCCCAAAGATTCAAGTTTTTTTCAGTAGAAGGTGAATTCTCCGAGCCTCCCAGGGCAGAAGAACAAAGCTAGGGTTGGGCCCTGACAGCCTGTTTCCCTAAGCCTATCATGCATATTGTCTAAATGCTATTCCCTAGTAGCAGAAGAAGGTTGATAGTCTGGCCTAACTGGTGCAGTTTTGCAGGGCACAGGGGATGTCAAGAGCTTCCCTTTTCTGAAGCTGTGATGGATATATACATGGAGGAAGGTGAAGTAGACAGAGCCAATAAATGGAAAAAAAACTGTTTCAAGTAGGCTGTCAGAGTAAAGGGATCCTGAAGTAGGTATGAAACAGCCAGTTTTGGAGTCAAGACATTAGAGAGTTAGGGTGAACCAGATCAAGAACTCCCATTGATTAGGGTAGTCTTGGCTCTCTAAGCTGGGATTATTCAACTGAGCTTTTCTGTACTTCCTCCGGAGGCATACTGCACATATAAGCCTTCAACTTTGAGGGTCAGGGGGAAACAGGCATTATCGTACCTCCTTCCTGGACTGTCTGAAGGATGATAGCCTTTTTGAATTTTGGCTCATTTCTGGGCCAGAAGTAATTTCCCACAATCCTTCTTTCCAATTTTTACCCTTTCTAAGAGGACAGGGATTTGGAGCTGACTGTGGTGCTGAAGGTGCTCCAAATACATTACAGTACTCGGAGACCATTTAGTGAATTCTTCAGGTGTGCCAGCTCCATAGCAGTCCTCCCTTATCTGTAATTTAGCTTTCTGCGATTTCAGTTACACATGGTCAACCACAGTCCAAAAATACTAAATGGGAAATTTCAGAAACTAACAACTCATAGATTTTAAATTGTGCACTGTCCTGGGTAGTTAATGAAATCTTGCACTGTTCCTCTCAGTCCCATCCAGAACATGAATCAGCAATTCATCCAATGTATGCATGCTGTATACTGCACTTGCCCCTTAGGCACTTAGTAGCCGTCTAGATTATCAGATCAGTTTATCAGAGAGATCACACATAGCTTTTATAACAATATATTGTTATATAATTGTTCTATTTTATTATTGCTGTTCATCTCTTACTGTGTCTAATTTATAAATTAAACTTTATCATAGGCCTGTATGTTTAGGAAAAAACTTGTTATTTATAGGGTTCAATACTATTTCCAGTTCCAGGTAGCCACTGAGAGTCTTGGAATGTATCCCCCATGGATAAGGGGGTCTACTGTATTTCTAAGTTTCTTGCATGGACTAACTCATTTCATGCTCACAGCAACTCTATGAAAGAGGTGCTATTATTATTCTCATTGTTGGGTAGGAAAGTGTAATACAAACTTACCCAAGATTACACATCTAATAAGTAGGAGAGCCAGGCAGTCCACACCCTAGAGCTGTTTGCTTCACTTGCTAATGAGATTTATTAGCAGAGCCATACAGAACTTGTCAGATTTTCACCTGTCTAAGTATCATCCTAGTAGAAGCGGGCCATAGTTCCCTATGTTGAGTTGCCACGGCAGGTTGCTATGAGTTGGTATCTTAGAGAGCCAGACACAGCAGTGAAGACTGGTTGGGAGCAAATAAAAGTGACTAGTCCAGCCCCGGCTGGGGTGGCTCAGTTGGTGGGAGTATTGTCCATAGCAAAAAAGTTGTGGGTTTGATTCCCAGTCAGGGCACATACCTGGGTTGTATGTCTAATCCATGGCCCAGGCATGTACAATCCTCAGAACAGACATGTAGGAGAGGTTATCAATTGATGTTGCTCTCACTCACTGATGTTTCTCTCTCCCTCTTTCCCTTCTCTCTCTCTTAAAAAACATAAGCAATGAAGAAAAATGTCCTGGGGTAAGGTTAAAATTCTTTTTTAAATATTCCCCATCATAACAGTCATCACACCCTAATGTAATGATTTGTTCCATACCTGTTTCCCTGGTAGACTGTCAGTTTTGAAAAGTGGGTGCTATTTTATCCCCCACACCTTCCCATAGTGCCTAGTACATAGTAGGTACTCAGCAAACATTTAACGGATAAATGCATTACATGTGATCAATATAGTGATAATTTATAACACATATATTATTTCAACATTAATAGAAGCAGCATAAATCTGTTAAAATCTGAAAAAATATCTAGTCAAAATGGAGGCATAGGTAAACATGCTTCACCTCTACACAGAACTACAGCAAAAATTGTAACTAAACTACAAAAAACAGATTCCTCAGAAAATCAAGCTGTATGGAAGTCCAACAACCAAAGATTTAAAGAAGCCACTTTCATTCAGATGGGTGCCTTTTCTACAAAGGCCATGTTACTAGAACAGGGAATCAAAGCAGCTCTACCTAATACACAGAAACAAACACAGGGAGGCTGCCAAAAGGAGGAGGCAAAGAAGTATTGTCCAAATGAAAAGAAAGGAACAAAACTCCAGAAAAAGAGCTAAACATGATGGATATAAGTGGCCTATCCGATACAGATATCAAAATACTGCTTAAAAGGATGCTCCAGGAACTCATGGGTACTCAACAGCCTAAAAAGGTCCCAGGCAGAAATGAAGGTCGCATTAAGTTAAATAAATAAAAATCTACAGGGAACCAAGACTGAAGAGGATGAAGCCGAGAATCAAATCAATGATTTGGAACACAAATCAAAAAAAAAAGCATTCAATCAAAATAGCAAGAATTAAAAAAAAAAATGAGGATAGGGTAAGGAGCCTCTGCGACATCTCCAAACATACCAACATCTGAATCATATGGGTGCCAGAAGGAGAAAAAGAGCAAGAAATTAAAAACTTATTTGAAAAAAAATAATGAAAGAAAACTTACCTAATTTGGTGAAGGAAATAGACATATAAGTACAGGAAGCACAGATGGTTCCAAACAAGTTGGACCCGAAGAGGGCCACACCAAGACACATCATGATTATAATGCCAAAGGTTAAAGATAAAGAGAATATCTTAAAAGCAGCAAGAGAAAAGCAATCACCTGCAAAGGAGTTCCCATAAGGCTGTTAGCTAATTTCTCGAAAGAAACTTTGCAGGGTAGAAGGTACTGGCAAGAATTATTCAAAGTGATGAAAAGCAAGGAACCACAATCTAGATTACTCTATCCAGCAAAGCTATCATTTAGAATTGAAGAGCAGATAAAGTGCTTCCCAGACAAGGTAAAACTAAAGGAGTTCATCATCACTAAGCTGTGATTGTATGAATTGTTAAAGGGTTTTATATAAGAAAAATAAAAAGATCAAAACTATGAACATTGAAATGGCAATAAATTCCCAATTATCAAATAATTGAATCTAAACAACAAACTAAGCAAACAAGCAGAACAGAAACAGAATCATAGATATGAAGATCATTTGGTGGGTTATCAGCTGGGAGGGGTAAGGGGGAAAATGGGGAAAAAGGTGTAGGGACTAAGAAGTACAAATTGGTAGGGAGAAGATAGACAGGGGGAGGTTAAGAACATTATAGGAAATGGAGTAGCCAAAGAACTTATATGTATGAACCATGCACATGAACTAAAGGGGTGGGAGTGAGTTGCTGGAGAGAATAAGAATACCAGCTGGAGTGGGGCAAAGAGGGAAAAATTGGGACAACTGTAATAGAATAATCAATAAAATACATTAAAAATGAAAAATAATATCCATTAAAATTTTTGAGAGAAATAGAAGCATGTATTGTGGAAATTATAGTTCTTTTGTGTTTCCATCTCAGGAATTTCTTGAAGTTTGGAATGCATCTCAATCTTTTATAGATGTATCTTTATAGAGAAAAATGAAACAAAGAGCTAAGGTCATTATTTGGACAATTTGAACGCCTAATACACGTGTGATTGAATATTTGTTAACAAGTTAGCTTTTAAACTTATTCTGTATTTTAGATTTGGGTCTTACTATAGTAAGTCAGGAAGGTAGCTTCACTGACGTGAAAATAACTCTGAACATCTCTTTTAGAAGGTGTACAAGCATTCTGTGGTAATAGTTTGTAGTGGTAGTTATAGCATATTTCAATCAAATTTCCCATTTTAGAGCTGATATTATTGCCTATTTGTTGTTTGATTTTAGTCAAGCCATGTTTTTGTTATGTTGTGTTAACATGTAGATTTCTGTATCTGCCACGTTAACTCTTTTCCACTGTGTGTGTTTTTCTAAACAAGATTCCACAGCTCAGCTGTTGGAGGAGAGGCCTATTTTGACAGTCCCCTTAGTCCATGTATAAGCAAGCTCATTCTCTGCCAATACATGTTACATGATTCTGTGGACATGTGTAGTATACCTGTGCAACTTGCAAATACTCATACATTATTACAATAATAATTGAGTTTTGATGCAACTGGAACTCAGTACTACCAGGCTGCCAGCATTTCCTTTTGGCTACCTGTACTGGGCAGGAAAATTATAGTCTAACTGTCTTCCTATTTAACTATAAACAAAATGGCCAGCCCGGCAATGAAGCCTGATTAGCAGTTTGCACCCTTGGTGAAAGGATAAACAGAACCCTCCTGTTTCTATGTTTGACTGCAGTTTGTATCTTTAAAGAGGTTGGACTGCCCTGAGATTCATGTTCAACTTCCTAGTGCTTAGATATGTTACATGTCAGCTTTCTTGTTTTCTTTTCCTTCATCTTGAAACAATTTTTGCCAGCATATTTGTGTTCCCATCTGGCCTACCATAAGCTTCCCTACAGTCACCTGTCTGAAGGAGGGGTGGGACGGCGAGAGAAGGAATGTGCCCATTACACTGTGCTCACATTTTACATTCCTAAAAGGCCCTTTTTAATGCCGACTCAACTCCATTTTTGAAGAAAGTGTGATAGAGGAATGAAGACCAAAGACAAAAAAAGGAATCTGCTTACCACTCTCTCTGGCTCGTGAGATCATTTTGGACCTCTTCCTCTTCCCTTATCTTCACCCACTCTCCAAAACATGCCCTTCTGCTTTATAAAGTGAAATATGGTATTAGCCTTCTTTCTTGCGTTTGGTGTAGTAGTGCTTGTTCTATTCTGAAATTTATTCTAACTTAATTAGGCTCTTAAATTAAATGGTAACAGATCAAATATTTGAATCCCCCTATAATTATTTTCAAACAAAAAAAAAAACGAAGATCATTTTAACTTGAATTTGCATGCTGGAAAAGGGAGCATTAATACATGTGAACATGAATTAATCTGTTTAAATAAACTTTCCCCATAATCCTTACCGTATGTAAACAACATTTGTTCTGCCTTAGAGGTATTGTATGGTTGGACCCATGAGACTCTGGTTATCCCACTGAACAGTTTCCTTTTATAACTTCAAAAGAAATGGTATGTATTTATTGGAGGTTGTAGGGTGTTAAGTGTAGTTAGATGTACATTGTACCTCGGCTGTTTTGTTAATGCCAATAGGGATTAAATTAGATTTTATAGCTGTTGTAGAAGTCTATTTGGTAGCTAACAAGTGGGGTTTTGAAATCCTGGAAAACATAATCCTATTATAAAACAGGCAGCTGAATTAACATTACCCAGGAAGGTTCTCTTCATGGATTAACATTTTTTTTGACATTAACAAAGAAAATCATCAAATTCTATGGGGATATTACATGCTTTTCTCAAAAGTCACAACAATGAATTGGGAAAAGGGAGCAAGATAAATGACTGAACATGCTATTAGTTAGACTCTTTCCTTTTAAGAAGAGCACAGAGGCTGGGAAATGAAGCTGAGTGTGGACTTATCTATAATACTGGCATCTGCTCTGGAGTTGGAAATGTGGCCTTGGCTAGTATCCATGTGAGCACCTCACCTTCAGTTGTACATAGTTATTTCCATCAGTAATTCCCTAGTCCTGATTTTTTATATGGTCATTAAATAGTTACTAGGAACCAAAGTCTATGAACTAAAACACAAACTAATGCCACTTTCTGTGAATCAGTAACACTTTTCCAGTTATTTGTAAGCCTTAGCATCTGTGAACTTTAGAGGTGGAAAGAGCGCTGACCTTTATGCTGTTTCACTTTTATAGTCCTATTCCAAATTTTACTTTACACACTACAAAAAAAAAAAGATGGATCTCTCATACACTTACATATACTTATACACACATGTATAAAAATACATATATACTTAACAATGTATGGGTGGCCTTTTTATTTTTGAAAAATAAACTTTCTTAAGTCTTAGCCATTGGTTTTGGCTTGCTGGTGAGGGTTATTATTAGAGCTTGCAGGACTAGTCACTTTTCATTTGCGTGGGTATCCTCTTGGCAGATAATCACATGGGTATCAATCACTGGCATATCATTGTGTTATGTAACTGCATGGGTATCAGTCACATGTGTATCTTGAGCAAGTCACCACATGGGCATCAATTCCATCCATATGGAGGAAGGTAATTGCATAAGAGGCAGGAAAGGGTATGTTTTCATGGCAGGTAATCACATGGGTATCAATCAGGTTAGGTATGAAGGTAGTTAATCCAGTGCATATCCATCACATGTACTAATACGGATAATTATGTGGATATTAATCACATCAACACCCTGTTTTTCTGAGAGGCTTACATGTGAAGAGAACACATCATGTTATATCATATCATGTGTTTGCTTATGTTGGAGAAGAAGCTGCGTGTTCCTGTGCACAGACCAGGTCAGGTGGCCACAGAGTGTCTTAGGAGCTGAGGAAGCAGTACTGCGAACAGCGCCTTCCTCAGCAGAGCACTAGAATCTCCCATAATTAGAGAGCCATTTAAGACTCTTGTTTTAAGGCTTCATCTCCTGCAAGAGTGGAAACACTCCTGGGAACAATATGAATGGGTATAGAAGATATTTGTGGTTTGCCACCAAGCATCCCCTTTTCCTTCAGTCATCAGCTGCTGACTTGCATTCCTGTCCATGTGGTCTGGATGTATAGCTTCAGCCAGGAGTCTGGGATTCAGGGTTAACCATTCAGTGAATTGTATTCAGCTGGCCTCAGTGACTGGCTCAGTCTAAGACCCATGACTTTAGTCATTCCAATTAGAGTGAATCTCATTCCTGTTGCAGGAGAAATGGGGAGTTTTTTCCCCTCAAAGGATCTCATCTGAGATGAGGTGAGCCTGAGGCTGCTGCAGCCATAGTGCCTGGGGAGCCAGATGTGTCCAGGGTCTACCACCTGGACCTGAAAATGAAGCCTCCCAGAGAAATTGGGACTGAGGGAAGGAGAGGAACGCAGCACAGAGAGTGTTGACTGGGCATGATTCCAGCAAAATCTGAAGTGAAGTCTCTGACCTGAAAACACTCACCTGAGCCATTGAAGTTACCTTTGGCGTAAGCCATTTGGAGGTGCTTTACTGTCCCTTGCTTCAGAAAGAACCCTAACAGGATAACTTTATCAGATCCTTTGCAGAGTACAAGGTTTCACTGGAGCAGGCCTTATGGGAGAAGGAACAGCTCTCAGAGAGGAAATGAGGGCAGAGGGAAGCTGGGCTTGGTTAAGGAACAATCACCTTGAACCTCAGCCTGGGCCTGGAGCTCCTAGAGTGTGTGGTCTCCTGGCCTCTAAACATCTGAGCTCTAGCTGTGAGGAACTTTTATTAAAGACCCTTAAATGCAGGCTAAATGTTTTCCCCTTTCCCCCTGCCTATTCTTACTACTTTGATATTTATCAAATACTCACAATGTATGAGTTACACACCAAAATAAATGAAAAAAATAGAGATGTCTTCATGGCAAGAATCATACTGTTCTAAGGCATTCTTTTATTGACATTTCAGAGGATATATTTTATTTTTAACCAGACTGCAGCTGCAAAAGAAGTAATATAAAGAAATAATTCTCCATGAAGTAAAATATATTGTTACCTTAAACAGAAAGTTTCTTAGAAGAACTAAGTGAAATTTATATGCTTTGTTTACCAAATTATCTGTGTGTCAAGCAGCTTCTTCCTCTTCTCCTCCAGTTTGTACTTTATTTATACTATCACTTTCTGCATATGCTGAGGTTTCAAATCAGAAGCTAATGGGCCTATCCATAGAAACTTCTAATAAGAGAACACAAGTCATTGAAATGTACTTATAAATCTTAAAACCTCATTTTAACTTAATAATTCCAAATTCTTTCTTTCAAACTTAACTCAAACATTAGAGATAGAAAAATGTACCACTTATAGTTGTAAATTCAGCACTTTTTGGGGGGTCCAGACTCCAAACAATAGGATGAAAGTGAGAAACAGGAGGAAAGGATAAGGCTTGGCTCATTCACAGACTAATCATCTGTTAAGTTCCATTTGCCAGTGATGTTCTCACCTGCTGCAAGTATGTATTTGTGAAATTAATGCAAGCATGAATGAGTGACTGAACAAATGCTTGGTCTCTGGCTGGGGGTCCCAAGGGACTTAAGATCAAGTATGAGAGTTGTACAATTCATTCTCCATTCCAGTCTTCACATGTACTCTTCCCTCTGCCCAGCATCCTTCCAGTCTCACCAAGAGCATCACTCTAGAGGCCTTTCAGGACCACTGAGATTCAGTGATTTCCCCAGCTCTGTGTTCTGTGTGTGTTAAGTGTACTTTCCCTTTTGTAACATGCATTGTACTTGTCGTATCTGTGCAGTATTTGTGTTTCATATGACCATGAAGGCAGAGATTAGGTCTGTATCCCATTACTCAGCAACATGCCTGCATGTGGTACTTTGCTGCTGTCAGTAGAGGTGGGGATAGCATAATGGTGGTGGACTCCCCATTCTCTGACATTGCGAAACAAGTATTAAATTCAAGGAACTCATCCCAATTTAAGAGCTAAGTCTGACTTAGCTGGAGAAGGGCAATTCAGTCCTCCTTACCAGTGATCACTTTTTATAGCCAATGAGTTATCAGCAGTGGCTTGCTGAAAGTTTCTACTAAAGTGTTTTTTCCTCTTAAAAGAGAATCACAGAAAAATCAGTCTTTCTTTCCTGCTAACAGTGACAATGGGGCATGTCGCCATGTTTACTACTAAGGACAGCCTGCCTTAGAACAAAGACAACATCGTGGATGGCAAAGTGGGTAAAGAAACAGACATCCTTGACATTGTTGAGCTGCTGGCTTTGCCAAACCAAAAGCTCCCTTACCACTGTAAATTGTCACATAAATATCCTTAATGTTTAATTGAACCAGTCTGGGTTGGGTTTTCCTTTTTGTGTAGTATAATGTATCCAGACTGAACTGTAGAAAGCATACAGGCTTTGCTGTCAGATGTGTTGGTTTTGATTCTTAGTGGTATGGACCTAAGTCCTGACTTTCTTAATGTATAGAGTGGAGAAAGTAGTACTTCTACCTGGGGTTGATGTATGAATTAAATGAAATTATGTATTAAAATATCTACCAAAATGCCTAAAACAGATTAAGTACTCAGTCAATGTTATTTCTTTTTCATTTAGTACATGTTTCATGTATGATCTTGGGGATCAGTAGGTTGAATTAATGAACAATAAAATGGTTAAACCCCCAAATCTTTTACATATGAACTGTCAGATAGTTCACAATCTAGCATGGGAGTCAGGCATTCATAGTCATAACTACAGTGGTGTTCCCCAGCAGCCCTACTTGGAGAACAAGTCCTGCTGAAGGAAGGTAGGCGTACCAGTCAGACCACATCTAAAGGCTGGAGTTCAGGTCTTGAAGCCATACACAAGAGGACAAAGAACAGGTGGGGATGCTGATGATGTTAATTCTGAGGAAAAGAAGACTTAAAACCAGAAAAGACTTCAAAGTGAAGAGGGAGTGGAATTATTCTATGCTGCTTCAGGGGGCAGAGTGAGAACAGACCCCATTGGCAAGGGACTAGGATATAGATTTTCACTCAACAGGAGATAGAACCATGGAAGAATGAGCAGTGTGTAAGTAGGAGAGAGCCTATCAACAAAGCAGAGGCCACTTATCAGGCAGTGTCCCTGGCAGGAGGTGGGGCCATCTGGCTCCCAAGAGTTCTTAAAATGATCTGGATTTGACATTGAACTGTTCAACCAGACTCTTGTCGATTCAGAGAGCTTCTCTGTTGGTTTTGCTATCACCATTGTTTCTCTGATTTCCTCTGTTGCCAGGGAAATCACCCCACCCCCCAAACTGGCCTCTCACTTCTAATTGTTTTTTCCACACTCCCTTGGTGACTAGAGTGATCTTGTACAGACAGGCAGAGTAATGGGATTTGTGTAGCTGCACTGCAATTTTTAGAAAACTGGAAGGCCTGTCTGCTCTATAGTCTTTCTGTTTTACCTGCCACAAAACCTGAAAATTTCTCTTTTTTTTATCTTTCACCTAAGACATTGCCTCCAGAAAGGACTTGGTAAGATGGCAATATAGTGCTTAATAAGCTGTTAATACCCAGATAAGTCGTTACCTGGGAGGGATGCTAATACCATACACATTTTTAGAATTATTATAAAACTTACCATTTTAACCACTTTTAAGTGTACCTCCAGTGGCTATGTACATTCACATTGCTGTGCAACCATCACCACCATCCATCTCCAGAACTCTGTCATCATTCCAAATTGAAACTCTGTATCCATTTAACAATAATTCCCTATTCTCTGCCCCCGGCCCTTGCTATCCACTAGTCTACTTTCTGTTTTTGTGAATTTGGCTGTTTTAGGCACCCATGTAAGAGGAATCATGCAACGTCTGTCTTTTTCTGACTGGCTATTTCACTTTGCATAATGTCTTCAAGGTTCATCCATGCTGTAGCATGTAGAAGAATTTCCATCCTTTTTAAGAGTGAATTAATATCCCATGATAGGTATATGCCACATTTTCTTTATCCATTCATCTGTTGATGACACTTGTGCTGTTTCTACCTTTTGGCTGTTGTGAGTAATGCTGCTATGAACATTGGTGTACAAGTATCTGTTTGAGTCACTGCTTTCACTTATTTTGGATATATCCCCAGAAGTGTAATTGCTAGATAATATGGTAACTCTGTATTTAATTTAGGGGGGAACTTCCATGCTGCTAATACTATATGCTTTTTAGAAACTGTATATTAACCAAGGAGAAAAGGACAAGTTCATTTTAATGAAAGTCAAAGTATTTAAGTGTCTAAATCCTATTGAACTCTAGACGTCATAGATTAAAAACAATAAAAAGAGGAAGAAACACTCTGACTGAGAAGGAGAAAGGCACAGAAGTACAGTGTAATCAGGGTTGACCCTGCAACCTCAGAATAGTAAAGCTGGAAGGAAAGGTGAGGTGCAGAGGGAAACCCTGTTGAGTTCTTGCAGGGACTGTTTATAGGTGCTTTTGCATCATTAATTTATTTAATCATCAAAATAACCCAGCAAGTGCCCTTTTTTTATGGGCAAGTCCTGTCAGCTACTTCAAAATTTTAACTTTTAGTGCTTTTAATAGCAGTAAAGAGTATTTTTTTATCTTTTTTAAAAGATTTTATTTATTTTTAGAGAGAGGGGAAAGAAGAGAAACATCAATGTGCAGTTGCCTCTTACACACCTGGACTGCAACCCGGGCATGTGCCCTGACTGGGAATCAAGCTGGCAACCCTTCAGTTTGCAGGCCCACACTCAATCCACTGAGCCATTCCAACCAGAGCCAATAAAGAATATTTTTAAAGGGAAGAAATCATTCTAATCCACAAACCTCACACATCACATCAGTACTTCCCTGTTCTTTTCAAATCTTTGTCCCGTTGCAGCAAGAATTTTAAAATGATTGCTGTGTTATAATTTTATATTCTGCTTTCTTATTGCTATAAAAATCTTTTATTTATTATTTTAATATATACATAATATGGATTGAGTGGTTTAATTTTAATTTAGTTAACCATTCTCCTACTGCTGAATATTTAGATTGTCTCTAGTTTTTTACTACAATTTTATAATATAGCTATTATATAATTTTATTATAAAATTATTATATAACTTAAAATTTTACAATTTTAACAGTAAAGAGTTTTATGTATACAGAATACCAATTTCCAGCCAAGGTGGAGGCTTAGGTGGACACACTGTGCCTCCTCGCACAACCAAAATTAAGGACAACAAAAACTTAGAAACAAAAAAAACAACTAGAACAGACAGAAAATTGAACTGTACAGAAGTCCCAACAACCATTCATCCATACTGGTAAGAGGGGCGGAGTCGGCAGTAGAGGGGACTGAAATCCGGCAGAGAGTGGAGCAAGTGCCATTGTTCCCTTTCTGACCCCCGCCCCCACATATAGCATCACAACCCAGCAACTGAGTTGCTCGGCCCTGGTAAACACCTAAGGCTTCTCCCCTCACTACATAACAGGGGCAACCAGACCCCCCCCCAAAAAAAATGGCTCAAATGGAAAAACAAATCACAGCCCCAGAGCCAATACTTTTAAGTGACCAAGAGATAGCCAGCCTATCAGATGCATAGTTCAAAGCACTAGTGATCAGGATGCTCACTGAATTGGTTGAATTTGGGTTGCAAATTAGATGAAAAAATGAAGACTACACTAAGTGAAATGAAGGAAAATGCACAGGGAACGAATAATGATGGAAAGAAAACTGGGTCTCAAATCAATGGAGTGGACCAGGAGGAAGAAAGGAACATTCAACCAGAAAATAATGAAAAAACAGGAATTCAGAAAAATGAGGAGAGGCTTAGGAACCTCCAGGACATCTTGAAACATTCCAACATCCGAATTATCGGGGTACCAGAAAGAGAAGAGGAAGAGCAACAAGTGGAAAACTTATTTGAACAAATAATAAAGGAGAACTTCCCCAATCTGGCAAAGGAAATAGACTTCCAGGAAGTCCAGGAAGCTCAGACAGTCCCAAAGAGGTTGGACACAAGGAGGAACACACCAAGGCACATCATCATTACATTAGCCAAGGTAAAAATTAAGGAGAGAATTCTAGAAGCAGCAAGAGATAAGGGGACAGTAACCTACAAAGAAGTTCCCATCAGACTGTCAGCTGATTTCTCGAAAGAGACGTTACAGGCAAGAAGGGGCTGGAAATATTCCAAGTCCTGAAAGGCAAGGACCTACATCCCAGATTGCTCTATCCAGCAAAGCTTTCATTTAGAATGGAAGGGCAGATAAAGCGCCTCTCAGATAAGTCAAGTTAAAGGAGTTCATCATCACCAAGCCCTTATTATATGAAATGTTAAAGGGACTTACCTAAGAAAAAGAAGATTAAAAATATGAACAGTAAAAAAAAAAGTCATCAAATGGAAGGTTAGCAACAGGGAAGTGGGAGGAGGAGAGAGGGGGAAAAGATATAGAGAATAAGTAGCATAGACAATAGGTAGAAAATAGACAGGGGGAGGGTAAGAATAGTAGAGGAAATGTAGACACTAAATGTAGACAGTTCCAGACACATGGACATGAACTAAAGGGGGGAATGTGGGTGGGAGGGAGTGGGCAGGGTGGAGGGGAGTGAAGGGGGAAATGGGACAACTGTAATAGCATAATCAATAAAATAAAGAATTAAAAAAAATTTAAGGGAATTTGAGTTGTAAATGCTACCAACTGAGATGTGAACTTACTTAAACCTATTCAGTTTGAATTAATCCATTTTATGTATGCATAATATGATTGTAGGCTAAACACAAAAGCTTAAGGAGGATAGATTTTTGAGTTGGTAATTTTTCAAATCAAGGAAACCTCCTTCATCTTTTCTATGTACAAAATCTGACCTCAGACATCATAAAAAACTGATGTTGACAGCTCCAATCCTAGTACTTTCTGCTGCACAGCATAGTTGTTGATTCCACTAGAACATAAGCTCCTTGAGGTCACAGCCACATTTGTATTGCAAACACCTAGTACAGCTCCAGACACACAAAAGGCATTCAATAGATGGCTGAGAGAAATGGCTTAAGGAGCAAAGATATTCTTGAATTTATCCTGGGACTATACTTGTGAATTTTGCATACATACATTCCTCCCAGACACCTGTGAGAACACCTGCTTTGATATCTATGTGAATATTTGCTAGATGAAGATATCTGCCCATTTTAGTGGATTATCATAAATAACATTTATAATCAGTACAATTTGAACAAAAACATTAAAGGCCTATTTTTTTTTATTGTTCTCATTGGAACCTTATGCAGTAGAACACAATGGGTGCCTAATCCGTGTTTGCCCACATACTCTCCCGAAAGTCAAAGTTACTGTTGGGAGACATCCTTCTGTGAGTGGCCCAAGTCACACAGATGACCGTCCTCTGCTCTGCTGGGCCAATGGTCACATCTCTGAATTCCAAAGGCCCTGCGTTTGGATAAAAGCCTCAAGATTTTAAGCCTGGTAGAAAATAAAGGGTTCCCAAAGCATCTCATGAAAATTGGGGGGAGAAATGCCTTTTCCCTGAGACAGGAGCCAAGTCTTCACACATGGCTTCCTCTTTTGGCACCTTTCCCCTCATGGTGGGTCAGATCTGAAGTGGAGAAAGGGGTGGCTGTGGGCCCTTAGCTGTCACGCTGGTAGTGATTAGCTGTTTTCAGCAATTATGGCCTTCCATCCAGTGTGTGATGGCTGGCACCTCTGGTAATGAGATGATTTCCACGGCATGCATGTTTAAGGCTCTGCTGGCTTCCTTTTGGCCTCTGCTTGCTGTTCTCCTTGGCAGCCTCAGAGTTTACTGACATTACTACCAGTGTGACATGTTCCTCTTGGCCAACACAGAAACTCAGGGAAGACATGCCAGCCTGCCATCAGAGAGGGCCCCTGGAGCTTCAGGAGAGACACTTGTGCCACCACAGCTGACTTGCCCCTACAGAGTGGACATACAGGGTCACTCATCTGACCTCTCAAGAAAAACCCACGCCTAAATTTTGTAAATGGAAATTTTTATTCAACACTGAAGTAACATAGGAGTTTTTTTTTCCTCACATAGGAGTAGCATTGTTGGTGAGGTTGTCATACCAGCTAGATAAGTGATTCACTCAGTAACCCATCAAAAAGTTATTGAGGAACCGCTGTCTGGCAACACCAGACTAACAGTGGATGTGACAATGGTGAGCAAAGAAAATGCAGTCTTTTCTCACAGAGCTTATGGGCTGATGAGAGAGAAACATCAGCCCAACAGTCACTAAAACAAAGGTGTGGTTGTGAATTGTGATAGGTGATGGGAAAGCAAAGTACGGGGTGCTATGAGAGTATAAAACAGGACTCCAGCTTGGAGAGGAGTCCCTGTGGAAATGACATTTGAACTAGGATCTGAAAAGATGAACAGGAGATAACTAGACTAAAGGTAGGGTCCAGGAGAAAGATGAACAGAGGAAGAGCCTTTGGGCAGGAGAAGCATATGCAAAAGCCCAGGAGCAGCAAGAATCCTGTGAAAAGGCCTCTGAGGCCAGAGTGCCCAGAACTTGGGAGTTGTGCTGGGTGAAGCTACAGAGGTGGGCAGGGACCAGGTGATGCAGAACCAGGGACCATGGTAAGGACTGTATATGTATTCTTAGAGTAATGGAAGGCCACTAAGGCAGAGATGTGTGTCTTACAAAATATCATTCTGGATGCAGTGGAATGGAGTGAATCTGGGCAAGGGTCGCACTGATCAGGAGAAGAAATGGGAGTGAGTGATAGGGAATATAGATGATGTGGGAGAGAGGGTTTCCTTTCCTTCATTCTCCTCCAAACCTAACCCATCTTTCTGTTCCAAAAGACAGAAATGAGTTCTTCTTCTTGGAAGACCTTTATCTTTATAGTTTTGTAAGTAAGATTACATTCTCCTGTGTCTATGGGGAAATCCCTCAAAGAAACAGAATGAAAAATTTTAGGAAAGCCATTTTCCATTTCTGAAGAAGCAAAGGGGCTCCTCACAAACATTGTAGACACTCCTGTGCCACTCCAAACACCGTCTTCCAAACCCATTAGTACCCCTAAAGTGATCGAATTTCCATCAATCCCAAAGCCAGCCAGGCAAATTCACGTTTATAGGACTCCCTCCTGGCAACAGTTCAGAAAACGATAAAAACAGATGCAAGCCTCACTGTGGTATAGAAGCCTGCTTTGGAAACTGGGGGGTCAAGGGCCCATTATACAGGGAAGGAGGCTATCCCTGGGAGACTAGAAGTGCCTGTTGACATGCCAAGTGGCGAAGGGCTGGAAATCACAGGGGCCGCCTGGGAAAGGAGGCCTCAGCCAGGCAGTACTAATACAACTGGACAATGCCACCGAGCTGGCGTGGCCAAGCCAGGAACAAGGGAAGCATGGGTTGGGGGAGGAAGGGCCTCCCTTCCTCCAAAATCAATGTCCTTGTTAACTTGGGCAGAAGAAAATATGACAGCTCTGGAAACTTGCCCATATGATGAGAAGGAAGACGCTGAGAAGCAGTTGGAGCCTGAGAAAGCCCGGAGATGCAGGCACGATCATTTGCCCACTGGGGACCTGGTGGCAAGCCCACTCTGTTCTGCTTTTTACCAAAGCCCAAGAGGACAGGTACTGCAGCCAGTTCCTACCACTACCTCCGTAGCTGCTTCATAACGTGCCTGCTCCTCGGGTGATCCCAGCTGGATCTGTTTTAGAGAAAGTTCAAGTAACAAACAGAGCAGGCAGCTGCTGAACCCATGCTCCCTGAGGTCTGTACAGTTTGAGGCCATTCCGTTTTGTTATCTGGGATATAACTAAGAGGCAAGTGTAATAACTGAAATCTATAGAGAAACAGAAGTCTTGCCAAGAAATTCTAGGAAAAACCACCCTTTTGTTGATAAAGTGATATTATCTGACTGGCCCAGGATATTTATTTAAGGCCATTTGTGTGAAGAAAGTAGTATGAGCCCAAAATCTACATTTTCAAAATCTAAACAGCTCTGAAAACCAAAATTTTTATAATAAGCTTTTAGCAAACTCACTTGGCACAAGCAAAACCTGACCTAAACGAATGTGAAACAGTTTGTAGACTATCTCCTCAGCATGATTAGTCCTATATTTTGCCCCAGGTTTCCAGGAGGGATGATATAAAATAGACTCTATTGGTACCATTTTACCTTTCTAAAATCCCCAAACTCCTCATTTCTTTTTTTCTTTAGATTTTATTTATTTATTATAGATAGAGGAAAAGGGAAGGAGAAAGAGATGGAGAGAAACATCAATGTGTGGTTGCCTCTCACACACCCCCACTGGAGACCTGACCTGGCCTGCAACCCAGGCATGAGCCCTGACTGGAAATCAAACTGGTGACCCTTTGGTTCACAGAGCAGTGCTCAATCCACTGAGCCACACCAACCAGGGTCCCAAAACTCTTCATTTCAAAAACACTTTGGCTGTCCAGGTTTTCTAGTAAGGGATTGTGAACTTGTACTGTTAGGAATTTGAGGACTTGTGGTCCAGTAGGCAAACAGGAAGTCCAAGGGCAGATTAAATAGAGCCCTTTACACTATAAATATTTTATAGACATATAGATTGATGTTTGGGGTTGATGGAATTACAGAAATCCCCTCTTAGTCTGAGTCTAAATTTCAATGGAGACAGCGTGTGGTGAAGAAAGCATGGGTTCAGGAGTTTAAAAGTGCCTGGGTCATGGGGCCTTGGGCAAGAATGTTCTCCTCTCTGGATCTCATCCATAAAATGAAAGACTTGGACAAGATGATCCCTAGGACACATCTTCTTTTCAGATTACACAATTCTGTGAACTACCTACAGGAGGGAAAATGAGCCAGGTAACCAGAAGTTCAGAAGAGCCCTGGAAGTGGGCAAAACGGGAACATAGCAGCATGTTCCTGTTCAATAGTAGGGATGGAAATAACTCAAACTGGTCAACTGAGGTTCAGCAAATCATGCCACCATTTATGGAACTATTCACCCTCAGTGCCTGGGTGTTCAATACACCCAAGACCTTGGGTGGAAACAGCCCTGGCAATGAATGAGGCCAAGGAGGATCCCCGTCATGCTGAGACTGTGACATTGCATTTTGCTGAAATCAGTTTGGCTCTGTTTAATGCATACCTAGTGAATTTACCAGATTGTGAAAATGAATGTTTTCTGTGCACGTGGCTGATTTTTGCATGCATCTGTTCACTCATCTAAACCTTAGTTACATGCTGCTAGGAGAATGAAAGGCTATAATTTCTTCTTTTTGAAGCAGGAGTGGTAGAGGCACCATTTACAATTCTGTACCAAAATGGTAAACCACTTTTCTTCTTATTGTCTCAGGAAAAAAAGAAGCAATATGGCCATAATTCCTTTTGGATTTGCAAGTGATACTGACCTTAATGGGAGTCCAGTGCCTGAGAACATGGTCTTCAGAATATAAATATCCAGTGGAGTGCAAACATGAGTATTTAACTATATTATTTTCATGTAACATTAATAAGCCCTCGCTACCTTGTCATATTTTCCTTTTAGATGACAGTGCTTCCTTCAGATGTCAGGGTTCAATTGCAAGAACAATAATACTAGTATTTATTTAGTACTTTGCATTTCTGGGATGCTTTTATCACCATTAATTAGTAAACCACAAATAATTTCTGTCATAGTTACTACCGTCCTCAGTGTTCATGACAGAATATGCTCTAGTGACTAATAAATAGGATGGACTTTGGAATCACTCAAACTCAGTTTTGGATCTGAATTACTGTGCATCTAGCCCTCAGCAAGCCTCTGTGTCCTCATCTGTGAAAAGGAGACAGAGACAGAATTTGTATGAGGATTAAAATCAGAATGTGCATATTAACTACATAACTTGGTGCCTGGCATATTGTAAGTGCTTAATATATCTCACCTGTAAACTGACAGTCACTTTGCATTTCTCAAGTCTTTCAGCCCCTGGAATGACATTACAGACAATAAATTACTTAAAACAGAAAAATTGCCCTGCCTCCTCTCCAGACTTCCTCTCCCTGTCTTTCTTAAACTGCTAGAACCCCTCCGTTCCTTACTTGATTTTGCTGAGAAATTTGGTTTTCTTTGTCTCACTCCTAATCCATATCTGCCTTACCCTGAGGGCTAATTTTCCACTAGCAAAGGGCCCAACCACTTTCTCTTTTTAACCAAGCAAAGTAGTTCTTTCTACCCTTAGCCTAACTATATTGAGGGTGATTAAATTTACATTTTTAAAGAGTTTTCTAAAACAAACAAAAAAAACACATTGACACAGAGAGCAGCATGGTGGTCACCAGAGAGCAAGAAGTGGAGGAGTGGGGAGGCAGTATTTAGTATAGGTACAGTTATCCATACTTCAATAGTTTCTGAATTACAGTCAAAAAACATGATATAATGATGTTCATCATGATTACCTCAGTATTTATTAAGTACCTAAATGTTCAAAGCATTGTATTGGTTAGTTTTGGCAAGGGAGAGAAAAATATGAAATAGCAGTTTTCCATTTTTAATTTTTTGAAGTAAACCCATACTGCTTTCCACAGTGACTACACCAAACTGCATTACTACCAACGGTGCAAAAGGTTCTCCTTTCCTCACATCCCCGCCAGCACTTATTGTTTGTTGATTTATTGATGATAGTAATTCTGACCAGTGTAAGGTGATTTCTCACAAAAGGCCCCACATAGCAACAGTGTTCCTGGAAAGAAGAACAGAGTTGAAGAAATCATGCTATCTAATATCAAACTATATTACAAGGCCATAGCAGTCAAAACAGCATGGTACTGACATAAAAAGAGACATATAGATCAATGGAACAGAATAGAGAGCCCAGAAATAAATCCATGCCTTCATAGTCAATTAGTATTTGACAGAGGAAGCAAGCACATACAATGGACTAAAGATAGTTTATGCAATAAATGGTGTTGGGAAAATTGGACAGATACATGCAGAAAGATAAAATTAGACCACCTTCTTATGCCACACACAAGAATAAATTTGTCTTTATCTTTAATGTATGTGTGTTTATGCATGCATATATGTGTGAGAAAGAGAATGAGAGATGAAAATGTAAATAAGCACTGATCTAAGAGAAGAAGACCTGGAATCCAGTTCTTGCCTTACCCCTGGATAAATGTGAGAATTTGTGTGGCAGAGATCAGCCAGCTGGTCACCAAAACCCACTTTTACTTCTTCCTGGCACACAGCTGATATTTCCCAGCCTCCTTTGCATTTATGTGTTGCTTTGTGATTAAGTTTGACCCACAGAATGTGGGTGGGAATGACATACGAGTTTTAAACCTCACTCATAAAAACTTCACTATCTTCCATGTTCTTTCTCCTTTTTGACTGTTAGTAGCCAGAGAGAGAGACCTTGGAAGTTGTGGGTCAAAGATGATAGAACCACTGGCAGCCTGGTTCCCTGAAGATTGTGTGGAGCAAAACACACAGCCTTTGCCATTCCACTCCACCACAGATTAGATCCATCCAACACAAACAGAAAGGATCTGCTGTTGTATGAAGGCGGTATGATGGTGAGCATCTCTGTTACAGCAGTTCACATCACTATAGCTAAAAAGTGAAGTCCTGCCCTGACTGGTGTGGCTCAGTTGGTTAGACATAGTATGCAAAGCAAAAGGCCACCAGTTCAGTTCCTTGGCCCGAACATGCCTGGGTTGTGGGCCATGTTCCTGGTTGGGGGCATGCAACAGGCAGCCCATCAGTGCTTCTCTCCCTCTCT